>VZRF01000394.1:321504-720779 GCA_013396875.1 Vireo altiloquus
GTCCCGCTCCGCGGGCTCCAGCCGCGCTCCGGAACTGCTGGGGGCCGCCCTGCCCCCGCCCCTCCTCGCCTCCATGTGCCGGGTAGCGGGAGCGCCGCCGCGGATCCTGCCGCCGCTGGCGCTGATGCTGCTGGCGGCCCTGCAGCAGGTAAGCGCCGCCGGCGGGGAGCGGGCCGGGCTGCGGCTCTTTGTTCCCCTGCGGGCGGCGATGCCCAGCGAGAGCGGGAGAGCCGGGGGTAAAGGGGGAGGGGGGGGCAGTCAGGCTCCGCTTCATGGTGGGGGTCTCGGGGAGGGGGTAGGGGAAGGCGGCAGCCGCCGCTGCCCCACCGCCGGGGTGCCCCGGGGCGGCTCGTGGCCGCGCGCGCAGAGCCACCTGCTCGGGGCAGCCGCGCCACCGGCTCCGCGCAGCGGGGACAGAGAGAGAGAGAGAGAGAGAGAGACAGAGGGGAGCTCCTGCCCGGGGACGGCTGAGAGGGAGAGGGTGGTCCCGAGACGCGAGAAGTGATGGGGGCGCCGATCCCCGCTCGTTCCCGGGAGGGTGGGTGCCGCGGGACGGGGTGGGGGCTGGCCGGTACCCGCGCGTGTGGCCGGAGCACGGGAGCTCGGCCTCGGCGCGGGCGCGGCGGACAAACTACCGGAGCGGGGGACGGAGCGAACATTCTCCTCTTCGCCCCGCGTGAGGAAGGGCGGGCTGGGGTGCCAGAGAGGCGCGGAGCAGAGAGCAGCCTCCGCGGCTCGGCTATCCCCGGCTCCCTCGCCCGCTAATCCCTTTCCCGAGAAGAATTTAATCTGCCTCCGCCTGGGCGCTGGGCTTCCCCACCCCCTGCCGCTAACGGGAATTTCCACTGGGACGGGCTCGGGCCCCGAAGTGTTTAATTTATTATTATGAAAGTCGTGTGCTGCCTCCCCCCCGGCGGCCTCGCCGGGGCGCTGCGGGCGGGCGAGTGGCGGGGTCCCGGGCAGGTGGTCGTGAGGTAGCGCTGGATACCGCTAGCCGCCGTGCGCTCCCGGGGGGTGCGGAAAGTGGAGCTGTGGGGCGAGATGGGAATGACGGGAGCGTGTGGGGAGGACAGGGAGACGACAAAATGGATCCCGTTGGGGCAGCGGGGGCAGTGCCCGCGGGGCGATGGTTGGGCTCTCCGGCGGCGAGGGGTGTCCGGAACGGGCGCGGAGCCGGGCACCCGTGTGTTCCCCGTTCGCTTTGTGCTCGCTGAGCTCGTATCCGCCGCGGAGCCGGGGGTGGAGAGGGCGGTAAGAGCGAGGGACAGATGGCGCAGATCATCGCCTCTTAATGGTATTTACGATCNGCGGCTGGCGCAGGGCAGGGGGAGGCGGCGGGCGCAGCCACTGTCCATGGTGCGGCCCCGCTGCCTGCGCCGCACCGGGGGCGGGAGCAGCCCGCCCGGCCTCCCGTCGCCGCTTCTCCGTCCCTCTGACACTCCCGTCCCCCCACGGGGTCCCCGGGCACTTGAGTCCTTCACGCAGTTTCTGAGCCACTCTCAGGGGCTGATGACTTGCACCGGGCGAGCGAGGTGCTGAAACGCTGCTCCACGGCAGCCGGGGATTTTCCCTTGAGTCCTAGGAGGACGCGAGGCAGGCTGGCTGGCGTGACACGGGAGCGTCCGGCTGAGCATGAGCGGCTGTATGTGATAGCAGACACCCTGTTCAGAAACTTGTGTGTGCCACTTACTGGCTGCTGTTGTGTTGGGTTGGTTTTTTCGTGCGGTTTTTCTTTTAAGTCCTTATGTGCTGTTTACTGTATGTGCTTTCAGTTCTATTTAGTTTTCCTATCTCTAATAAATCTTTAAAGCACAAAATCTGCAGTAAGCTTTCATTCCATCTTCTTTTTTTTTTTTTTTTCTCTACCCAAGGTAGGTTTGAAATTGAAGCACAGGCTATGAATTAAGGACAGGAACTAGCCGCGTTGCTTTTATGTATCACTCAGTGTCACTGGCACGTTACGGTTGGGGAATCCAATTTCCCCCTTGTTTGGGTATCCATTAAATCAGGTTAGGGTTGATTTTTAATAGTGTGTAACAAAATTGGAACTTGGGTATGAAACCAGATTTATAGACCTGTGTCTGTGCAACACTTTAATTTTAAGAGCTCTTTTTTCCTCCCCCGTTCTTCCATCATGCATACTGCGGGAACCTTCACCAGCTAGGTGCAGTGCTAACTTTTTTTCCCCTGTCATCATACCTACTACTTTTGGTTTGTTGGAGGTTTTCAGTATCAGGTTCTTCTGAAATATTGAACCTTTTCACTTAGTTTTTCCTCTCTGCAACACAGCATCTATCTGTCTTTATTTTCTAGAGTTATTAATCAGTTTGTTATTCGTTAGTGATGTAGAAAAGCTGTCATTATGGAATTACTTGAAAGATTGTAACGAGCCAGATTTTAAGGCAGATCTATGGATGTTGTTTATATACAGGAGATACAGCTTAAGAGTTTAGGCAGTGTTTAACCTGCGCAAGACAGAAAGGGAATGAAAACTTCAATTTATTTTTCTGGTTAGTGTATCACTGTGAGTCTGAGAGTATAACATGAAAAAAATCCTGACAGAAGAGAGGATGAAAGGAGTGAGTCTTGTTTTTCTGTCTAAAACAACAATTCTAATGCAACGAAGGAATGGGAAAGCTAGTATGAGTTCCCAGGAATGAAACTACTATTAAAAATAAACTGGAACACAAAGTCGAAATAACATGCTCAAAAAGGGAATAATTTTTTTTAAAATATAAGCTGATTGAATCACTCCGTGGATGTTGTCCATTTCTAAATCAAAAGCAAGTAAACAATAAAGCAGTTCTGGAGCCCTTTGGGCTTAGGTGACTGGTTTGAATTGGAATTATGATGACAGAGGACGTAAGTTATTACCCTCTGCAGGCAATTTTGGTTTTATTCCAGGTCTTAGTGAATGTATCCAGGTAATAAAGCTACTACCCTAAATGACACTCCTGTTAAGCTGCCTCAGCCGAGAATCCGGCAGTGGCATTTCTTGCCAGCTCTACCCCTCTAGTAATTAACCCCCAGCAGCAGTAGTCTCTGGCAGAATTAGGGTGAGGAATATTAACGTGGTTTTGTGCAGAAACAAGCAAGATCCCCTACTGTGGGTACATCTTTTGTCTCTCACAATATACTTGTGTCTTCGATTTTTTTTTTTTTAGGAAACTTGATAAGCACAATTTTTAGGGTGTCTCTGATTAACAACTCCGTTAACGGACTCCAACAACATTAACTCCTTTCGAAGTGAACTGAGTGTAGTGAATGGAATATATTTTTTAACGCATCTCCTAAGCCCCAGACCCAGGGTAGTTATGTGAGTTCCTCAGCCTTTCTGGATGTAGGTCTTTGCATTCTAGTTTTGCTTCATCTCCAAAGAATCTATTGGAAAAGTTAAGTGTGGCAGGGTGTTGCAGCAGAGAGCTCTCCTTGTCTGTCTGGTCTAGGTAAGGGTGATACCACTGACACATCCTGAAAATTCAGCTAATTGCAGAGCTGAATTCCTTTGGATATTAAACTAAATATATTATTTAAATATATTTTTAATTCTACCACAATTTTGTTAAAATACTTTTAAAAAACTTATTTTTAAATCCATTATAGGACAGATAAGGTTGTGTAATTCAATGAGTTCTTCGAATTTAAATCATTGGTTGACAAAACGGGAGATAATTTTGTGTATTAAAGAAATTCTGATTATCTGGGCAGATATTGTAGCAAGCTCAGGAATACATATTCTGCTTTTGTACCAGAAAGTGTATATTTTTGTGTCGTCGGTCTATGTATTTTTAATAAATGTGTGTTTTTCAGAGAGCCTTCTCCTGTCTCTCTCTTCCTGAGTAGTACTCCTACCTAGCTCAGTGTGCTAGAAAGATGAATGTACAGTTTTATGATTCCAGCTTTTAAAATATTGCCCAAAATTATCATATTTTTGAACTGCATCTAGTCAAGAGTGTGTAATTCAAAAACTTCCTATCTTTTATTTTCCCTTCTGTTTGTAGAAGTTGGAGGACCTCTCAGAAACGTCATTGGAAGAACCCTGTCATGTTCTATCTTACTTGGTTTCATTGATGCTTTTATATCAATAATTTAATTTATTACCTTTTTTAGTAAATGAGAACACATGAGAGTTTAGTTCTGACAGAATTGCATGTTTATATTTAAAAATAGCTTGAGGAAGCTGTGAGTAAAGTTATTTTTACTCAATACAGACAGTATTGTGTAAGGGACTTGTCATGTGGTAAGGAGCAGGAATTTTTGAATGGCTTTTCCTGCTTAACAGAATCACTTACCAGTTAAACTCTCTTTCTGTTTCTCATTGGTTTTGTAAGTGCTTTTTTAGGTGAACAAAAAAGTTTAGGAAACTTGGAACAGTTTCGGCAGTGTTACCAGCACTCACATTAGGATGAGAGTGTAATTTATTTCAAGCAGTGTACATACACAAAGCACAAGTCCCTTCCCCAAAGGTTGTGCAATCTCTAACGTTCCCTGGAATTTTTATTTTAAATTTTTGTTACAAAGGGTAGGAAGAGCCTATAATGGCCTTACTGAGTAGCCTGTGTGCTTTCACTAACCCAGTGGCACTAGCCCTGCATGAGGTTCAGTGAGGACAGATCACAGAATAAGCTGTTGATCCCACAGGGATCATCGAGTCCAGCTCCTGACCCTGCACAGCACCATCCCCGAGAGCCTCACTGTGTGCCTGAGAGCATTGTCAAAGCTTTGGGTGGAGAGTAATGAAGGCAAAAAGAATGCTTGACATCCTTTGCAGGAGCAGTGGTAAAGCACTTGTGACCTACCACTGAACTGAGACTCGCTCATTGGCCGAGTTAACAGTGGCGTACAATGAGGTGAATCTTGAGATGAATGAAACGTATGTTGCTGCATTATGAGTTTAAGGAAGATCTGTATTTTCCTCAGCTGCATTTGTAGCTTGTGAGTGAGCTGAGAGGGACCTTTTTCACCTGTGTGGTTGGACCATGTTGCTGTTCACCTTGGTATGCAACCCGAGTGTGCGTGATTCATCGTTTGATTTGATCCTGCAGTTCCTATTGAAAGATCATGGGAGCTCTGTCTGAATAAAGAAGGGAAATTAGGCTTTCTATTTTTAAATGGCTTATGAAAACAGATACAGGATCAGCAGCTTCCAAGATGGAAGGTAATTTGCTGCCAAGTCTTTTCAGCATTTCACTTAAACTATTTGGTTTTAGTCAGTATTCGTGTATTTAATTAAATACCATGTTTCCAAAAGGCATGTTTATCGTCTCCTCTAGGCACTCCTTGACATATTTAAAAAATATATTTTTACCAACAGACACCTCTAGGGACTCTCCCATTCCTTATAATTAGCATATAATTATCACCCAGCAGCTAAAGACATAGTTAAAATTTTGTGATCCCCCCAAAGAGGCCTTCCAAGGCCCCCCCAAAGGTCAGAAAAAAGCAGCATCCTTCTGTGTGGAATAGCAGCAGTTTTACGGGCTGAGATGTTCAGTGAGCAATACAATGGCTGTTGTCAAATCAGAGAGTGGTCATCTCTTGTAGAGAAATTAGAATGTATGGTCAAATACAGGACCAGCTTTAAAAAAAAAATTGTTATTAAAAAAATGTAACTTAGACATACAGAAATTCTATTTGGTTTTGTTATTCCAGTTGACATTTTAAGATATCCTCTGAGCTGTGGCTTACCTGAAGAACCATGTGTTTTGGAAGATGCAGTCAGTCCCATGTTCTCCTGGCTGAGGAAGGGGGAAAGTCCAAACTTAGGTTATGGCTTTGAGCTATGTGGGATATACTAGATAATTGTCTCAATTTTTAGTAAAGCAGATGAACGTTGTCTCTCAGTGGGGGTTGACAGGATAGGCTGTGAACAGGATAGGATTGGTGGTGGTGGTGGATGAGAGGCTGGACGTGGCCTGGCGTTTCATGCTCACAGCCCAGAAAGCCAAACGTGTCCTTGGCTGCATCAAAAGCAGCATGGCCAACAGGGCGAGTGAGGCAGTCCTGCCCATACTCCTCCCTGGTGAGACGTACCTGGAATGCTGGGCCCAGGTCTGGGGTCCCCAGTACAGGAAGGACATTGACCTATTGGAGTGAGTTCAGACTAGGGTCATGAAGGTGATCAGATGGGCATGGAGCACCTCTCCTTTGCCTGGAACGTTGGAGTGACCTAATTTTGGTCTTCTGGTACCTGAAGGGACCCTAAAAGAAAGATGAAGAGAGGCTTTTTTCATGGGCATGTAGTGATAGAACAAGTAGGAATGTCTACAAAGTGAAAACCAGTGGGTTTAGATTAGTTATTCTTCACTGGGAGGGTGTCAAGGCAGTGGAACCAGTTTCCCAGAGAAGCTGTAGATGCCCCATCCCTGGAAGTGCTCAAGGACAGGTTGGATGGGGCTTTGAGCAGCCTGCTTCAGTAGAATGTGTCCCTGCCCATGGGCTGGGAGGGTGGAAATAGAGGACTTATAGCTCCCTTCCAACTCAAGGCATTGTCTGATTTTATGAACCTTTGGTGGTTTAAGGCAAGTTCATTTAAACCAGATGCCAGCATAAAAGTTGCAGATTCTCTGACTTGGGGAAGGTGCTTGAGAGCTCTAAGTGTTGGTTTAAGAAATTGGATTTTCTGATGTAAAATCTCGTGGTTTGTGAAGTATAAGGCTGATTAGAAGTGAAGATGGTATAATGAAAGCCCTTTCTGCTGTAACTGAATGACCTCTGGGAGGATGTAGCCTGGCATCCACTTTGGAAGCTTTTGGCTTCCAGAACAATTTGAATGAAAGGCACTTTTCTTTTTCTCTAGTTGCACTCTATGGTTGAAAACAAATTGTACTTGACTACATTTTCTGAAGTACTGAGTGCTGTGAGAGTATGAACTGTTGGCAGCTTTGTTTGCAGCAAGTTGGAGATTTAAGAAAGAGTTGCTGAACATTTTTAATTCTAGCATCTAAAGCTTTTCAGAGATGTTTCTATCCTCTTGCAGGGTATCTTTCTTATGACTTATGGTAGTAATTAGAAACTTGTTATTAAATAAAACTACCTCATACAGCATATCCCATTGTGTCAACTAATATATGTACAGAAAACTAAAAATGGACAGAACAATCTCTAGAGCAGTCTAAGTTGCAAGTGGGTACTGGGTACCATCCTGGCTTTTAAATTTTGAAGAAACACCCAGTCTTTAAACACAGTCACAAATGTTTCTGTGATGTGCATAAGTATTACTGAGTAATTATTGAGTATTACTGTGGTAGTTGCAAATTAATGTTGGTTATTAAGGAGGAAGAGCTCAAATACTCCATTTTTAATTTATCATGCATGTAATTATGTTGGACATTGTTTTGAACTTCACACAATAATGTCCTGTGCATTGGCTAGACTTGGCAATTGATAACTGTACTATGGTCAATTATACTGTATAGTATGATATTTTCTTTGATGCATACCCCTCAGTTTCTCATTCTACTACCTAGGCTTCTTTTCCTATAAGAGTAAATTACATTGATTATAAAATAAAGTAGCCCTCCAAAACCAGCTTACCTTGTATTTTGCTACAATTGCTGTTAAGAAATCTTGTGTTGTGGTACTGGTAGATGCAAACAGTAGAAGACACATGGATATTTCAGATTGATAGCTACTACTGAACTCCAGTGGTGTATGGCATATGCAGAGGAGGTGGTGAGATTAAATTTGGAAATTGATGTTTCTTTAAATGGTTGTTTACAGATATTTAGAATTATATTTCAAATGTGTCTACTTTTTAGAAGCAATGGAATTTGGAGGGAATTTTGAGTCTGGATATGTCAATACTAGTGAAGAAATTCTACCTGGCTTGATTCTTGTTTCAGTTGGAAACTTTTTAAAACTTTGAGGCCTGTATTGTTGGAAGACTTTTGCTGGTGATACTTAGAAAAATATATAAATGCAAATCCCTTAGAATTATACAATTGAGATTGTAAACAGGTTGTTATGGTATTTTTGGTTTTGGTTTTGGTTTTTTTTTTTTAAACCAAGCTGGAATAAAGCTTTGGAACTAAACCACAGATTTCATATCTAGAGATGAAACTAAAGTAACAGAGGAGCAGGGTGTCAAAACTGCAGACTTAACTGCCTAACTATATCAAAATGGTGAATTCTTTAAATTGATTGAATAACAGTTTTGACAGAAGACTTCTAATTTACATCATGTTGCTTCATAATTGCTGTTTTCCTGTTGCATTTAATCTGAGATCTACAGTACTGAGTTTATATGCATGATCTGATACCATGTGTGACTAGCTCTCTAGCATCTGGAGATGGTAATGCTTATCACTCATTTAGCTGTTAAAAATGGATAAACAAGTCATAAAAAATTAGGAAAGCAGAGTAGTTTTTTAGAAGTAACTCTATTTTGCTGTCGCAAAGTCTGTTAGTACTTGAGAGGAGAATTTTCCAAGTGCTGAGCTTGTTCAAAGCTTTGTGATTCCACTGAGTAGGTTTTATGTGAGTACAAGCTAAGGTAATTGCTTTCTGTCTTAAAAGACAGGGGCTTTTTTAAGTAGTGTCCTTCTGTAGATGAATGTACAAGTAATATTATCTTAAATTTGAAAGTGTCTTGGGAATTGTACTAATCACACAAAATCCTGTAAGTTATAATAATGTGTCCCATAATCTTCACTAGCTTTCGCCTTTTGCCCCAGATAAGGGGATAAAAATATTTCAGCATCCTTCTTTTCTTAGAGTTAAAATGGTTTAAGTCTTGCAGTACTCTTAGGCTGAACTTGATGTGACCCAGTGTGTCTGAAGTTGCAACTTTTACTTAATTCAGAATGCTTAACACAGGGCGATTAAGAATTGCTGAAAATTTGAATTCTTCCTTCCCTTGTGTTTTTATTCTGAAACAATCTTTACAAAGGGCTGTTTTTGGAGAGCAGAGTACAGTCTTTTGTTTCCGGATAAAATTGATGGCTGCAAATGAAAGAATAAAGAAGGCTCTCTATTCATGTTCCCCAGCCTTTGTTTCAGTGGGCATTGTTGTAGTTTATAAGAGCTGTTTAGTACATATAGATTACTGGAAAAGCTTGAAAGATTCCCAAGCATATCGGTGCAGACTTGTTAAAATCCTGCTATCTCCTCAGCTGCCCACCCACTACCTTTTCATTTCAAAGATAGCATGAAAGACTTTTATTTCCTTTTCCACCATGTTTACTTTGAAGTCACCTTTTGTATAGTAGTTTAAATTAGTCTTACTATTTTTCGTTCAATTACGGAAACCTTATCAAACCTGTGGTTTGAGCTCTAAAGCTGAGGAAACTGGCTGGTTGAAATTTTAGTTATTTTTGATTTGTCATCTTTTTATCTTAAAAACTCAATATGTAGATAGACTGTTGGCACTTAGCTACAGATCCAGGTTCCAGTTTTGTAAGTAACATAGCCCAGTGGTAGCTAAACAAGAATGTTATTTGCTTTCTCTTTAGGGTCTCCATATAAGCATATTAAAGCACATAAGCAATTGTACACAGGTGAGATACCCATGTAGGACTTAAGTCACAACAGTTTTAAGCTAACCTGAAGCTTGACAGACAAGTTCTCTTACTGAGCACATACCTGGATGGTGCATTAACTTGCAAGTTAGTACATTATTTTGCAAGTTTTAATTTTTTTTTTAATGTCAGTGTTGAGCTGCACAGTTAGGACTCTGCTGGTGTAAATGCAGTGCAATGACTTACAAATGCCTCTTTGTATTAGTGGTAAAATTGTTCCAGCAGGGGTTGGCATGCTGAGTTTGGCCATGTTTGTCAGTGGAGGGATGATGCTTCCACCTAGTTCCTTTTCCCTGAGGAAACCCTTGTGGTTTGAGGTGCTCCCATCCTACCTCTGCTTTAGTGCTCTCTTCCCCTGAGGTTACTATTGTGAATGGGTGTAACACCATCGTCTCCTCTTCCTCCCTCCCTCCCTTTTTTTTTTTACCTGTAGGACTTTCTTTGCAAGTGTATTCAGACATGGCTTGAGTAGGTCTGCTTGATGGCAGCCTATCTGGGAAAGCAAACAGGAAAATCTAATTAAAGTCTTGATCAAAGAATGATATAATCACACACTTGCTTGGGCTGTCCAAGACCATATACTACATCTAGGCGTGCATGTAGATAGGCCTTTGTTTGGTATGTTGGGTGTGTTTGAGATTGTGTGAGGACTGTCACGATTTCTTGGCTATACCTCAGCCCAGGCTGGCATGGGAGATGACCTCTCTGCTGTGTGCAGTGTGAAAGCAAATGCCAATGGTTGGTCATGTAGCCACATGTAAGATGGGCCATTGTCTTGTGCAGCACTGAAATGAGACAAAAACAATCCACTGAAAAGAAATCTTAGTTCTTTACCACATAAAATGTTTGGTTCTGGTTTGGGTTTTTCTTTCAAATAGGCAACAAACTGTCCTGGAAAATAGTTTTGCTACCAGAAGTATCTTCTGAACATGGAAGACTACAGAACAAAGTTCTAAATACTGTGTTATATTTCTTAATAAAAAGGCATTTATGAAACTCTTTTAAGAATGTGATTTGAGGGTAAACTTTTTTAATAAGTGAGAGAACAAACAGTTTCAGTGGCTCAGCTCTTCCATTGTGCAAATTTAATGAGCTACTCTCCTTTTAACTTAATGTCCCTTTGAAATAGGAGATTGCATTGGAAACATTTGGCTTTTTATGGTATCTGTTTGAACACGAACACAAATTTCTGTTAAGTTACTGCAAATGTAACATTTTGTCTTAGTTTACTTGTTCTACTGCAGCCTCACATAGAAATACTCTAAATAAAGCATTTTAAAGCGCTGGTTGAAGTTATTCCTCTCAAGTAATCTGGCTGTGAAAAAGTTGCCAGTGGGTTTTGTGCAACATTTATTTCCAGAGGAAGGAATGTTTTTGTTCCCTTTGTGATTCCCCTTCAGTCTCGATGTCTGGTTTAGTGGAAATGTTCAGTTGTCAGAAGAATCAGGATGGTGTATTATTTAGATCTTACCAGACAAGTGGGATTTGTTCCTTCCATTCCAGTTATCAGAAAGATTAACCCTTTGCCCTCGCGGTCCTAATTGCAGTCGTTCAGAAACAAAGATTCTGCTTGTACAAGACAGCAGCAAACTGGAGTATGTGCCAAGTGGAATGTTTCTGTGGTGAATGTGGGTTACAAGTATTACATAAATTTTGTCTTGTGTTTCAGGCACCAATAAAAGCAACCTGTGAAGATATGTCATGCAAGACTGGATTTCCTGAAGATGTTCACAGTGCAGTCGTGTCTAGGAGTGTACATGGAGGACAGCCTCTTCTCAATGGTATTGTTAGAAAACATATTGAACTTTTTGGTTTCTCCTGCTTGTAGCCATAAGTCGCTCTGGAGCATTTTCATCCTTATATAGGACACAAACACTTGCAGGAAAGAACATCAGCTGCTCTGTGATTATTTCTTGGTCACTGTCATAGGACTTGGAAAATCTGTTGTCATTAGTCGCAGCACATGCACCTCTGACTGTAATTTGAAAACACTAAGTGTTGCAAAACTTGCCATTATTATTCTCTGATTCTCAGCATGGCATTCACACTGATGTTTCTTACTACCACTGGTAATACATATGCCATCAATCTGTACTTAAGAGCCCATGTATGTATGAGGAGGTAAAGAAAATTTTCTTTCTGCTTTACATCTTTCACAGAAGAACTGCAATTACATCCAGTCCTTGTGCTGATGTTAATGCAGAGATAGTTCCCTTACTGCATTTTCATGGCAATCTGAGGAGAGACACCTATGGAAAGCAAGTAATGGGACAGGGAGCAGCACGAGCGAGTGGTTGTCTGCGAGCCCCTGGTCAGTGACCGCAGCGCTGCAGGCTCTGTAAGGAGCTGTGCCAGGAGGGGTGGGACAGTGCCAGGGCTGTCTCAGAGACGGTGCACTGCTCTCTCACCCTGGCACCTACCTGCATCCGAATGGCACGGTGCCCAGGCTGGGCATGACCTGCTTGCCTTGTGCTCGGTGCGCGCAAGCCCTTTCCTCCGCCGGGGATGCCCTGCAGTCAGTACATCTGCCCACGGGTTGGCTGGGTTGGGAATTCAGTTCACTGTTCTTTTTGTGTCTCTATTTTTCAGGGATAGAGTAGGACACAGAGGCAGATGCTCTGAATGTTTCCTAAATTTCCCAACCAGTTAAGTTTCAGTATACAAGTTTGCAGAAGTACAACATTTTTTAAAAATCTGCATTAATTTGTCTGTTTTCTGAACCGCTAACATAATTTTTTTTAATCTAATTTGGAAATTGTGGAACTAAGAACATCAGTTTTAGACTGTTTCAAATACAGCTTAAATAAGGACTAATTTAATTTAATTTGTTGTTTCTTTCACATATAAATTTGGCTATGCAGTTCGAGACATTTAAATGAAAAAAATTCTAATGAATCTGCAAAATAAATGAAGTAAAAGCTGTAGTCCTGATTTTACATGCTGTATGTAGCAGTCTCTCGTTAATTATATTTTACAGACCTGTTTTGTGCTTTCTTAGAAGTATAATGGAAACTTGAATGCAGGATGAATTGATTAGCTTTAGTGTATTTAAACTTGAGTTATTAAAGCTTTCTCTGTTCAGTTTCAAGGAAGTATATTCTACCAGCATAGACTTTTCTTTTATTAAAGGATGGCTTAGAAATTTATGTATTGAAGTAAATGTTCTGCCAGTTGAGAAAATAATAAAGAGGAAAGAGAATATTCCTCAGTTTCCACCAAATGGGAGTTAATAGATGGCTCTTCTGTAGACTCCTGTGATAGACATCAGCATGAGAACCACTTGGTATGTGATGAACAAACAGAGGCAGGGGGCAGAAACAGGGACGCAGAGCACAGCAGCCAAGTGCTTTCCAAAGGTGCCACCTTGAAACCACCAAATGTTTGTTACAGGTTAACTGCCGTGCTATCAGTTCCTCTTGAAATTAAGATCACATAAATTTTGAGATCTTCTGTGTCCTGTGAAAGTTCTCTTTATTCTGTATGGAATCAAGGCTGTTTCTGCAGTTTTTCCCTTTTATTTTCCCACCAGTTAGGAACCACAGTAGACTGGGCACTGATTGTCTGTTGTCATTGCTCATGCAAACCTGATGATAATGTCTGATCAGCTCTAACTGAGTCCGAACTAGTGACATAGGATGACAAACTGACTTCCTGTCTCATTATTCATCCCATTCCCACAGTCCCTTCCCTTGCTTCTCAGAAGTGAGTGAAGCATGACTGTTGGTTTGTCCTTGAATGGTATTAAAATGCATAACATTTTAGGGAAATAGGAATTGGAAACACTATATGAGGCAAACAGTATGTATCACATCATATCAGCCGGTTGAAAAATGACCTGAGGGAGTCTTTTTCCTACCACCATTTCCTCAACTGAATTACTGCAGTGGTTAATTCTTTTGAAAATTTTGACATGCTTAAAAGCATATAATTTGCTGGTTACACATAAACATACAGTCCATCATTGCTTAGCTTTGACTTAAATTTAATTACACTGTCATTTTGAAATACTATTGTTGTCAAAAGCCTATTTTCTGGTTATTAAACTAGATTCAGATGATGCTGGAAGTTAAGTATAGTTGCATGACATTTGCTTTGTAAAGATAATCATGTGCCTGATTCTGATCTCGGTTGCCTTGCCTATCTAAATGCATGGAATTATTTAAGTTGGAAAAGACCTCTAAAACCATAAAGTCCATCCATTAATCCAGCGTTGCCAAGTTTACCACTAAACCATGTCCCTAAGCACTACATCTACATGTCCTTTAAATATCTCCTGGGATGGTGACTCTACGTCTTTCCTGGGCAGCCTATTCCAATACTTGCCAACCCTTTTGCTGAAGAAACTCTTCCTAATATCCAATCTAAACCTCCCTGAGGGAAGGTGATACCATTGTCGCTTGTCCTATTGTTTCTGGAAGAACTGACCAACCCCCACCTCATTACGACCTGCTTTCAGGTAGTTGTTGAGAGAAGTAAGGTCACACAATTCACCTTGGCCCACTGATCCTCTGCATTATCTTCCTGCCCTCCAGCAGATCAGCATTCCTGCCCAGCTGACTGAGGCGCACTTGATCCCCTCATCCCAATCCTCGATAAAGGTACTAAACAGGACTGGCCCCAACTGTGAGCCCTGGGGAACACGACTGGTGGCCAGCTGCCAGCTGGACATAACTCCATGCACCACCATCCCCTGGATCTGGTTGTCCAGACAGTTTTTGGGTTTTTACCCAGTGAATACTGCATCCATCTAAGCCGTGAGCAGCCAGTTTTCCAGGAGAATGCTGTGGTAGTTGGTGTCAGAGGCTTTTCTAAAGTCTAAGTGAACAGCATCTGCTGCCCTCCACTTGTCCAGTGGGTCACACTATCATTAAGAGGATATCAGGTCAGTCAAGCAGCACCTACCTTTTATGAACTCAGGCTGGCTGAGCCTGATCCCCTGGTTTTCCTGTATGTGCTGCAATGGTGGCACTCAAGGTGATCTGCTCCATGACCTTCCCTAGCCCCTGGGTCAGGCTGACAGGCCTGTAGCTCTCCAGATCCTCCTTCTGGCTGTTCTTGCAGCTGTGCATCACATTTCCTCACCTCTGGTCAACTGGGACCTCCCTGGTTATCCAGGGCTGCTGATAAATGATGGAAAGTGGCTTGCTGAGCACTTCTGCCAGTTCCTTCAGTACCTTTGTGTGGATCCCATCTGGCCCCATAGACTTTTGTGTGTTTAAGTGTTGCAGGTCACTGACCATTTCTCTTTGTGTTATGGGGGCTTTATTCTGCTCCCTATCTGGTCTTCCTGCTCAGGAGACTGAGTACCCAGAGAAGGAAAGAAGGCACTAAGTACCTCAGCCTTTTCCTCATCCTTGGTCCCTGTGCTTCTCCTCACATTTGATAAAGGATGGAGGTTCTTCTTGGCCCTGCTTTTGTTGCTGATTCCCAGAAAGATTTTTTTTTTTACATTGTCTTTTAATAGTAATCTGTCACCAGATTATGTCCTATTTGGGTTTTGGCACTTCTGATTTTCTCTCTGTTTAGCCTTACAATATCCTTGTAGATGCCTATACTAGTTTCTGTGTGTTTTAGAGATGAAGGCTTTAATTTCCTTTGGTTTTGTGCATTGATACGAGCAGCACAGAGGCTTTATGGATGTCTCAGATGTCTGAAGAGTAATTTGACCCTAACTTGCTGCTTTCTTGACAAGTCACTTCTTAAAACACTGCCCAAAAAAATGACTCTGTGTTTATCACCTATCTTGTTTATTTACTTTTGTCTAGGACACTGGAGGACAGTCTTCTTTTAAGTTCATTGGCTTCCATCTTACCCAAAATTAAATAAAATTAGAGTTATCATATGACTTGTTGGTCTCCGCATTCCAGTTGTTACAGTAACATAGGATATCTGGCTTTTGAAGCACTATTATAAGAAATTTCCTTGTACTACACTATACTGTATGTTTTTTGAAGAGGTTTCTCTTTAATCTTTTGTTCAGTTGCTGCTTGTTTTCAACGGAGGGTCGAGCTTGCTCCCATTAAATCTAAGAATAATTCATAATGGCGTCATTCATTCATATGGCTAGGACATTATGACAGCATCCACTGATTTTTCCTTTAAATCTAAGAATAATTCATAATGGCGTCATTCATTCATATGGCTAGGACATTATGACAGCATCCACTGATTTTTCCTTTTGTGTATGAGGGCATGAGAGGCAACTACTAACACTGAATTGTTAGTCAGGTGTTAGGTTTGTCCCAGCATGTGCAAAACTGGTGGAGCAATATATTCAGAATAACATAAATTGGAAAAGGGAAAAAAACCCTACGTTTATTAATATGGGTTGGGCAGTAGAAAAAGAGAGCTGCCCTTGCTGCCCTTGGTTTCAGAATGAGGAAACGGAAAAGATGATTCTTGTTGAGAAGTCACAGAAGTTGGAAACTACTCCTTTTGTAGCCTGTGACTGAGCTGTGTAGGAGGTAACCTGCACCATACGGGCTGTCCCCTATTGCCTCCTTCTGGCATAGTGTCACCAGTGCCCCGTGATTCTGTGTTCCCCTGGAACAGACTTCACTTGCCTTGGAGACTCCTTGAAGCTGATATCTCATGATTTGTCTTGTACAATGCCTGGCAAGTCTGACTTCAAGATACAATATGCTCGGGTCACTAGATATATTTGAGTCCTATAGGCCTAAAACTGAATTTATTAATTATGTTTGACATGTTGTTTCACTTGATACCAGTGGCTTCATTGAAATTACGATGGTTCTTACCAAAGAACTAGGTAAGCTCAGAACTACTGCCTTAAGTTTTGTAAAGGCAGAAAAAAGAAAATAATAATTTCAGAAGCAGAATTAAGAGAAACTTCATTGCTAAAAAAGTACTTATTTCTTAATAATAAAACCATGGAATTATTTGGGCCTCCAGGTCTTTTAGAATGTAATATACTCTGAACTTTTTAGGACTTACATCTTCCAACATTTAAAAAAGAAAAAGTAATATGCAAGTAAGTCTCCAGCAATCACCTAATAGCAGTAGATATCGAACCCAAATTTAAGGCACAGTACTTATGATTGGTTTCTGCAAATAAAATGTGGTTACTGTTTGGAGAGCCATAAATAAGACGTAGTATTCAGTGAAGAAGAGGTTAAGTCAAGAGGGAGTTCCGTTTAATAAATTAAATGCCCTTGCTTGTGCTGCTTTTATCACATTTTTGTAGTTCATCCAGGAAAAAGTATTTGTGGCAGTTTGCTATGTCCAGCCTGTTTATCTAATCTTTGTTCTATATCCTGCAAATTTTAAGATACAAATAAAGAATTTTCAGCTGAAATCATTCACCTCAAAAGGTTACTTGAATGGTTTGCAGAATCATTTCTTAGAGATTCTTACTCTGATAATTATTGTAGCAGTTTCTTATCTTTCAAATATGGTATTTTAACATTCTCTGCTGTTACTAAATGCATGGTTTTAGGTTTCTGGTAAGCAAATTAATTCCTAAACCATTCCTTCGAGCACTGTGTAGTTATAAAATATTCCTATGATAAAGAAAAAATAAATGTTTTGGTGTTGATCACAGAGAAAAGCAGTGATTATGGATGATTAACACTGTAGTTTCATGAGCCATTTAAGCCAGAGTAAGCATCAGCTCTGCCAAAAAAGGCACCCTTACCTCCTCTTTGAGCCTGGTACCGAGTGCTTATGAAACCATAAAATGAACAGAGTTAGCCAGTTTATCTGAGGTAAACTTTCACTCCCACTCCTTCAGACTTTCTTTCTCTAAGACCTTGTAGGCTTAAACAGAGCCATGGTGTCCCTGCTGCCTCCTCTCCTCCAGCAGTGAAATGCTTAGAAAATAGCATTTGTTTTGAGGCTTTCAAACTGAGTGACAAAACTTGATTTTTGCATTCCCACAGACTTATCTTGTAGTTTACTGTTGAAAACACCAATCGGTCTCAACCCAGCCATGTGTTGTTGTTGGGAGTGTGGCCCTCAGGCATGGCCTGTTATAAAAGAGTAACTTGGCATTTCTTCATGATGTAGTGGAGGGTTGCATGGACGCTGTTTGTCCCAGGTGAAGCTACTTGGCTTTGTTGCTAGGGATGTTCTGTTATTTGATGTATAAATATGTCTACCATCAGCTAAGAATAAAATCCCTTTTTAAAAAGTCATAATACTTAAAATTGAAGACAGCATCGCTTCTTTTAAGGCTTATGAGCCTTTCTTTGCTGTAACAGCTCTTCTACGATTGTATTCTTACTGTAGCAGCATACACAGGGGGCTTTGATATTCCAGTGCACATTAACTATAGAGCCAGGGAAAGTGTTCTTAGAAGAATTATATTTTCCAAGAGGGAAATTAGTCTTTCCCCAGGAAAAAAATTTTGGCCTTTTTTTTTTTTTCCTATGAAAAAAAATGAAAACGGTAACCACTTTGTTTGAAATCTCCTTGCCTTAAGCAAAAAGACAAGTTGACAAGTTCCTTCCAGGCAGACAGCCAGAGAATCTCAGATGGATGGGGTCTCTCTATGAGCTGCTGGCAAGCTGGGGAAAAATTGTTTCAATTCTTCCCAAACGTATTGTTTTCTGAAATTCTTTTCCTGTGCTCTTCACCCCGCCCCCTCTTGCCAAAAAAAAAAAAAAAAAGGAAAAATAAAAAACCTCTTCAGCCTACCATCCTTCTAGTTACTCTTTTAAGCCTTAGTAGGAGTAAGAAATTTTTTCTTCCAGAAGCTTCTGTTGTTAAGATACTTTTTCCCCCTCAGTCCTGTTTAACATTTAGTAGGTTTAGTTTTTGTCCTCTTCTGTGAGAAGCAAAGTAAATTCTATTGCTGTTACTTGGTGATGCTGTGCCGTGTTTTTTGTATGTTACTGTTCCATTCCCGTTCTTGGTTTCTTGCCTTTGTAATCCTCTTCGTCTTCTTTCCTCCAACAGCTGTCCTGTTTGTACTCTTTCCATACCCCACAGCATCCTAAATTCTCCAGTATCAATTTTGAGCTTACTGTCCTGGGTTGGAAGAGCTGCTTCTGTTTGCTTTCACTACGCTAGCACAGTACCTGTTTTATGCTGCCAGTTGTCTATTCATGTACCAAGCTCTTAATGTATTCTTAGATACTCGTCCCCTGAAAATTAGAGCTTTCTTTTGCTGAAGCAAGAGCCTACTTTTCTTGAGATGTTCTTTCCTTGATCACCTTTACCAACTACGTAAACATAGAATATATCCTAGAGTATATATTCACCTTGCTGAGCAGTGCTAATATACCTATTTGAATGGTGACTCCTTTTTGCTTTTTTGTCTGATTTGTATGTGATACCTGATTTTACTTTTGAGTATTCAACTACTGACTAAAATTGGTACCTTCTCATTTTGAGCTTGTGTGTTAAATGTTGCATACATATAAACAGAATAGGCATAAATAGTGAAATGCAGTGATGTTATAGATGTGTAAGAATGACAAACATTTTTGACATGTAAATATTATCCCTTAGTGGATTGTAAAGCTGTTAGGGAATTGTATGTAATATGTGAATCAATTTTTATGTCCAGTATCAAAGAATTTATCACTTGAGTTCTAGATAAAAAAAAATATAAATATGTACTAAAATTTTTTTTACTTTTTATGGAATATTTGTATTACAGGTAGAAATCACGTTTTGTAGTTAAATCCTAAATGAACTATTCTGTCCACTTTTTCCAAAGAAGAAACATGATTCTCCCTTATTCCCTTGAAAAGGAGCATTGCTTCTGTTTGTTGTGTGGACCCTTAAAACTACATCTTTATAAAGAGGAAAATACACATACAGAGAAATTATAGAAGTCTTAAATGGTTGCAGTATTCTGGGCTCTGTAAATTACTATCTTAGTTAATTAGTCCAGTCCAGATAGTAATTTCTGTCTATGGTGCATTTACTTGGAATGCACTGAATTAATTAGTACTTATTCCCTTTTCCTATATTTAGCTGGTTACTTGTGAGGGTCTCAAATGTGTGAGGGTCCTTTCTGTGTGCAGAAATCTGAATTACGACAGCAGAATTGGTAGCTGCCTCAGTAAGCTCTCAGCATGGCTCAGTGAAGGATGGCAAAGGGGATGTTTGTTTCTGCCCTCTGAAGCTGGGTCTAGCATTATACTCTTTCTAACACCATTTAATGTAGCCTTAGTTCAATTTTAAACTATGCCATCTGGCTTTAATTCCCAAGGGGCCATTATTTCTCCTGGAATCGTTGTAGTTAGAGCGTTCTTCAGTGCTGACCAGTGCTCTAGGGGAGGCTGGGAGGAATGGTGGATGCAAAGCTGTGCAGAAAACCTCCCCAATAGCCAAAGGTGCTCTTAGGTATGGGTGATTTATTTAGTTGTAGAAGAAAAGTTGCTGTTGCATTCAGGAGCTGCATGGGAAAATGTTTCTTTGTGTGGTGTATAAGTATAAGGAATACATGGAGCAGAAACTCAGGTGGGTCTATCAGTGTTAGCATACATAATGTGAGAAAATGGTATTTATAATTAGGCATTCAATTTGTCACTTAAGACTACAGTACATCTTCTGTTGACTTGTCATTTTTCTGACAGTCCAGAAGACAAATTTATGAGAGCATCCTACTGAACTGATATTACAGGAAAATATCCTTTATTGCAAAACATATTACCATATTAAATACAGATAAACTCCTCTAGTATTTGAGCACATAAAGACCACATTACATCAAATACTACTGCGTTGAAGACTTGGATGTCAGTCAGCAAATCCCAAGAGCAGTTTGAACTGCTCTGATTTTGGCTGAATGCAGTGTGGCAGATTTATTGCTTTTGGTCGAACTTGAGATACTCAGTGTAAGGGCGTTTTTTTATTCTGGAAATAACTTTTGGAAGAGTTCACTTCCGAACTTTCACAACATGTCCTAGGCATCAGAGCCAGCCTTTCTAAACTCAGGAGAAAGGAGGAGCAGAAGGAGGGTGCAAAGGAACAGGGCTGGATTTTGGATGGAAAGGTAATTTACTAGACATGCTATTATCTTCTAATTAGACTGTAGAAGGAGCAACTGGCCTTTGTTACCCTTTAAATCTTTCCAATGTAACACAGCACAGATGGTTTTCTACTCCTGTCCATATGCCCTCGCTGGTTGATGTGTCCTCCAGAGGGCAGGGGAAATAATGCTGGGGGATAAATGGAGTGAAACTCTGAAGTGCAAAATGGAGCTGCAGTTAGGGAAAGGATGGAAGCAGAAGAATCCAGGTGGCGAAGGATGATGGAATGGGTGGAGGTATGAGCCTTGGTGTCATTCAAGGGGGAAGGGGAAGCACAGGTTCTCCACAACCCTAGGAAGAACAGAGAAACTTTACATTGGTTGGAAGTGGAGGCAGAAGCAACCCAAGGTAATAAGGAAAATATCTTGGAATACTTTCAGATTTCCTCATGACATCCAGTTTGAGCTGGTCATGGGCATCCAATACTCACCCTAAAGGACATGCTGAGGACCCAGTAGAGCTCACCAGTATGAATTAAGTGAGCACATAGTCCTGAGAAGCTTTTCTAGGAAAAATCACCAGGTCTTCTTGGCACCAAAATGACAGCACGGTGTCCCACATCTTTCTTTTTTTTTTTGCAATTTATACTAATGCTAAAAAACCTTAATTATCTGAGTATTTAGCCTAGATCAGAACATGCACAAGGAAGATAAACTGATCTTATAGCCAACACATGAGGTTAGCCAAGGTACCTACAGCTGTACATCATGACTTGCCCACTGTTTTGGAGGAAACCTGGAGTTTGAGCCCTAAGGGTCCATCAGTGTCTATAAAGTGGTATTAAAAAAGTGGTATTAACATTTTTTCTTGCTTCTTGTTCAGGTAATTTGGTACCAGCAATATGTTTTTTCATTTTTTCTCACCTTGTGTGTATAGATGTGCAGTTTAAGTGCATATGAAAACACCAACCTCAAGCTAGGAGAGGATATACACAAAATGTAAATCTTTCCTGTTGTTACAAATGCATCATGATGATGTGGCTGCCAGATGAGTGAGTTTGATCAACTCAAGATGATCCATCACAGAACTGTTCCTGCTTTTTCTGGTGGGCTCATTCTCTTCTGGGTCAGCTGAGTTGTTGGTTTGCTGGGACATGCTGTGGAAAAGGAGATAAATTAATGAGAAAACAGGTGTGCCACTAGTGATGAGTGAAAAGGAGGTCATAACTGAATGAAGCTCCACTGTGTTAGCTTCTCTGTTAGGTTTTTTCCACCCTCTTTTCTCTGCAGCGTTTTCTTCCTGCTGTTCTAATATATTCCAGGATTGGGCAGCTGAGGATCAGTACCCTGCCATCCCTTGCCCTTGATGCCTGCTGCATCCCAGCGCTGCCTAGGCATAGTAGTGAATTGTGCTGACGGTTCTTATCTGGGTTGCAGATGACAGTGAGCAATCCCATTAACCTGCCACCCTGGCTGCAGATAATCCTGGAGAACCAGGGCGCCCAGTGCTGCCCACGGCTGCCATCCCTCACCCTGCTGGCTGCAGCTCCTGCCTGCCTGTAGGCACTGATGCTCTGGACAGAGGAGCAGCACAGCACGGCCCAGGTGCGTCTCCTCTCTGAGCTGCCTGCAGAGCTCAGAAACTGGTGCATTTTGATTTTTTTTTCCCTTCTTCTTTACTGTCCGCTGTGTTTTGGCAGACCTGTGAGCAGTGGCAAATACTATGATCGTGTCTGCTTGCCTGCAGCTCTTTCTTGTGCACTGTGCTGCCTTTTAAGAAGTAGATTTTGTTTGGTTTTGAAAGTTAATGGCATATGCCTCTCAGGTTGTAGAGAGGAGGTATTATTTAAAGCCCTCTGTGAGTTTCAGTTTAACATTCTCTTAAATAGAAAAGTTAGAATCCCTAAAAGCACGATTTGTAACATAAAAGCTATCAAAATAGTAGTGCAATCTGTTAAAGTGTTTAAAAATTTGATTCTCTGCAGCTTAAAATGTGAAATAAATGTACACTAATTGTTTTGAATGGAGATGAAGATGGTGTTTGAAGCCAGTCTTTAAAGGAATTAGTGAGATAGCGCTGCAGTTAATGGTGGAGCACTATTTTTCTGTAATGGGCTAAGCAATGTTCTCTAATTAGCTTGCAAATTGATATTCAAATACAAGTAAACTGGCAATCAAATACAAGCAAAACATCTATGTAAGGAGACTTTGGTGTCTGCATTTAGCATACCTGTATCAAAATTATGGTGGGTAAAGGGTAAGGTCTTAGTTACTGTTTTCAGCGTGGAGCTTTTATTAATAGTGGCTCACTGGTTACAATAGGTCATTAATTTAATTTAAGCACATGAAAAGAGGAAAAAGAAATTCCTTTTCTTCCACAAGTGAGAGGCTTTTAAACATTAGTAACATAATTCTAAGTGTGTGCATTTTCCTGTCTTCATTTCTTTCTGGTTTTGTCAACTAGTTGTGCACATAAGATTTGATATATAGCTGAGTCCGTGGAAGTTAATCTGTTGAGTTTTCCTGGATTTGGATCATATTTATGTTCATTATTAAAATTATTATGGTGTAGCCATTTCATTTTCAAGCCTTGTACCGGAAACTGGATGCATAAAATATTAGTGGTGTTTATGTTGTAAGGTGTTTGGTGGTATGTTGTACAGGTTCTTAAACTTGGATTGAATGCCTAGCCTCAGGTAAGTTTTTAAGAAGGAGAATCATAGAATGCTTTGGGTTGGAAGGAACTTAAAAGACCATCTAGTTCCAACCCCTCTACCATGGGCAGGGACACCTTCCACTAGACCTGGTCACTCAGAGCCCCATCCAGCCTTGCCTTGAACACTCCCAGAAATGAGGAACCCACAGCTTCTCTGGAAAACCTGTTCTAGTGCCTCACGACCCTCACAGTCAAGAATTTCTTCCTAGCTATACAAGAAAGATGGTCCGTAAGAATTGTTGGGAAAGGTAAACAAAGATCACACATTTAAAATTTGGTTTTCAGGGTCTTTTTAATGTCTTTATTTTCTAATCTGAAAAACATCTCTCACTCATTGACACACCGATACCTCGCTAACTACCCTTTGTAAGCATTTTGTTTACTGACAGACAGAAGTGGGAACTCTGTCAGAGGGTCAAGTATGTGGCTTTATCAACCACCAGTACTCCTTACATAAGCTGTTACAGTGTTTGTTCAGTGTCATCTTTTATGCTGAAAGTTCTTTGGAATATACTTCCCTAAATCAAATTCTTATCACTGTGCGTTCATTAAATCCAATTAATGTTTGCATAGATTTAGCTTTCAGTGCTGATTATCATCTGAGTTCTTCAAGGGGAAAAAACTCAAAACCAAAACAAAAAAACCCCTTGTGTTTAGTGTTTTCTGTAAAGCAGCAAGTATGCGTTTTACAACATAGAAATAATACATCAGTGAAAGTGTTTGACTTTCCAGTCCAGTATGTGCTTTTCTGTTCAAATAACCCCAGTTTTCCCTTTACAGAGCTTTAGTGCATGTATGTGCTTTCATAAAAAATTGATCGACTTGGTTCTCAGGGGATGGTTAGTGGGGGAGTGTAGGTCCCTCGAAGGACACAGGTTCAGATCAGTCTGTCATCTGCATCCAGCAGCCAGTAACTTATAACTGCTTGGTAGGTTATGCAAAAGGAGCTTTGGTTGATTTGGTTTCCTCTGAAGGAGCCTCTGTTGATAAGGTACTTCTTACATAAGAGCAGAAATACTGCTGAAATTAGTGGAAACTGGGGCAGCACATGCGGGCAGGGAGTGCTCATGTGTATGAAGGTAGCTGGAGAAGGTCAATATCACAGTGATTTCCTGACTGGATGAGAAAAGCACTGAAACAGAGTGGAATTTTAACCTCTTGGAGTGCATTTATGCAGAGCTGAAGTATGTTAGGGCAATAGTTTTACCAGCTTGGAGCAAAAAGCATATCTAGCGTTTTAGGTGTTGGAGGGGTTTTTGCCTACCTGTAATTGATTCAATGTGTTTACCACAACTGGAATGAAGTCTGTATCACATTGAAACTTCAAATACAAATTAACAGCAGAAGAAACCCCTCTCATCCTTATCCTGTATGTCACTATCCACACTTCTGACCATGTCAGGTCTCATTTAATTAAAATCTTGTCATTATGCCTGTGTGCTGGTTAATTATTTAAGAATTATATGTGTCATTATTTATAAAAATGGATCTTCTTTCCTCATAGAAAATTATTATACCAGTTGTTACAGCTGCATATGATCTGGAAGTTATTTCCTTCTTCCAGTTTTTGGAACAAAGTCTCTGTAATTTACAGATGCATGCCAAAAAGCCAATATCGTGTGGCTAAAATGGAAGATTTTTGTTAGTCTTCAGTGGGTTTACTGTTTAAAAGAAGCAAAGCCTACAAAAGCACAGGTGCACCTGGCTTTAGGATGCAATTTTGCAAGAGATATCCCAGCAGAACATGGCTGTTCCAGTCTGCTGGGCAGGTCATGGTGCAGTGATGAAGCCTGGCTTAAGGTAGCCACTGTCTCAGGGTCTGTGGGTTTTATATTGCAGTCGATTTAAAACAAAAAGAAAAGTTATTGCATCCTAACAGCATTGAGTTGTGTGTTCCTCACAAAACCCAACAACAGTATACAGAGATTGTGAATCTTTTAATCCCGTCTAGCGTGTGGGACATAGATAAAAAACCTGAAGAATCTCACTCCAAACATTTGTTCCTTAACTGACTATCAAGTTTTAAGTGGTACCTAAAGTTTTTGTAGGGTAACTAAATAAGGTATTTTAAAGACTACTTGCTGTCTGCTCAAAGGGGGTAGTGTGATTTCTGTTGGAAACAATTAAAAAATTGTGGATGTGAGCCTAGCAGATGAGCAGAGTCTGGTAAGGGCTTTATACATATTTTTTAGTGATAATTTCTTGTAAAGCATTTATACCTTTGTGGAAGAGGCAGAAACAGAGAAATAGTTTGGTAAGCTGCTACACCAGTGTTTTAATAATGTCTGTCAACCGTGTCTATTTATGATGCAGAGAATTTTCCAGATTATGAGCAATGTCAAAATGTCACTACAGGTCAAAATGTGTGGTTTTTTGCTTACAGATCTTTGTTTTTATTTGGTGCTAGAGTTCTAAATTCTCTGTATTACCATTTTAGTAAGAATCGTGCTGTCTTACATTTTATAATTCCTGCAAGCCATGCAGGTATCTGCATGCACAGGATAAATTAAATTCTGAGCATACCATGCTATGAACTGAGAGAGAAGGTCATCTTTGTGCCATAAATGCAAACTGTGTCAATAACATAGCTCATTTTGTATCACATACTTTATGTTAAATTTGCTAGTTTTGCCAGCAACACAAAGTAAATTTTTGGGGTTTTATATTTTATTTTAAAATAATTGTTTTATTAACAGAATAATAATATTAGACAAATTTCTGGAAGAACCTGGAGATGGCAGGGGGACAGTGGGGTCTGTAATACTCAATATGGGAGAGACAAATGATTTTAGGTTGTTTCAGAACATACCCAATTCAGATAATGTGATTAGGGGATTAATTAATACTCATGTATGCACAGTCTATTTGCTGCTTTTCCAAACACATTTGGATGAACATGGTATTTCTCATCTTTGAAACTGATGCTCCCACTAAACATTCAAAATAAATTTTCCTCACTATAGCACATATTAAAGTTTATCTTATAAAAAAGTTTTGCTACAGGCTGCAGAACTTTTAGTGGTTCTATGACTTGAACCGTCAGGTGTTCAGAGCCTTCTGAGGTGGATGTTGCAGGTTCCAGGCACTATCCGTGGCTCTTAAAAGAAGTTAAATCTCTGTGATTGAAAGACTTAAAGTGTGCTGTCATGGGGGATATTGAAAATGGCTGGGAAGGTTAGAAGACCAGTTTGGAACAAGTTCCCTTGTTTCAAGAGTAACAGTTCCCCTTATTTAGAGGATATTAAAATTTCAGAGCAGCATCAGTAGCTCCCAGTTAGAGAAGCATATCTTGCTAGGGAGAGACAAACATAAAACAGATGCACATTAAAATAAGGTTTGCTGATAACAGTCCTACTCGTGCCTCACTCTCCCAGACCCAAATGCATTGGGAGATTTCGTGCAGAAGCATTTGCATTGCTGTGGATGAGGTGGCTAAATTGAAGCTTGGTCTCTGTTTTTTGTTCTGTAAAAGGTAGTTGGACCAAAGAGGGGTGGACTGAAAGAGGTGTTTTGATTAGGGATTGAATGGTACAACTTTCCTGATGTGGGTCACACTGCAGAGAAGACAACCCAGTGTGCATCTTCACTGGTGATAAAGCACCTCAGGCAGATGTTACTTCTCAAGCCTAAGGTCTAAATCCTGTTTTGGAAGAAAGTTACCTAAATTACCATGGGAGAGGGCAGTCCCACATCCCTTCCTAGCCCTTCCCATGTTTTGCACTAGATACAGTGGTTGTGCAGCCTCAGTGCGAATGTGTTGGTCTGATCAAATGGCAGGCTTACACTGAAGTGAAAGAGAAGTGATATTCCTGTGGATCTGCTGGATGAATCAGTTTGTCCCATAGCTGCATTGCAGTGGCTTCTGGGAGAAGAGGGATATGGGACCATGGGCCCACATCTTTTAGCAGGATCTTGTGCCTAAATCATTTTTTCATACTAGAAGTGCATCCTAGCTGTGTTTGTAAATACTGCTCATTTTCTACTGAGATAATCTCTCACTGACCAACCGTACTGCTTTGCTGTCCTTTTAGATCTGCAGAACCAGGGTGGTTGATTTGAGCATCTTGTATGCAAATCAGATGACCTTTTCACTGTGATTATTTTTTTTTTTTAATGAATGTATAAATCATGGATATTTTCAGTATTAGCTCAAGCCCTTCTCTAAAATACGAGAATGATGTGCAGCATTTTAATCTTCAGTCTGTCCAGTCTCTCTCCCTCCACACTGACAATCCAGCAGTAAACCCATAAGCAAGTGGAAGTCTGTTCAGGCAAGAAGAGTCGCAGGCTTATTGCAAAGGCAAAACGAAGCAAGCAAAGCCGACTACCATAGTTGTAAGCCATTTTTGCATGCATTCCCTGTTGAACTCTCTTTAGTCACCTGGGGTGATGTAAAACATGACAGTCTACTAGGGCTGCAGGGGCTTCAGTGGCATTCTCGGTTCCTCAAACTCTTCCATGTGTGGAGATTTGTGGGGGTAGCTCTGCTGGAGTCTCCTGCTGTAAGAGAGGATGCTGCTGCCTCGGTGTGTGCATGCTGGCTCTCTGCTGGAGGCTGCCATCCTGCAGCAGGGCTCATGACGCAGGCTGCCTGCCTGTGCTTTGCCTCTGAGGGTCAAAGCCTCCTGTGAGTTATCAATAAAAATGTGCTGACACCAGGGCAGCAACAGAAGAATGAGAGCAGCACAAGGATGTGCGTGGCCTTCTTTTGGGTCTTGCTCATCACTGTCCTTAGCCAAAGTCAAGACAGGTATCTGGGGTTGGAAGTATTTTGTGGTGGGAAGGCAAAAGAGCCCCAGGGCTCTTGGCCACAGAGACCTTTGATGTGGTCTTCAGGAAATGGTCTACAGTGCTTTCTGCAGTAAATTCCTGTGGTAGCCAGGCTTGCTGCCCTTCAGCCAAGGATGAGGTCTTGTTCCAGGTGTATGTACTCTGGCAGCTGGCGTTAAAGAGACACATTCTGCGTAACTTGTAATAATAAGTTTGCTTAAGTTTGGGTTGAAAACAACAGGAGTGTTTCCTTTTAAGCTGAAGACTGTGATTTGTTTTGGACAACATTTTTAAAGCTTTCCATTAAGGGAGGAAAAAAAAAAAAGGGCAGCCTTGTAAACTATCTGCTACAAAGTTCTTTAAATAGCACAGTCTATCTCTCCTCTTAAATTAGTGGTCAGCTTAAAAGTAATTCATCAAAACCAGTGGATTTACATAAGTATGTGGTATAAGAAAGAGGAAGACTAGATCTGGAGTTTCTGAGAATACTTGAAATTCAAGGCAAATCTGGCTAGTCTAAAATCAACCCGAAACTTAGTTTCTGGTATTCGGGGTTTGGGGTTTTATTTTGGATTATCTCATCTGGAAAAGGGAAATTCTGTGGAATCTACTATGGATCCTGCATTCTAGAAAAGATTTGCAAGTTATTTTTATGTATCGTACGTGAATGTTACAGGGAATGACAGGGATACTGATTTTCTGTTCAGGGACAAATCGGAATAAAGCTGTATCTCGAGATTGTTGTGTGTGATGAAGAAGAGAATGTATTGGATGGGATAGGTGTGTTTCTTCAGATAAAGATTTTTTGATACCTGATTTTAATTTAAACTGACCCAGTGAGTGATCAGGACTTCTGTTGTTTTTTCTTATAACTTATATGTTTTTCCTTAAAATTGGGTGTTTGTTAGTACCTTTTCTTTTTAATTAGAATACTGATGTGCAGTTGCATAATCTAAATATCCAGTATTACATTAGTGTTTCCTACTGGTTTACATGGATTATTTTTTTTATTTGCCCTTGACTTGTAATAAGCCTATGAGCTACAAGCTATCTGTGTGCCCATGGGCAGATCCTGATTCTAAAAGTAAAAACTGTCAGCTGTGGCCAGAGGGGGCTTTTCAATGCAGTACAGTGTGGCTTTGCCAATAATTTTAATTTTTCTAAGCAGACTTTAAGGGGAAGGGGGACAGATTTCATTGTTGAGCCAAAAATTTAATGAAGACTTCTTTTTTATTATTTTTCTTGTACATCCAACATTTTTTCCTCTTATGAGAACATTTTGAAAATAAATCTGCAGTATTTAGACAGACACAGTACAGAATTATTTCCTCATCTGAATTCAATGATTGCACAGGTGAATATTTGTCAAAATATGGTGCAGAACTTGAGAAATAGACTGTAATACTGAAAAAATAGAGCAATTTTAAGAAGTATTAGGAACTTGGTAATGTTCAGCTTTTCTGGAATGCTATGCAAGGTACTGAATATGAATACTACATTTTAAAAGAAGCAATTTTAATACACTTGCAACAGTGCACCTTTTAAGCAGAGATCAATAAATAGCTCATTTAATGATAGTTAACCTGCATCTTGGTCTTAACTGCAAGTATTCTGGGTGAGGAAGGAGGAGAACACAAGAAGAAAGAAAATTACTTGATTGAGTTCACCATGGGTTTTTCTTTTATTCCAAGTCACAAGTTGGGAAATCCATGACATGATAGAACATGGAATTCTGTAGTTTTCTGTGCACTTACCATTAAGATTAGATGGTAATTAGATGTTATTTCTGTAACTTTTTTGTACTTCTGTCAAACTGCAGTAGATGTGAAAACAAGGGACATCTGTTTTTCTCAAACGATAAATGCAGTACCTCAGTAGTAATTAAATTATATAGGCTCAGCTCTCATTATGTGAATTGTTTTGGTTTTTCCTCCTTTATGTTCTTGAGGCAGCAGAAAACAGTAAAATGTCATCATTTACTGTCATTACAGAAGCTATGTTCAAAGCTTGAAGTGAATTTTGCTTTCTGTAAACCGGTGGTTAGTACTTTAGGTGAATTGTGCCATGCAGTGCTGGAAAGCAGAACGTCTTGTGAGCTGATGGTAGTGTGGGAACTGCCCAGAACTGCAGGGAACATCACACCTCTTTTTGGGAATCCTTTCACTTTCTGATCACTGGTGCTGTAGGGAGCAAGAGCCCTCATCCTGTTGTGTGTCACCAGAAATGCCAAAGGGTTATAGATGATTTGGAGGTGGAGTACTTGCTGTAGGAGAGTTTGGAATACTGCGCTGGCCAAAAACGTCTGTCCCTTTGCTCAGCCACCCTTCTCCCTCAGTTTATTTATTGAGTGCTTTCTCCATCTCTCTGTCCTTATACTTGAAATTTCTCATCCCTAAATTTTAAAGGCTGTAGTTTTGGGTATTTGGAAACACTTCTAAAGTGGTATGACATTGACTTAGACAGTAAGCACAGCCTTGGAGGAACAGGTATTTTAGAGCAGGGTGCCAAGAATGGTTTAAAAAATGCAGAGCAGTGTTCATAGTTCAGAGCAATTAAACATGAAAACTTCTCAGTAAAAATGTTGAGATGGAAATGGGCTTTTCAATAATGCAATAACTCTGCTATCTACTAAAGGCTTTGATTTTTTTAAAACAATAAAACAAAAATAACCCCTGGCTTTATGTAATATATTTGCAGCCTTTGTCTTTTGTTTTACGCTGTTGGAAAGCTCAGTAAGTAATACCAGTTATTAACACCTAGTCCAGTGTTTCATTTCCCATTTGCTCCTAAAAGGATATCATCATCACAATACAGGAGGAGAGTAGCATGTGGATTAAAAGCATCCAGCTAAAGTAAGGCTAATTGGAGGCCACTGGGTTGCCTTTACTGAAATATTTTCTCCTTAAATCTTGTAAGTCATCCCTGTTTGTTCATCCTACTGCTTGGCTTTGCATCATTGGTCAAGGTAGCTTGTGTCCTGTGAGTCTGAAGGGGCTGATCTAGGACCCTTTGTATCATGCGTGTGGGAAGGAAAGCTTTGGGATCAGACAGCTCTGAACGGAGCCTCGCGTGCTACTGAGGCCTTGCTGCCCACCCGTGGGCGTGGTGGCAGCTGTGTGCCATGGGCTTGCTGAGACACCAGCTCTACCAAGGCTAAATCTCTGGCCCAGGAGATCAGACCTGCACTCTACCCTTGCACTGGGAATGAAGGCACATAGCAGTCTTCAAAGTCTCCCAAGACTTGAGATGCATTTTTTGAAAGTGCATTTTAAAAAAGAATAAAAAACAACTATTAAAGCTGATATTTATATTTAAGAAGGGTCTAGCTATAGGATAAGCTTCCAGAGACCATCTGAAGTAGAATAGCCTTTAGAGAAGAAAAATAAGTCTTTTCGAAGAACAACTCTCTGTTTCACCCAGAAGAGAGTATAAAAACCCCTCACAATTAAGTCTTCTTACGTATTTGGCTGAAGTAGTCTTTTGTAAAGATAAAGAAGTAAGAAAAATAGGAAAATCCTCCTCTCCTCAGCAGAGGCTTGGAGTTGAAATACTCAGTGAAGACAGATTTTGGTAACTGCTGATCTTTTGGTGTCAGTATTTTCATCATGGGGAAAGCTGACGATGGTCGTTTAACCTTTCTTTTTTTTCCCCTCTTTTCTTCCCCTCTATTTTATTTTTGCCTCTATTAATCTAGTGTTAAGTTTTGGAGAATGAAGATTTTTTTTGCTACCAGGTATTGTCCTTTCATACAATTCTTACATTTTTGTCTTTATTTTCTGTTCAAGGCATCAACTTCAAGAAAGTTGATGAAATCAGAGAGAGACCAGAATGTGCACACATATCAGACTTCTCTTTGAATGCCACAGATAGCGCAGCTATTTCAAGCAAATGACTTAAGAGGTGTGGCAGTGAGCTGATGGCCCTTATCTGTAGCCGTGTCAGATCTGATGGGACCTGGGCGTGCAGAATGTGTGCTGCATTCCCAGATGCTGTCCTGCCACAGCCAGGGGGAGGTCAGATGCTGGAGGCACCTCTGGTCGTCTCCAGGCAGCTCCCAGGATGGTAACAGCAGAAAGGGTCTGTGGTTTATTTTGGTCCAGTGACTTTGTCTCTGGCCACAAAGCAGAGATAGGAAAATCAAAGAACTGCATGCCTCCAGGAGCCCGTAGTGGGTGTGATTTAAGAAGTTATCTGGAGGTGACAAGGTGTTCCATAAACTTCATCATATGGATTCTGACTGTACTTTCTGCTAGGTCTATAATTAGTTGGCAGTCATTATTGTTTCATGCATTAAGTAAAATTAAAATGTAAAAGCGAAATTTTCAGTCAAAAGTGAAGCAAAAATTAAGACATCAGAGGAAACAAGCAGGGCAGATTTAAATGCTGAATACTTTTAATAGCAGTGAGTAGCTGAGCATGTTTCTGTGGGCATCCTTTATAGCTAAAGGAGGAGGACTTGGGGTCAAATCCTGCCATGCTGGATGAAGTTACTTTGTTCTCCACTGCCAGAGTCTGACAAGTCTGAGTCAGTAAGACACAGCAATCAAACATGCAAAGGTGACACAAAAAAATGTTAAAAGAAATTAAAAGACCTTAATTAAAAAAAATATAACAATGTGAGTAAAAGTCTTGTGCTTCCCATTTGTTTGTCCTTCTGTTTGTGTAAAGTAATGTAGATCTAGTAATTTAAAGTTACCAGACAGTAATACGTGAATCTTTGGTCATTAGGGGTTGGACTTGACATGCAACAAAGCCATCAGTATCCTTTGATCAGTGCATTAACCCATCTCTTTAATATGCCTGAAGAAAGTATTTGAGGGGAGGAGAGTACTGCACTGAGGGTACAGCACCCTGAAGTTGTTACATTTTATGTACTAAAACTGGAAAATGTGACAGTTCTGGCAGTGGGATTGAACTTGGACTGCAGAATTTTTTTGTAGGTGTGGTTTTGGTTTGGTTTTTTTTTTTTTAATGTATCCATGTTGCTGCTCAAATACGTTGCTTGGGAAGGTGGCGGTGGATGTGCCTTGAAATGTTGTTTCTTCTAAGACCTGGACATTGGTAATTCCATAGAGCCTGCCTTGATGTTCCATTCCCTAAGAGGAGGGTATACTCTCCACTTCTTATTGTTAGACCTTTGAATTGCTGGCAAGTGTGTTTCAGAGGTCTCATATAGAAATAATACAATTAATTAATTGTGGCAATTAATATTCCACTGCATTAGAGCAAAGTTGGTCTTTGTCAGCTTTTACACTCCCTGAGAGCAAAGAGGCTTGAGTTGGTACCCTTACTTGCCATCTGAAGTCTAAACAGGGATGTGGTCAAGAAGGAAAGTTGAGAGGAAAATGTCAGGGGTTTAAAGTTCTTTCATATTTTTCCAGACAGAATTTTGTTAGGAAGGACCTTTGTAGTGATGCTTTTTTTGTTTGCAGAGCTCATGGAGAATGGCAAGCCCTGGGTAGTGCAGGCTGTCATTATCGCCGTCCGTGGTCTAACCATTGCACAGTATGCATATTTTGTGATGTCTATAATCTTCTGACAGGACAGGGCTGTTGAAATGGCATGTAAAGTTCATGCCATCCTTTTTTACTAGTTAGCTGAATTCTCTTCAGAAAGATGGTTTTGATTCGTGGCAAACCTTGGAAGATGTTCTCTAGTGTTTTCTCTATGTAAGAACTAATGACAGTGTTACAAATATAGCTGCAGACTTCTTTGAGTCATCTTGCTCCACTCTTCATTTGTTTTCAGAGTAGTTGCATGTATGCTGAATTGACCTTTTTGACTTAAGTTTGCTCCATGCAACAAGAGGCTCTGGAGTTACTTGAAAGGCTCTCAAATTAGTCTTCCCCATACTCCCACTATATCCATATGTCACTGAAAGCAGGGCCCAGTCCTACCCCTCTGCACATTTCCTAAATGCAGACCCCAGCATTGTTTTTGCCACAGTTCCTGCTGTTGTTCTCATCTGTATCCCCAAACTGCTGAACCAGAAATGCATAATCTTTCAAGTGTGGACCTCAAACACACCTTTGCTTCAGCTTTGTCAAGTAGGTTGGAGCAGGTTACCATTGTCACATAGCAACTGACAACCTCCTTGTGCATATGTTCAAGTGGTGGCACATCCAGAAGGTGGCAAACTGGATGCTACCATCCATGGCTAGTTTATGCCAAAAAAATTTGTAAGTATAAGGTACATATTTGAGTTCTATTGCTTTGGACTAGATTGCTCAGCAGATAAGAGAGACCTTTCTGTTCCTGCACAGCCTTCCCATCTCTTATGGAGAACCCTGTGAAGTGTCTAATGCTGAGAGTTGGGATATCAAACCCGTGTGAGTTTTGTGTGCTGAGAACTGATAATCTCATAAGATAGTGGAGCAGGGATTGGTTTAAGTTCCCTCTCAAGAGTTACATGTAAATGGTCTGTTGAATAGTGAAATTATTCATAGCGAGACATGGTGTGCATTCTTGAGAGTGTAATGAAAGACCAGAAGTTCAGGGATTGCACAGCAAAGAGGCATAAATAGTTCTCCAGGGATAATGAGAAGTTATGCCACAGTTTTCTCCTGCTCTCTTGGGATGTGGTGCAAGACCAAAGTTAACTCATTTTCTCATAAGCCCTGTAATTTATCAAGTTACTTAGATGTTTGTGGTTTTTCTTTGTAGGATGCCATTCCACAAGATGGCAGTACTCAAAGGGCTGTGCTTATTCTTGAACTGAGATTACAGGGTGGGGAGAAGTGGCATCAGTTTGAAAAGAGAGAGCGAAATTCTGTCCCCACTTTTAACTTCGCAACAATGGTAAGGCTAACTAGACTTTGAGGTCAGCCTCCATTTTAAGCTGGTGATATGGTGGGAGAGGACACTCTTGACTGGTTGATTATATGTCAGAGATACCCAACATGATGAAGACCTCACAAGCTTTGAAAAGTTTTTAGATAAACATTGTACCTTCTTGCAGTACAAACAAAGCACAGAAGTCCAACCACCTTCCTGCTCAGTGCAAACCTGATTTTTAGAAAATCTGGGTTTGGCTTTGCTGTCAAAATATCTCCTAATGCGTAAAAGAGTTGGGCAGCAGCTGTGTGGTGAGGGCCTGAGCCCCAGCCCACTTGGGTGCACTGGCACTGGCAGAGCCACAGGCATGGGCAGTTGCATTTTCGGCTGCTGCTGTTGCAGCAGCTGGACCTGTTTAGCTGGGTACTCTGTCTTTCTTTAAAAAAAAAAAACAAAAAAGAAGAATAAAAAAATCCACTCACTTAGACTGCAATTAGGAAAAAAGTTAATGAGCTCATATGTTAGGAATGAATAAATGTCCAGAAGAAGTTTATACTTACAGATGTTTCAAGTGTCGGTAGCTTGCAGGGCTGCTTGCCAGGAAGGACTCTCTTGGTCAGATGCCAAGACTAAAGTGTTAGAAAATGAGTCAGTTTATCACTTCACCATTTTTCATGCTCACTGGACATATGTAAGTTTATTTTTTTTATTAAATGACTTGCAAGACCCCTCTCCTCTTGTATTTTTCTCTTCCCAACTACCCATGGCCCCTTCCCATCAGTTGTGGGTTATTGTTTTGTTTGTGGACTGTAACGGTGCTAGAGAATTTTGAAATAGCTTCAATGAAAAAAAAGCAATCTGGATAATTGCATTTAATTATTGGCAGAACAATATGTATACTTTAAACAAGGAGTTCTTTCAAGATTAATCTTGTCAGTAGCTACAAAAATGATACTGAAGGAAAACCACTATGGTTACAGAAGATGTTAGGTTTGTCTTGGTCTCCTTTCTAGTTTAGTTGGCTAACCAAAATGTATGGAAGAAATTTATGCTTAACCCTCTCAGCAAAGTTTTGCATCAGAATGAGGTATCTGTAAACACTAATATTGCCTTTGTGCAAGTGGGCTAAAGATGGAAGTTGTAGGCTGTGTGCAGTTTTGGAAACATGCATTGATCAATGTACAAATATAATTGTGTATAGCATGTTTTCATTGCATAAGAACTAGAAATTTTCAAGCAAGCACAATTCCTAATACAATAAAAGACCATTTTCTTAAAACTAATTTCTAATTGATGACGAAAAATAAGAATTCTTGGTGAGTTTCTTTTACAAGCTATTTTTCACAGCTAAATTAACTTCAGAAAAGATAGAACGTTTATTTTCTTTAATGGTTTGCATTTACAAAACCATTGTTTTCAAGAGCTGTTGGTTTTTTGGTTGCTTTTTAATTGAAGTTTATTTGGATTCTGTTGTGGTCATTTTGACACCAAATCATGCTTTCCACATCTACATCAGCTATTTGGACATAGGTTAAAGCTTCATGTTCTCCATGAAGTTTTGAGATACTGATTACTTTAAGGCACTGGCTTAGTATCCAGGAAGGAGTTGGCCAAAATGCCATCCTGTCTGGCCTTGCAATAACTTTTTTTTTTTCCCAAAGAGAAAACTGAAATGCATAATGTTAGCTTAGGAAAGCAAGGATCTGTTTACCTGAAGACCTTTCCTCCATGCTTTCTTCCCTTTTCCATTGAGAATCAGATAATCTCATTTCTGATGCTGCTCAGAGTTCCATAACATAAATCTGAGTAGACTAAATGTTCAGCTGCTTCTAATGACTTCTGTGTACTTTTGAACTGACTGCATAAATTATATTGTAGAAGATTCATGCACAAAATATACAAATACTGAGTAGCAGTAAATGGGGTTTGTGGATGAAATTCGCTCTATACAGATGGCCCATTTAAGATGCTTCTACTTGACAACCTCTGCCAGAGGTACATTTATGGGAGGAGGGAGGATAGTAAAGGATGAAATGTAATTTTGGCACTGTCTAAAAGCACAGTAAGTAAGCATCTTACTTGACAGCCTGTCTAGGATTTGTGGATCAGATAACCTGGGTTCATATCTTTCTCCTGGTTTTGTATTTGTATTGGAGGCTGCAAATAAACATTACTCAATAGAAGGAACAGTAAAATAATGTGGGTTTTGTTTAAGAACTTGGTTGTTAAAGGGGGCAGCAGTCATATTAAGGACAGATCACAAGGTACTGAGTGCCATTCCTCAAACAGAGTAAAATGTAATTGCTATCTGGTGTGTGGAGCCAAGGGATGCTATATTCAATAAAGATTTAAAATTAGGCTTCAAGAAAGGAAAAGAGAAAAATCAGAGGGAGTGGTCTGAGCAGGGCTGTGGGGGAGCTCTTTGGGGCAGCACCAGTAAAACTGGCAGGCAAAAATGATTACTTTACCTTGTTTAAATACAATTGACCTTAGAAATAATTTTTCTTGAGGCAAAAGCATCATGTAAATCTGACATTATTTGGGACCCTTATTTATATTTTCAGCTATTAAGAGATAACTATCACATTAGTGGACAGTAATGATGCTTTCTCATTCTAAATATAATTACTGTAAGCAACAAACATCAAAGGTCAGTGTTACCAGAGCACTCTTTAGGATATTCGAAAAAGCCATTACCAGTTAGGAGTTACATACTGAGTTGAAAGCTGTGGTGTGTGTAGGATTGAGACAGAGAACTAACAAAAAGTCAACAGAGGATGCTGTATTCTGATGTCACCCTGAAGTTAATGTCTGTGTTCATGTATTCTGTAAAGCATGTCTGTAAAAATGGCTTTGTACTTCCCAGAGTACCGTTCAGCAGTGAGACGTGCATCAAATGTGCTTACTGTGCAAGTTTAGTTATGTTCCCTCTAATTGCTAGTCTTGCATTTTCAGTCTGGAACCTAAGTTTAAAGAGCATTTTTCTTTATCATCTTCAGTATTAAAGCTTGTGTGGATTCAGCTTAGCCTTTATTTTTGCAGCTCTAGTCCTGGCAGGTTTGCCCAGTGGAGCTGTTGAGGCCATACTGTAAGAGATATGATGTATACTTAAAAATAAAATAAACTGTTTTCTCTGGGCACTTATACCAACCATCCCATCACCCTCCAAAAATAATTTTGCTTAATTCTCCCACAGGTGTGTTGGCTTCTTGCATTTGGCTCACAGTTTATAATCAATGCATAATTTGTTCAAGAAAGGGTTTTTTTAGATAGGATGCTGTAATGCCATTCTTCACCTTTTGTGTACACACACACACACACGTGTCTCCCTCATCCTTATGAAGTGTGTATCCAGTGATGCATTTGTTTATTTAATTATTTGGGGCTGTTTTGTTGTTTTATTTGGGTTTTTTTTCCTGGTTGATTAGGTAGCTTTTCTTATTTTTGATATATTTATTTTTGTATCTCCCTCTCTGGTTTAGAAAAGCTGAGAACCACAGGCCCTTTCAAAGACTAGATGTAAATTTGCTCTCCTAGAGTGTTGATGTTGCTAACCTTGAACCTTAGCAGATACCTCATCCTTGATCTTGTGGAGTCATATACAAGCTTTCATGAGTGAAACACAGCCAAAAACCTGATCTTTTTCTTTTCCCATGGTAGTTTTTTGAAACCGATGCTAGTTAGAAAGCTGATCTGAGGAAATTCCTACATAGAAGTACTTGAACTTCTGGGATTTAAGCCTTTCTCTCATGTATCCTGTCTTACACTTGTTTGGCACGTGCATGAATATGCAGGTTCAGCAGCCTTGCTGTTCTGTCTCTGCCCTGTTCAGTGCTATCTCTGGAAGGTGATTCATAGAAAGGTTTTGTGGATACTTTTCAGATGCTGGTGTTACTCTTATTCACCACCTAGAAAAAGCAAAAAATGATGATGTTCTTATTTCACTTGCCCATTTCTTACCACATCTCATCTGTGGTAAGCTGTTCATCCCCAGATCACATTGGAGAGTATTGCCTCCAGATTATTCTGGAGAAGTAGGTGGAGTGTTTGTTGTTGTTTCATGGATTTACTGTGAGTTTTTTATTCAAGGGCTTTGTTTTTTTTCATGTTTTAAGAAGGGTTTTTCAAGGGCTTTCTTATTTTGCTATTCCTGTTTGTGGATTTTATTTAAAAAAAATAAATGAAATAATCTCTTATGCAGCCAATGATAGGGCTTTCTAAATTTATGGTTTATGATTCCTGCCATACCAGCAAAGCCCATGTGGAAAAACACCAAGATTGCAGAGAAGAAAACAAATCTAAGGTGAACAACTCAGACTGGCTTCTGTCACATAAGTTGCAAAGAGCTAAGAGCTGTTCCCACATGAAAAGCTGTCTTTTTTCCAAGAGGTGGTGCAAAGTTTTGGAAGTTAGGAGAGTCAGGGGAAGTGTTACTCTTTCAAACATGACTGCCTGGTAAGTGATTCTTATTAAAGACTCTTACTGATACTCTGCTTCCACTGCTCCTATCTTCACAGCCTGGTGCACTCGTGGCACCCTCGTGGGTCATGCAGCCTTACAGAATTCCTGATCCTCCTCCGTATTATGTGGCCTTCAAATACTTTGCAGAGGATATCATGTCTCCCTCAGTTGTTGCTTCATTAAGATATGTGAAAGCACTACGTTCAGCTCTTAAGCCATCCAGTATTAATTGCTCTTGCCAGAGCAGTTTTGTTTGTTGCTTAACCTCCTTTTGATTTGTCTTTATCCTTCTCTTTTTTAGACTTGGACAAACAAAGGATTTGGAATACTAGTTAGGGAGGGTAATAGAATATCACTAATAATCCTACCTCCAGTATCTCTGGATGAGGTAGCTGTGTGTTCTTTTTTCTACTTTATGCCATTAGAAGAAGAAAGTCATCTGTAGTATTGCATTGACTTCAAAAGACATATCTGCATCCTTTGGTTGCAGTAAATGTATTTGAATTTTTTTTTTTTTATGGAGGGGAAATTGATTTTAAGAATGGTAGAAACTTAGCCATAGTCTAGTTATCAGAGAGGTGGTAGATTTGTAGTCCTTTTGTAGCTCTTTTTTCTTGACCTGGTAACTTGTAGTCACTTTGTATGTTTGAATGGTGGTTTTAAAACAAAGATCAAGGAGCAGTTGACAGAAAGAAAGAAGGGGGTTATTACAAATATGTAAATGATGACACCTCATATTCCAGTGAGAACTGGTAGAATTTTTAAAGCAAATTATAGAAGAAATATGTATGATTTACTGCCAAACATTTTATGTCAGACAATTAAAATTATTTAGGAAAGCTGGGTATCTGAAACAGAATTGGAAAGCAGATCAGTCTGGGGAATTGTCCCATCTGGCAGATGTCTGCAAGAAATCACTGCAAGCAAGAATGATTTTTTTTTTTTCTTTCCTCCAAATTATATATGCTTTTCCAAATTTAACAGCAGCCCTCTAAGAAAAATGTGGTTTGAGTTTCATTTTTCCCACTGTTTGTGCCTGTAAGCACCATTGAGGAAAGACAGATTTCCAGACTGAAGCAAGTAAAAGGATTATTGCCCTGCAGAATTGTTATTTGATAGGTTAAATCTCACAGTCCCAGATTTTTATTTTTTCTGGTTGAGCAGAATTACTGAGCAACCATGACTTCTTGTCTCTACAGCCAGATGCCTTGTGTCAGTTCTATATCTCAGTTGCAAGGAGGGATAGCTATTCAATTACTATGATTTTTGCTTCTTGTTTGTTTTTTTTTTGGAAGGTCTCCTGTAGATAAGAAGCTCTCTTAACAGGGGACTGAAGTTTGTTGGATGAAGAGGCATATGTCCAGTGGAAAATGTTTTAACCCTTCTCAAAAAGGGGGAAAAGAATTCAACAGCTGTTTTTCTGTGTTATAGCACTTTTCAGATATCCTCATGCCCATTATTTTCCTCCTCTGAAAACTCACTTTTGGACTGTGGAGGAGGAAAAAAAAAAGTTAAAAGCCATTATGGGTATTCTTTTTGAATTTCTAATTTGGTTTCTGGAATTAGTGCCCCTTTCCAAATCCTGCATTTCCTTTCTTGTGACTTACAGTTCATATATGAGAACATATAATCCCTGACTGGTAGTTTGCTCTCTGACCAGCTTCAGTGAGTGAAGCAATACTTTACAACCCCATTAGAAGTACAATTTTAAATGTTTTGTTCATCTTTAAGGATTTACTGCTTTGGGTCTTTTTTAATGTAAACCACCAGATACCATAGTTTATCCAAAATATTTAGGCATATGCTTGAAACTGACTCGATTGGATGTTAGATGCTGGATATTTATTTATTACTGCAATAATGCTGTTTAACAAAGTGTATTCAGGATAGCAAAGGTTTATTTACAAGCCACACCCATTTTCTTTGCATGGGAAATATTTTTTATATGCAATTCATTTGCCATGTTTTGGCTTTCTTCAGTGTGATTGTTTCCTTTTTTAAGCCAGTAATAGTGTATTCTGTCTACTACCACATGGAGAGTATAACAGTCCCTTATAATAAAATGATGACTGGTTAAATTTAAAATTATTTCATCCATAAATCTTGGCTTCTTTACAATTGTTTATGTTCATACCTGATTGAATCAATACTTCGAGAAGTAATTTATATTATTGGAGGTAAAAAAAATCTTGGTAAGTGTGGATCATGTGAATCAGAACTCTTTCTCTGGAAGTATGTTGTTTGAGTTCAGTGTTTTCAAGACGAGAGGTTTTTCTTTATTCTTTTTTAGCAGTCATGGGCACATCACACTAGCTCTGCACAGAGGTGGTATCACACATAGAGAACTGAAGAACTACAAAAATAAACCTTCAGCAGAAGTCTGGAGTGATTTCTGTGTTACAAAGACTAAATTCCAATATTCATAACTAGTCTACTCAGTAGCAAGACAGTTGCTTACCTAATGAAGTAAATCAAATAACATTTAAGCTAGAGAAGAACCTTCCCAGGATACTATTTTTTTTTTCTATAAAATAGCAGTGCAATTTTAGAAGTAGTTTATTGTGTTCTGTTCTTGTACCCATGCTGGTGGAAGTCATGCTTAATTTGGCCAAAATTAAATACTCCCTTTATTTAGTTGCATGTTTTTGCTTCTGAAATGAGCACCAGAGAGAACCATGTATTATGCAGTATATTTCTCTGCCTCAGTCAAAAACACAATGTTCCTGCCCTTGCTGTCTCTTCAGGACATACCAGCACTGTACTGTGCTTGGTCACATGAGGAATTTTAGCTGCTGTGGTGGAGCTATGGGACACTTTAATTGTGACCCAGGATTTATACTGTGCTCTGCAGTTTTGTGAAAACAATATTCAGTGGAGTACTGTACTCATCAACGAATGTGTACTGTGATGTGAATTCTGCTCCGAAGGCAGCAAAACATTCCCTTTCTGGAAAGAGGTTTTGCATGTCTCTGTTAGTATAATTATTCAGAAATTTTGAAAAGGTACAAAAAAGCCTTAGATTCACCACGTCCCAAAGTGTTGAAATAATGTATTTTTAAATGTGTTTAGTGTTACATGTCAGACTTTTTCCAGTTTTGAGATCACTTCGAAAGCAGAGAAGACTGGATGTTGCAGTGGTCATCATTATCTCCTTAATGAAAGCCTGAGATGAGCACCTTAAAAGCGGAATTTGGGGTTGATATCTGAAAAAAAGTCCATATTTATTTAATTTTTCTTTAAATGTTATAATGATGGTAAACTTTGCACAAAATTTATTACAATTTAACTATGACTGGAAGGAGAGGTAATGTTTAAAAGATGGATCTGGTATCCAGCTCTTGGATCTTGGCTCTTTACTTATTATGACTGTGTAAAACACCTGTTCTGTATAGGAAAAGTGCATATTTCCTTTTACTCAGAAATGGAAAAAGGCATCGGCCAGAGTTTTGATCTCCAAGGCATTTTCACATTTTCTGCTGAAACCATATTAGGCAAGGATAAACTAATACCACAAAAAAACCCCAGCAAAATGACGACACTGATGCCTTTGTGAAACACCTAATTTATATCTGTTTGAAAGGAATTGTGTTTTCTAAAGAGAAGCCTTAAAAAGCAAAGACCTGAGTGGACCTAAGTGTGGAAAACAACACTGATGTTTCATTGAAAATCCTGTTTTCCTATAACATTGTCATGGTTGTGATGCACACATTTTGCCCCGCTGTAAAATGCTGCATCCATTGTGTTGTGTGAGTTTGGCTTTGCTGCAGCTGCATTGGGGCACAAATGCAAAAGAAAATAATCTGACCCAGCAATTAAAAAGACCCTTTGTAGAGATGAGGCTAAAACTAGTTCTCTCCAGCCTGAATTTTTGTTGCTGTTGTTGTTCCTGTTGGTCGTTTGCTAAGTATAGGAACAAAAGGGCTTTTATGTCCAAGTTAAGAATAGAGTTTCTAACAAGGTGGAACCAATAAATGGGAATTAAGAATGTGGTGTTAGGAAGAACCAGCAGAAAGGCTTCCCATTCGAAGACATCTGTTAACAAAACAAAACACACAATTTTTTTTGCAGTGTTCCATCCATCTTCATCCGTGTTTCAAAATCAAAATTCCCATAGATTTGCAAGTTTTGCTTTGGTTGTCTGTTAAATAGTAGACTACATTGCTACATAAATAAAGAGACTTGAGATTTAAATTGCAGAAATGAATCCCATCTGGCATGTTTGTCATGCATTAAAATTTCATTGACCACCACTCCTCAATTTTAGGAGTAGATTCTTCTTATACACAATTAAACTTTCAGCTACATGAGAATGGAAGCTTTTATATTCATTTTTCAGTGGAGGATAGTGGAGGAAAGGTAGGCTTCTCTCAGGTCTAGTACAGCATGTGTTGAAGCAATCTGAGTTTAGCACAACAATGCCATCCATTGACACACTGTCAGTCTGCCAGGGTTTTCTTCATAATACAGTTTACTTGCATAAATAATGTGTAAAAAATGTTGAAATGATAGAGTAGAAAAATAATGTGGATCAAACGAATAATAAACCAAATTTGCTATTCAATTCCTTTGCAAAAAAACTGTGTGCAGCTTTGTTGGTCAGTCTTGGCTTCTTTTTTTCCAGGGGTAGAGTCACGTAATCTGTGATGCACCTTACATTGTGCTTTTTGTAGGAACACTATGTATACTATTTGAAAAATACTTCTTCCAGGCAACTGTGCGCTGAGAATTTCTGAGAAATCATGGTACACTTTAGCCTGAACCTTATACTCTTAGCAAGCAGAGCAGTTTCATCAACAAACTTCCATTTCTGTGCTGCAGTTGGTGCTCATATTGGGGGAGAACAATTCTGAAAACAATTTTTCATGTTTCGTGTATGTTTTTATTAGCAGTTTCCCCCTGCCCTATGTACTTCTCCAGTAAAAATGCATTTTACATGCAAATGATGATAATCAACCTTTGCAAATCCATTTGACTCAGTTTGAAAGGGGCAGAACTGGAATAATTGAGGAAAGAGGAATGGGATCCTTGACAAGACCATGATATGTGGTTCTTGACATGTCTTTTTTTTATATATTTACATATAAAGAAAAATAGTATGTGTGGGGAAAAGAAAAACTCTATCTTGCTTTTGGTGGTTAGGTTTAAAGAGACTGCAGCGGTTTTACTAAGATATTCATGTTTGATTAATCATATCTTTGATCGGGAACTTGCATTGCTTCTGAACTCAATTCCACTTACTAACTTAACTCATTACCAGTATTTTTTCAAGTGAAGATTAGTTTTAATATACTGCAACACGCTTAAATTGTTTTCTTTATATGTTAAATTTCTTTGAAAAGTACATTTAATAAGCCATTAACATGGAAGACTAAAATATAGTACATTAACAAAATGAATGTTTGACAAGAATGATTCTTTAAATGTACATTGTTTTTTCGTTTCATATGGCTATAAAATTAAAAGTGCTCTTAATGTAATTCAGTTTCAACAAATGGTGTTTTTATCCAATGAAAAATAATCATTTTTTCTTTCTATTAAGCAAATATTTTTACCATGTAACTAGATTATTAACTTAATGTGCCTCGGTTATTTTGACTGACACCAGAGGAAAAAAAAACCTGTAGGTTTTGCTTAATATATTCAATCTCTTATAACCAAAACCCCTAAAAGTTAATGCAGTAAATCATAATTTCATTAATTTCATAGTGTAAAAGACTATGATCTTTGGATTTTGTCTTACTAGCACAAGTTTGTGCAAAAAGAATGATGTAGAGACACTGAGGGGGTAAGTCAGAACAGCTGAAAATTAAATGCCATGCCAGTTGAAGCTGTTGTTCATGACATTTTTAGAGGCTGAGTTCGAAGTTAGAGGCAACAATATATATGGAAATGTAGGTTGCTGTGGGTAAGGTGACGATACTGATACAAAGTCTAATCTGTCAATGTTTCAATACAAACTGAATTTCAATATTAGTAACTTACACTAGGATTTTTTGTTGTCACTGCTTTGCACTTCGGGTGAACTACAGATAAAAATGGGTAGGTAGATTTATAACTATTTATGTGTCACTTGACATCAGGCATAATAGTTGAACATTAAAGAAGATTCTCATCCTAAAGTTAGTTTGGAAAAAAAAGATTTTAAATCTAATGTTACAACAAGCATGTAGAATTGCTTTAATACAAAGGTAATTCTCAGTCTTTATTGCGTCTAGTATCTCACAAAAGACTGTGTATTTGTAATTTGTGTAAAATCAAGCAGGGAGGCCCAAGACTATGAAGTACAATAGAAACCTCGTCTTTCATGGGTCTGTTTGTAACTGAGTGGGTGTGCAGAGACATCTGTGCTGTGCAGGTGAAAGGGTCCATTTGACCACACTTCCAAAGTTATGGTATCTCATGTGGACATGGAAGAACAAAGTTGTTCAGGACTGTGGATTGATGGTCTACCTGGTTCTTCTCAGGCTGTTTTCTTGTCTTTCTGCTTATACATATTAGTATTTGCATAATCTATACATGGTCATCATTGTCAGTATAGCTTTTAAAACACAATGCCTTGTCTTTTGAGATGATACATCAGTATCTTTATACATTTTAGTTTTTTGTGTTATTTTGGTTCGATTCACTGGTTCAGCAACAGTTGCTGCTTTCATGGAGTGAGAACGTCAGTTTCTTTTCTTATGTTTTCATGCATGCTTTTGTTCTTGCATAGTTGGTTTTTTTTGATAGCCTTGGTTTACCTCATGACATCTTGGTGGTTCATCTTGGATCAGCAGCAGAACTGCTTTATCATGCTTTTCTTTGGGCAGATGCACAGCTCTTTGTGCGCCTGCCTTCCAACTTTCATCCCTCCTTTTGTCTCTGTGGCGTGGAAATTGATCCCTCCTAAAGGGCGCTGTCAAATTCAGTCAGGAAGAAAAGGATACCCTCCCTAAGCTGGAGGAGGAAATCAGCAGGTCCCTAAGGATGAGCCTGTTTCAGCATGGCTGCGTAGCTAAAATATTGAAGCTGGTGGCTCTGTGTGTGCCATCCTAAGAATTTGTCAGTGTGAATAACCCCCGACCCTCCGACTGTATGCAAAGCAAGGCCTGAATAACAGCTTTGTGCTGCAGGAACTTAACGCAGGGAGCAGGACTAAAAGCCGGGTCTCATTGGTTATTTTGGACATTTAACATTCAAGTCTCGTCAAAGAAAGAAGCTCATTATGACTCAGTTCCGTTAATTAGACGTAAATTACTGTCTTTAGCGACTTAGCACAAGGGAAGGTAAGGGGGAGTTCTGCAGGACCAGAGGATACAGAAATTGTAATTAGATGAGGGCTTGGGCTGGGAAAGGGTGGTTGAGCACAAGCCCCCATTGAGTTCGTGGGGGCTCATGGTGAACAGTGTGTGCAAGAACTGAAGTCAGAATAATCACTTTTCAGCCTCCACCCAGATTTGTTGTATTTCATTCCGAGATGACTGGTGTGGCTGTCTCTGAATGATGTGATGAACAGATGTAGTTCATCTAGTAAGGGTTTTATCTTCTGCGGAAAGCTTTAAGCAATCTCCGTTTTAAAAAGGCGATTAGCCTTTAATTCTTAAAAGTTCAAAGGGACATCCAAAGTATTCCCTGACTTCTCATGGTCCTGGGTATAGCCGTGGGCTTCTCATAGTATTTATCATCTCTTTATCATGGACAGGCTAAAAATATTATGCCTGTTACATACTGTCTAGCATACCCTGTCCTGAAAATTTTAGGGTTGAAGCAGAACTGTAGAAGCATTAAGGAGATAAATGAATTTACATGTGTCCCTGTTCTATAAGAGGTAATAATTTGTTTTGAAGCTAACAATTCTTATATTACAATTGGTGGGGTTTTTTCCAGTGCTTGCAAAATTAATCATTTGTAAAATGTACAACTTAAAAGATGCTTTAATCCACTAAAAAGGATTTCTAAAAACCATTTTGCAGTTGATTGATTCAAATTCAGAGATAGAAGGATTTTTTTTCCATAGTGTAAACATAGAAATGTTTATTGTCCACCTTGACAGTCAAAAGCAATAACCACAGTCTTTCCTCTCCACTAAGATTTTGTCCAGTGGTAGCATTAAACAAGCATCTGACTTAAAAGTAGTTGCAGTTTTGTCCCCCTCTCTAGAGTTGAATTCAGAAGTAACATATTGGCATAACATCCACAATTGAGTAGTCAGTTTTGAGAGACTGATAGAAGTACTTAAAGCATCATTTCATTTCTTTTTGAGTGTTAGTATCTAACGAGGGAAAGCTAGCTGTAGGGAATTAATGATGGGGCAGGCTCATTGCTGGAAGATTAACACAGTGAATAATTTTTTGTTCCTGCATTGTTATCTGTCCAACTGTTCAATGAATACTTTTTAGAGCCAAGCAGTAAATCTTCCTGTAACTTTAATGCTGTTTCTGTAAGAATAGTTTTCTGTTCTAATAACGTTGGTAAATAACTGGGCTGGTTATATGTAGTGAAGCTGGTCTTGCCTCCTGATGATTAGGCTTTCTTTGTTCAGCAAAAAGCCATTGAAGTATTAATAAAGGCAAAAAACAGCAGGTTGCTCAGCACATGTCAGAAGCCAACACAGCAAGGAGCAGAGGGCAGGCAAGGGGAGGACACAGATGGGCTTGTAAGTAAATACCCAAAATATAATTTCAGGCCTTTCTTGTAAAGAAAATAGAATAGAGTTTAAAACCTATAATGAAATGGTCAGTTTGGGTAACTGACACCTAGTGTATTACAGAATACATTAGAAGAGTTTGCCAGTTCAAATGTCGCAGTTTGAAATTCAGGAAACACAAATGTTACATTTCTGTAAAGGCCATTGGTAAAACAAAAATATGATCTGCTCCACTCCCAGTAATTCTTTTTGGGTTTATTTTTAATTGCTTCTTGCTTTCTAATCCTTGCACTACCTTTGAAGAAACAACCCAAAAAAGACAGAAACAGTTTCACAAATGTTAATATTCCAGAGGCAAATCTGACCCTCAGGCCCATCCTTATCTGCAGGCATATTTGCTTCTGTGAGTGCTAAGAATGACTCTTGGAGCTATGCTGTTGTAGACTTCTAAAACCTAAACTTGTGAGGTGTCCTAGAAAAGCAAACAAAGTGTTACCATTGAACAAAGTGAATTGTTTTGTTCTATCTCGAGCTGTTTGGCTTGTAAATCCTGTTTTAGCCTTCTCTGTTACTACAGCAAGTTGATAGGGAGAAACATTGTGTTCTTCACTATGCAATCTTACTCATTAACTGCGGTCACTGTAAATCATTGTCAGAGTGACAATCTGTTAGTGACAGGATGGAAGATACCATGTTTGCCCATGCAGCTGGAAGGGCATAACTGTTACCACTGAAGGTCATTTCTGAGTGCAGAAGGAATAGCAGATATTTATTTTAGACAATTTTTACATGATCAGTGTTATGCATTTCATATAGCCAGATTGTGAGAATGCTGTCTTCAGATAGGAAACACTTTGTTCTACTCATTGCAATACTGCCAGCTGAAAATAGCCTTATAGATGTTATTGATGTGATTCTTGTTTGAGGCAAGATAGAATTCTACACTGATTCTTTCTGCTCAGTCAGTTTATCATGTAGACTATTTAGTGAAATGCTTAATAAATAAATTCTCATGAACTATAAAAATAATTTGAGAACCAAATCCTCTAGCAGACCTAGGAGTTTTTGTTGCTGGAACAACCTATGTCCTTCATGTCCTACCTTCTGCATCATCTGATTCTAATCTAATACAGTGAAGTACATAAAACACAAGCCTAGTTACGTCTGTAGTTATTAGATTTCTGTCCACCACCCCGGTACTTACTCCTGTGTCCTGATACATGTTTTTCTCCTTCTGATAGTCAGTAAAAGAATGACTTCTGAAGAGGTTGAATCAAAGGAATTAAAAGCATTAATAGAATAAGTGAATTAAATAAAGAAATCTTGTATGTAAAAGATTTTTTTTCTTAGTCTCAAAGCACAAATAGCAGGGACACTTCTCATACATAATTTGGATGAACCTCCTTCCAAGCAATAGATCTTCTGCAGTTAGATATTCTTTGAGTATGCAATCTCTTCCACCAGCTTGTCTGAAGGGCTCAGCTTCCACCTGCTAATTTTGCTTTGCTGGGTCTGTGTGCTTACCTTACTGCAAATGTCAGAAATTTTAAGAGAATAAATCCTCTGTCTCCAAAGAAAGAAACATATTTAAGACAGGCTTTTATAAGGCTTGGAGTTCAAGACCGTGTATTTTTGTTCACTAGTACTGAGCAGCTGGTACTTTCTGGCCTCGAGTTGTGCCAGAGGAGGTTTAGAAGTGGTATTAGGAAAAAAGTTCTTCACTGAAACTGTTGTCAGCAGTTTGGAACAAGCTGCCTGGGGTAGTGGTTGAGTCACCATCCCCGGAGGTGTTTAAAAGACATGTAGATGTGGCACCTAGAGACATGGTTTAGTGGTGCACTCGACAGTGTCATGTTAATGGTTGGACTCAATGAACTTAAAGGTCTTTCCTAAACTAAACAATTTTGTGGCTTTAAACCTGGATTAAGTCGCAGAATTAAAGTCAATTCTGTGACTTTAAACCTTTAAAGGTTTAAAGGTTTAAACCTTTAAATCTGGTCCCATGAGGACCCAACCCCTGGATGGGTCCTCATTGGGGACTGCCTTGTTACAGTTGCCTAAATTCATGTTTTGTTTGGCTTCTTGGACACTTTGAGAGAAACTGTGTTTTCAGTGAAAAAACAATACAAAACAAAACAAAAAAACCCCTTTATGGCATCTCTTGTTTTTTGATTCCCTTTTGTAATCACAAGTCCCTTTTTTTCTGTAAACATATTAATTGGAAAGTTCACATCATCTTCTAACTGATCTTTGTTCACTGTGCTTAATTGTGTTTATTGTGCTTATTATTCTTAATAGCTTCCCAGCCACTGCAGCACCATGAGGTTGTACCAAGAGAGAAGCAGAACCTCCACAAAGTGCAGCCAATGCTCCTTGGGGAGTTGCTGTGTGCAGTGCTTTAGTGACACAATGTCCAGTCCTTAAATTTCACACTTACGTTTGAGATGTGTGTCTTTTACAGGCTGTGAAAAGCAGAGGAGAAGGTAAAGCAATCATCAGCCTGTTTTTATTTGAGCATCTTCAAATTTGGATGTGGGTTTGTAGGGCGCTTTGTTGGGAGAGAATTAGAAGCTGGAGGTACACTTTGCTGACGACTGCTGAAAGCTAGTCAGGGAGCACAGTCAAACAGCAAAGCAGCATCCCTGTGTGTGCAATGAAACTAAATGCATCACAGGCTAAAGACAAGAGGAACCTGATATTTTTATCTGATTCATTATTCTAAGAATTGCACTGTAATCTCTCCTTTCCAGTGTTAGTTCCTGTCTGCTTCCAGCTGGCACATCTTTTCATATTGGGCCTCACGCCCTTGTTTTGCAATCTTCCACTATTATTTCTATTGCTGTTTCATACTTAGCTCATCACAGTTTTCTTCAATGGCCTATTAAAGCTTCCCTCTGGATTCTTCCTGCTCTATTGGGCACTGCTCAACAATTTATGGAAAGCTTTTTGTTTGTGCCCTCCAACTGCAGCGCAGACTAGAGAAGGCATTGCTCCTTGTCAAGTGGCCGTGCTAATTGCGACCTACGCTGGGTGCATCATCAAGGCTCTTTTGGATCCAGGGTAGGAGCCTTTGCCCGGCCAGCTGATATCCATCCAAGGTCGGGTCTGGTGTCTGAGTCCCCAAGGGGCAAGTACACAGATATCTATCTATAGCTCAGTGAAAGGATTATATCAGGTCAGAGACTTTTGAAAGACTGGTCACCCTCAGATGCTAATTCTCATCTAGACTATTTACCTGTAGGCAGTCTCAACCTCAGAACTGTAAACAAATATTTCAGTAATTTTTCCCTCTGGATATATTTATGTATAAACCACTTCTGATCTGTACTGACTCTCTCTGTCCTTTTCAGAAACACTGCCTAAAAACAGGCTCTTGTTTCAGTCCAGTTAATCTTATTTAGAACAAATCCCTTTCAGTGTAACATTATAATTTTTTATCAAAAAACCCACAAACACCAAACAACCACAAGTGCAACCAAGAAGAGGATTCTTCCTCCTTGTAGGTGGCTGTCTGTTCTTTGACTTTGTGGAAATGCTTGCATAGATGGATTAGACATTTAAAAAAAAGAGATGGTGAAGTATGGAGTTTTCTTGTGACTTGAACTGATACTGTTTATCATCAGTGCTGAGTATATTTGCTGGGCAGATGACACTGAAATACTTTTATCATTTGAATATGCCCTGCAAAAACTCATTTAAGGCATTTTCACAAGTCTCACTTTGTTCAGTGCAAGGTCTCCAGAAGCATCAGGAGAAGTGGTGTGAGCTGGGAAAGGAGCCCACTCCAAATCTACGTCTAGAACCACTTGATCTTTGATCTTAGTTTGCTGGTGGCTTGCACGTAGCCCTGGGCAAATCTTTTGACTTTGTATGTGTGCCTTTCTTTGGCTCCAAAATACGAATACTTGCCCAGCTGAGAATAACATTGGAAAGATTTTAGAACAAAAAAGTCTTTGTCTGCCCCAAGTCTTGTGTAATTTTTAAGAACTACGCAAGTTGGCCTAATGAAAGATACTTCTTCATCTAAAACTTACCATTCATTGTTAATCCTCTAGTCTGTGTTGTCTGGGCTCTGGCTTCTCCAGTGAAGAGGGAGTTATTTTTAGATGGCAGGTTTTCCAGTCTGTCTTAACCCTTTAGCAAAGCAATTTGTCTTTCAGTTGGGTACAGAAAGTATCCAGATGATGAGACACATTTGAACTTGCTACAGGAATTTCACCATCTTCAGCTAGTTGTTCCTATCTTTAAATTGTTTACATTTATTTGATAAATTGAGTAGAAAATGGGGTAAAAACATGCCAGATAATTTCTGGAAGTCTGCTTCTGAGGATCCCCTGAAGACAGAAGCCATTATATGAATAGTACATCAGCAGCATCCCCATTTCGAGGACTTAAATACACAGTTAACTTAGGGCAGAGATAAATAGCACTCGGGTGTCCTAAGGCATTGTTAGGATTCCATATATATTTATTAGTATGTGTCTGTAGGGCATCCGTGTATATATAAACAACACAAATGTCCTAAGATACAAGAAAAAACTGTTAGTTTACATTCTGAATTTTTCTATATCCCTTAACAATTTCAATCTTGTTAAGGGTAAGCTGAAATTCTTAAAATACGCTAGTTGATGGTCCTTTTCCAATATATGTGAGGTTCTCTTGCGTATCTAGTTCTTGTCTTTGGATAAAGGCCAAAGAAAACATTTTTTAATGGGACAAGTTAATACAAAAAGTTTCAGTCCTCTATCTTTTATTCTTTTGTTCTGTTCTCAAAATGGAAATTGAACATTTAATATCAATTACAGATACAGTCTTTGAAAAATCAAAGTTTTTCAACCATTTTATGAGCAAATTTTGACTCTTCATCTAAGAATTTCTAAGGGCGGAATGTGATCACTTTTGAATAAGTGTAGCAATAACCCATATATTTGGAAGCCTTTAGATGTTGAAATAATTCCCGACCATCAGAAACTTGAATGACTTTCCTATGAGAACTAAAGTAGTTCTGAGCCTTTTTAATAACTTCACAGGCAAGCAGATCTCTCCTGTGAAGTGTATTTAGTTGTGATTTCAGCTGAAAAGGAACTTGTCAGACTTCATGTTACAAATATTGCATTTAGAGGAGGGGAGAAACATTTAATTGTTAATGTATAGTTTATTTGACATCACTAGGTTTAAGCAGTGATTTACCCCCAACTCCATGAGTTATACACACCTATAATTTAAAATCAAATTGGAAGACTGTTGATTGTAGAAGTAGCATTCCTGTTGCTTCTGCTTAGCAATCTGTTACGCACGCAGTCAGAGTCCGTAATATTTATTATACGGGACTCCCGTTTTGTTTTTCTCCCCCCCATACATATTTGCTGTGTGCTGGAGCTTTGCATCTCTGTTCCCTCCTGTACAGTAAGATGTCTGTGAGTATCAGTGGGAGTAGAGCAGAGCTGACAGTATATAATTCTAGTGAACTTCTCTCTGCTTTGGTGACACAATCCCACAGCAGGAATACAGGCTTGTTTTGCATTTCTTTTTTGCATCTGCACAATAGAAAAGGGATTTAGCTGAAGAAAATGGGGAAGGGATATAATGCACAGATTTAAAAAAGTAAGGGGAAAACAAGCTAGAGGAAGTAATGTTCAAGTATAGTATTAAGAGCCTACTCTGATGGGTTTTAAGTGATTTTGCTCTTTTGGAAGCAGATGACTAAATGAAGCAATCAGTCATAGATACCTTCTTAAAAAGTGTCTCCTACCAAATTTTTTACCCTGCCAGTTCCACCATAGGAAGAGCATGGATGTAAATACCAGCTAGAACTATAAAAGTGATGTTAGCAGCAGAAGTGTAAAACTTCAGTTTTTCAGCTACTGTATGAATACTGTATATTAGCAGTCTAGGACTGCATCTCCACAGGGATTTATACATCTCTCCAGAGTATATGAGTAGCCCAAGAGTATTTGTGTTAATACAAAAACTATTTTAGTGGTTCAGGCTTTGTTTTCTAATCAGGCAAATCCTACAATTGACCTCATGGTGATTTGTATTAGCTAAGGCTGCAAAATACGCTTTTTGATTGTGTGGTATAATATTTTGTATATTTACATTACAAATGTCGTTCTTCCGTGATCATGCTTTTTTCCTATAATTCTGAATTTATCTGTTACAGTGAAGGTTTGGCTTTGGAAAATTGGAAACAGACTTGTGGTTATAATTGTATCCATAAACCATGCAGCCTCTAGTGCTAAAGTCTAAATAAAGAACAGAATTCTCATAAAACAGAGTAATGGAAGCAAGTAGCTTCTGCTGCAAACAAAATAAGAAAACCTGTTCTACTTGGTAATAAAAGTTTCAGTATGTTAGTTTGCAAATATTTATTGTGGGCATTGATCTTGTGAAAACTTAGTCTATTGGCTGATTATTGCAAATACAGAAAACATACAGAGATTTATTGTCCAAATGTGAATAGGTTCACAGAGTTTTACTCTCTTCTATGACAAAAGGAAGGAAGAAAATATTCCAGGTTCTGATTTTTACAGTTGTGTTCATTCTTGTTGTTTTTAGGTTTTGTTGTACCAGGATGTAGTAGGCGGGTCGGAGATAACTCTGAAATTTGTCAGTCTTTGTACATAAGCTACATAAAGCCCAGGCCCTTTAAAAAGTTCTGGTAAACTGAGCTGCAGTGATTTTGAGCTGGGGCAGAGAGGAATGTGCTTTAAAGAGCAAACCTTTAATTTACTGTTTCCCAGATTTGTTATGGTGAAATAATTTTAAGAGACATCCACTGTGGCATGTCCATAATGGTACAATTCAGCTATCAGTAAAAGCCTATTATCTTTTCAATTTCACTTGCCTGTAACTAAATGCAGTAGGAGATCTTAATTATACTTTCCCTGAAAAGTAGGACTAGAAGTTTTAATTTTTGATTTCTTTTTTGGTTTGGGAGTCAAGAGGAGATTTTTTGGTGTGGTTTTGAGGTTTTTGAATTTGATCTAGGGAAAGAGTTCTTCTAGATTTCCTTACCATCAGCATACATTATGGTCATTGCCTAACTGTTTTCTAAATGTCCATGGGTTCATCATGTAAAAACATCTTGTTCCCCAGCTCCAAGCTGCATTTGAGAGCATCTTCTAACAAAATGAGGTAGGCTGCAGATCGGCATCCAAATTGAATGGGGTAGGCTGCAGATTGGCATCCAACCTAAAAAGTGATTTTGATACAGAAGCATACACAAGTGCCTTCTTTGTTCATCCTCTGTTTGGTCTTCCTGCCAGTTAGACCATGTCTCTAGAGTAACGTCACAAAATGGATGCAGTTGTTCATGACTCATGTAGTATTTCACTTATTTTAAAAACAGAACTAGATGAAGAAAGGATGTTGTGTATTGGTTTCTGCTTTGCTCATCATTGTCAAAATCAGGTGGTTGTGTTTTCTGAGCCTAGTCTTTACTGTTGGTATCAATGTCCAAAATGGTGATAGCACAGCTTGACTATTTTGTTCCTATAAAGTTCACAGCAGGAGTCATGACTCCATGAGTGCAAAATTCACCTGTAGCCATATTGGAGGACCTCTCTGTGGGAGGCAGGGTTTTAATTTTACTAACTGAGGGAATAGACTACTTTTTCCCTCACAAATCTTGCTGAATTGTACTGTCACAGATGTTTCAGGTACATGAAGTACCTACACCAAGGAATAGGTCATCTGTACATAGAGTGTGTGGATTTACTCATACTCAATGCAACTCTCAATGATGTATCAAAAAGACTTTTCTGTTACACTGGCCCAGTGTGGAGAACTAACACAGTTTTCAAATTTGTACTTTCATTGCTGAATTTTTTTAAGGTAATAGTGGCAGATTTTCATTATATGAATGATTGACAAGTCAAAGATGTTTCTTCCGAAATAATGACCAAGCCCTGGTTATTAGGATTCTGCCAGCCGTAAGTGGGCAGTCCCAGGTTCCTTGGGTTTTTGCCTTGTGCCAAGAAAACACAGGGATGTTAGACTGATCTTTTTTATTTCAAGTACAGACTCATGATGTTATAGACATACAAGAAAGAGACCTGGCAAGCTTCACACAAAAGCAAGCACCACAGGCTAAGCCCTGGAAGGGTACAGTTAACCGGTGTTCTGGCTGGTATCTGAGGACAGGGTTTCTGATTTTTTTTTTTTTTTTTTTTAACCTTTCAGAAATCATAGGCTCTGCAGCTGAGAGGTATTCCATCCTGATGATGTTTGTCCTGGTCTGGATATGCCTTAGCTATGTGATGCCTGAAATGAGATTCAAAAATCCATATTGTGGTATTTATAAATAGCTGGATTTTCCGTGATCCCAAAATAATGCAGCTGCTGTCATCAATTCTGTTAATTCAATACACTGTTTCGGATTTCGTGACTAAACAAATGAGCCAGAATTAATAGAGTTGGTTGTTTTAACACTACTTCATTACTTAGACACCTCTGATGTGGAAATTCACCAGTAGCAATTGCTCCCATCAGGTTGAGTGTCTTTTGCATCATTTGACCCAGGTTTTCTGCCATTGTCAGTCAGACTTATGAGAGGATAGCAATCATCTACTACAGATACACAGGTTTATGTAAAGACATTGAGAGATCTTCTAAGATGGAGTTGGTGCTGATTATTTCAATATCCCTTTGTCAGGTACCTATTACCTATCTATTTTATAGCTCTTCAGAAGAGACTGGAAAGGCAAGGAGTTATCACCTATCTGTGAAGCCTCACCGCCTTCCTCCTCTTCAGTCCCCTGTACAGGCAAAAGAGAGGAGCAACATGAAAGAAGAGGAGGTTATGATGTGAAAAATTACCAGTTTTTTCCTGCTTCACCCATCCTACTGTCAGAAATAAGTGTTGATATATCATGCACAATTTTTGGTGTACTCACAGAATTTGAAAGGGGGCATATAAAACTCAGCAGCCTGTGAAATGAGGATATTTTTAAACTTCCATGCAAGCAGGCGACTTGTGGCAGGGCAAGGCCTTCCATCTCTTTTTGTGAGAAATAGTTACAGCCCCTGTACTCTATTTGCAAGTAAGAAGTCAGAATCATGCTTGTCCTGCAGGAAGATGTGGAGACAGGGAGGCAGAAATATTGCACTTGTGGAAATATTGCACTATCAGCTAAATAGTTGCACTAACTAGCTAGACCTCAATGTTACAGTGCTTAATTAAAGGGTTGATAGATGCATGTGGCAGTGTGTACCTAAAGCTGGTATTTACAGTTATTGTCTTGGCATCCTCTGATATAGGTCTAAATTGTGTTATCAGTGAAAAGTTGAAAAGGTCCTTGTAGATGATGCACATACTACAGTGCAGTATACTGACCAAGTGCTGCTTCATCATAGTAGCTTTCATCTCCTACCAGGTTAAAGGTAACAAAAATCACATGCTTATCCTGTCACCTCACAAAGCTAGAATCTGGCAGTCTAGTAATGGGTACACATTTCAGCGTTACAAGATTTACTCGATAATTGGAATAAGAAGCATTCACTGCTCATGGTCTCTAAACTTCCATCAAAGTTTTTTTCCATGCTTACCTCAGTTACACTGATAGAACTTGGAGTTTTCACAGTTACAGCCTAAATGTCACTAACCATTTCTCTGCTAGTTACCTCAAGGTACTTTGCTGGATTTCTGCTTCAAAGTTTGGAAGGAGCCTAGCAGAAGAGCACTTGAATAATTGGAGAGAGCCCCCAGAGCAGCTCCAGGGCCCTTGCACAAACCAGGAGAGACTGCTTGCTTTATTTCTCTTAAACACCCTTAGATGGAAGGGTTTAATGCTTGTGCAGGGCTAAGCCTTCAAAGTGAGCAAACGTGAGTCTCATTTGCTAGAGTTTCCATGTCGAAGGCTCCTGTTCCCTGGGATAAAGGGTGCTCTGGGGCTGCATGAAACTCCTAAGCAAGTGCAGATTTCTACCTCAATGAGCTGGTTCTGCTGCCAGCATTCCCCGCATACCCATCCCAGGGAGGCCCTCCTCCGTAAACTCCACATGAAAGAGAGCAGACTAAAAGCCTTAGAAAGTGCATCCAGCTTTTTGTTTCCTTTGTCATCAATACAGTGTGTTCTGGTGTCTCCAAGACAACCATGTCTAAAAGGCTGACTGCATCTTTCACTACTGCACTATAGTGAGCTTGCCGAGGGCCAACCTCTAGCCAGTTTTTAACTATTTTCTGGGTAGTGCCTAAGTACTTTATGTGCTTGCTTTGGTTTCAGTGTTATTGCAAGAATTAAGCTTTGGTTTATCAGATACTCGTTTTAAAGATACTCGTTTGGGGTTGTCCCAGCTCATGTTTCTTTCAATATTTGTAAGGAGCAGCTAGGATGTTCCCAGTAACGCCTGCAACAATGCTGGCTTTCTTTGCATTTCGGGTCCGTCCTGCATCTGATAATAGATGCCTTCCTGCCACTGAATAGAGATGTACTGAGTCTTGTGTTCTGCCTGCTCTTTTGTTGCCCATGTGTGCCGCCTTCTTGAATGGTTACTGGTTTCAAATTTAAGTTGAGAGAGTCAAAATACTTAGTTCTGTGATTTCTATCTAGTTGTCAGTTTGCAGATTTGCAAACCTGCAGACTTGGAGGGGAGGAGATGACTGATCATTCATGGTACGTGTTCTCTGAGCAACAACATCACAATCCTTTCCCAGTGTTCAGCTGCCCCAGATCTGTGGCCTCTATGTCCCCTTCTGTGTAATGTACTTCTCTGCCACTTGCTTAGAGAAAAGTGGTTAATGAAATACGGTTCCATGAGGTCAGGGGCTTTGGGAATTACCATTGTTCTGTTGCCTTACAGTTGTCAAGGAGAAGCTGCATCCAAGGCTTGTTTCTTCCGGCTGAAGTGAAGAGTAGTTAAAGATAATATAATTACTTGTGGTTTGTAGCTGCCACAGTTAAGAACACCACCCCATCCCTGTTATGTGCTTTGTCAAGGTAGTTAGCATGGGTATCCCTAAGAGTTCAGCAACTGTTAGTATCTCTTTCCAGAATGCCTGAAACCCACATGTTTAGACAAAAGAAAAAGAAATAAAATTCTGTCATAGCAAATTCCAGCCTGAGTAGTGTCAATTCTGTTTCCTTGGCAGCCTCAATATACTGTAAAAATATATTGATAATGTACTGTGAAAATATAAACACCTAGATAGATAACATTTATATCTGTTGGGAAATCTTTAAATGTGTTCATTTATAATAGTGTTTGTTGTAGGCCATTAATTTATTTGTATGTCAGAATCCAGTATCTTAGAGGTAAGATTGATTTCTGCAGGTATTGTATTGGTATACTTGAAAAGGATGTGCAAAGACTTGCCTGTAGACAGTAAGAAAGGACTGTGTCAGTAAGACAGTACTGGTGGAGGTGTAGTCTGCAGTGGAATGAGTGAGAGCAAGCTGTGGTGCCTGTGACCAAGGCCATATCTAACTTGGCAGGAGCATTCTCCCTTGCCTGCAGTTGGTGAGACCAGTCATGTGTTCTCTTAGCACTGTGTCTAGCAACTTCTCCTCTGTTTTTTTACCAGGGTCTCAGCAGAGCAGTCAAATTGAGGGGCAAGAGGATATACTAAAAAGGAGGAGAAGACTAGGACACTCTTCGTGCTTTGGCAGCCTTGATTCCCACACACACACACTCCCACCCACACCCTCCTCCCCTTTTTCCGTTAGTCATCAGAAATTTTAGGAAAAACCACAGCCACAAATCCTCCGTTTGGTGGTAAGATTCTGGACATCAGAAACATTTGGAGCTCCTTTTCATTTCCCTAGGATGCAGTCTTGCAGTTCTCCTGCATACCACCCCTCCCAAATCACCAGTGTGTAGTACAGAGAGTTTTCTGGTATCTACTTGTTTCCCTTTAGCGCTTTGCAAACACAGGGACTTTACTCTCAAAAAGCTCATCTTTGGTTGTTGAGGTTTTATTTATTTATTAAGTATCAATTTGAGATGCATGTTCAGGATAGTTTTTTGCTCAACTTTCAAGTGAAATCACAAGTGAAGACTCATGCATTTTTCTGTAGCAGTCTGTTCATTTTTTCTTTTCTTGCCTTATTTAAAGCAAGAATAAATAATACGAGGATTACTTTAATGCTTTCAATCTTTGAGGTGGGGCTTTTTTTTGTTGTTTTGGTTTGTAGGATAGTTTGGGTTTTTCTGGTTTTTGTTTTTTGGGTTTTTTTCAAAACAACATGAAATTACATTTTTAGTAGGCACTATCCAAGAGTACAGAGCAGTGGAGTAAATAATACCTAGAAATTGGAGAGGGTGGGAGGACACATGAACTTCTAAATATTTTCATAGAGACTTAAGTTTTATAAAGACTTGCAAGAATTTAAGGTTGATATGATTGGTCTTACAAAATTAACAGGTTATGGCTGGTCGGTTGAGGCTTTTCAGGTCTTGCTTAAGTGCAGTAAATTCATATTCATTAATAATATGGCTACCATCCTTTAGTTGTTCAGTTGCACCATAAATCATTTGTTTCGCGTGTGTAATGTTTTCAATAAATTGACTGATGTGGGCATTGAGTTACGTAATAATGAAGATCTTGAAACTATAATTAGTTTTAATCTACTGTGCTATCAAAATAACATGTAAGACAACGCAGTTTTCTCTGAGTTACTGTTCTGAGTTGCATTTAATAATTACAATTTATAATCTGTTAAATTTTTAATCATTTCATGATTTAGTCATTTTATGAAATCAGTTTCATGTTAAATGTTCTCATTTGAAAGGAGGATTTTTTCTCTGTAAATGGATAAGTATTAGCTCAAGTCACCTTATTCTACAAATGTAATACTTTAGAGTTTACTTCAGTTTTAGGAGTTTTTACAAAAATTTCACTTTTTCCTAGATAAAGATTAAGGGGAAAGAAAACTGATTGTTTCAGGTTAGTATGAAATTATTCTCTGTTGTCACCAGCTGTGTTGCAATTTATTCAACATGTACTAGTGGTACAGCATAAACTGCACAATGGCCCATAAATAAACTTTACAAATCCATGCTTATATTTTTATCATCAGTAATGCCTGCTAGTGGGCTCTTTCACTTACCTTCTGCCTAGCTGTAAATAAAATTATTTTTCAGCCATATATGTCTTCCTTCAACTTGCCATGCAAATCTTCAGCCTGAGAGAGATTTTTCTCGTGAGGAATCTCTGTGGCATTGTGTTTTCTTGTGATGGCCAGGGCAAATTCTTGCTCCAACAGTAAACCTTTGCAAAACCAGCATCCTAAATACTGAGTTTTGGAGGGATTTGTTTGCCTGCTTTCTGCTTTCTTTTGAACTGGCATGCTTAGCACTCTTTCTGGACACATTATGTAGAATAATTGGGGAGGGAGGAGAGAGAGAAAAATACAAGTGTGCAACACATAGCATAGAAGTTGGCAGACTTGATAAACAGACCTAGGACATTGCCGACTTCCCTGGACACCAGTCAAGTACAAAGGCTTTTGTAGCTCTCACTGCCCAAGGCAAGCTGGAAAGAATTGCCACCCCTCTTAGTCAAGAGCCACTTGCACAGTAAACAAAATAGCCACTAAACAATTTGCTGCCGTTAATATTTTGCTGACCTGCGTGACCCCTTGTCCCGCCTGCATGGCACAGCTGTGCCTGCAGCGGCGTCACTGGAAAACTCAGGGCTACAGCCTTTGGATGGTGCCTGATGATGTATTCCTGAGCTCTGTGTTTGTGGGTCAGAGCAGAAATTCCTCGTCTGAGCAGGGACCGAGATGGCCTCCCTTGCCTGGAAAGACAGTGGTTTGTGGCAATTACAGGAGGAGCAGCAACTGCTTGTGTGTGCACTCAGATGGTGCTTTCCCTGTGTGCTGTAAAACCGCCCAGCTCAGCTGTGGCACCAGCAGCAGTGGATCCTCCTCACCTCTTACTTCTCTGCCTCCATCTGCAGGGAAACTCCTCCTGTTTGACAGGGAGTGATGTTCCTTGGGGTTACCCAGTAAAGCAGCATTAGTAGGGGTGGGGATAGGCTCATTCCCTGCCTCCTTTACTGGACGATTTTATTTACCTTTGATCATATTTTATAGTAGCTGTATTTGAAGCCCTTAAAAAGTTCAGATTTTGTTTTTATTTGAATTTATTATCCATGGTGAGAAAAAGAAATAGTCAAACCATTACTATATGTGTATGATGTTTATGAGCAGATGAGAAATGCAGACTTGGCTATTGGTCCATATGTGCAGTAAAATACTATATCAGGAAACCTAAATGCACCTTCTAAAAGCTTGGTAAATTTAATTTTGGGAAACAGTAATAATTTACAACAAAGTTCGCATGAGCCAGTTCTCTGATTCTTATTGACCAGGCCTTCTAAATGTGTTTCAGGCTCAGATGAAAAAAGTAAAGGACAAAGCCACCTTTCTTACGTTAATAAAAAAATTCTCAAATCTCAGCCTTCTGCAGCTGATGACCACAGTGAATAAAAGTATCAAATATTAGCAAATATTTAAAAATAAAAAGTGTTACATGACTGAGAAGACATTCCAAGGAAAAGATGCATCCTTTCCACTTTCATCTAGAGAAATTAGATAGCTTTTTTTATCTTAAAGATCTACTTTTTCCTTCAAATCAATGACAATCACAAGCTCACCCATGCTTTTGACCTGATGAGGCTACAAAGAAAGAATGGTTCTCAATGACACAAATCATACTCATTTAGTTTTTCTAAATAAACAAAGATTTCTGTACATAATTTAAGTGCTGACAGATACATAGTTTAAGTGGTGACAGATTTTCAGGACGGTGTCTTGAGCGTACTGTTGTGTTTCCTCATTCATTTTTTTAATTACTTCAGTACTACTTTCAAATGTTTCTTTACAGACTTTCATTCTGATTTCTGATTCCTTTGTTGAAGTCTTCTGAACTTAGGTCTTGCCTGTTTTTTAGAATTAATTTAAGAATTGTTTCTGATTTTTTTGTAAATACAACATGAATTATGTTTGTTCTTCATCCGTCGTTAGATAACGGCATCTGTAGTTGTGGTGAGGAGAATTAATTTGACGGAATAATGGAAAGAAGTGATGTGTCCAGTGTTTTTATCCCCCAAAATACTGTGAGTTGAGCTTTCTCAGGTGAGGGAGATGCTTTTGCTGAAAAACATGGACACCTTTTATGGCAAACACCTCTTGAAGACATGGAGTTGAAAAATGTGAAGGCAGAGAATTGGGTTGTGTCATGTGTGAGAAGGCAGTCTAAGAAAAGACATGGTGGAGTCAAGCAGTATTAAGGATATTAATACCAAAACAAGGTAACATTGCAGTACGTGGCAAAAGTGCAGAAATCTGTTGGATCTGGAGGTAAACTACTGTAAAACCAGAGTTATGTAGTGGTACATGAGAAGTTGAATGTGATTTGTAAATAGATTGAATGCAGTGACTGATTTTTATCCTGCGGGCTTGTTGAGAGTAGCACAGACATACCACAGTTTGGTGACTAAAATTTCATATGTCTCAAGTTATTCTGTTACACTCATCCTTGAAGAAGAATTTGAATTGTGTATTGGAGACATCCAGCAATAAAGGAGTTAAGGAAAAATCATGTAGATTGGTTCTACCATTTGTTTTGAAAATCTGTAAGTTATGACTATAATGTACAAAATGACGACAGATACGCGTTAGAAGTGACATCTCTGCATTTATAAAACAAAAAAAATCCACACTGTAGTGAACTTAATAAATTTTTAACTTCTAATAAGGAACAGCAGCCCTGTTGCGTGCTTGTGAGCCAAAAATCGTGTAATTTTACCCAAATGCCTTTCTCCATACCTAGGGTACCGTATGTATTTAATTTGTGGCATCATGTGTATGTTCCTTGGTAATTTTTCTGATTTATGACACTACTAATCATTAATCTGTTAAGACCTGCACATGAATGTTATTATTTTATGACATCATAGCATGTTGCTTTTTGTAACATCCTTAAGTTATATACACGGTATCACAAAGATTATTGAAAAATGGACAGAACCTCAAAACAGAGTTCAATTTTCAATGGCTTTTTGCTTTCCCTTGGCAGCATATCAAAGCAAAGTAATAACATCTCAGTGCCAGTATTTTAAAATGTAGCTCAGATGTTTATTGTAAGGTCAGATCTGTTCCGTTTCAGTTGCTGCTTGTTCCTGCTGCGGGAGAGGCTGCTTTTAGTTTGCAGAAATCCCATTCTCATGGGAAGGTGAGCTTTAGATACCACAATCTTGAGCCCTGAGAGACAAATCAAAATTGCACATCACTCATTTACTGTAGGCACTGCTTAACTTAATAAGAGTTGTTCTGGACTCTGAGTGCTCAGCTGAGATAGCAGATCAAATTGATTATCTTGCTTGCTAACCCGTCTGATTACCTCATCAAAATGTTACACCGGCCATGTAGACTCTCTCTGCCGGGCAGGAAGGTCTGCAGTACAGGGACTGTGAGCGACCTGTCCAAACAAAGCTGAACATGTGCTGCCACACGTTTTGGGCAATTGCTGAGCCTGTGCTTGCAGGCTCCCAGTGTTTCTTTGTGTTTCTTGGGAGCCTTCTTCTGAGGGCAACTGAATTCCTCACCTGTCCTATAAAATGGGGTAGGGTGATGTGAATATGAATCTTACCTTCCAGTGACAGTTTGGACCGCTTAATAGAAAGTATAAAGTGGTGGAGAATACCTGCACTGAAATTACTTGAAATGAATAGAAAGTATTTAATTTTGACGGCATTTTTTTTTTATTATTTTCAGGGTGTGCATGTGTGAGGGGGCAGTTTGTTTTGTAGCTTTTTAGTGTTGTTTTAGTTTGGGGGGTTTTGTGTAGGTCTTTGTTTTGGTGGGGTTTTTCCTTGCTTTGTTTGGTTTTTTTTAAGCTTCCTAGAACACAGCCCTAAACCCTAGTGAAATAGATCCTAAACATCACTGCAGGGATTCCAGTCCTTGCCTATGGATGCAGGCTGGTCAATTCCCTCAGATAGAGGTGAGAGAAGAGAACAATTTTTATCTGCTACTGACTTACAGCAGACTCCCAACATCTGATGACAGGTTGCTATTTCATGCTCTGCAGCTTTGTTTCAACAAAAGCTCAGAATGCTGTTTCACTGAATGACTTTGTCTTCCCTCTGTTGGTGACACTATTGCATTTATGGATCGAAAGCATTTTCAGATGTGTACAAAGATGCATCTAGAGTATAATAGTAGGAACTGTGCATCGGGCACCAAGAAAGGAAAAAATTTTGTCATAAGTTTAACAATCTTTTAGATAGATCATGAATCTGCTTATATTAGCCATCAAAGTACAGCATTTCAGTGATCTTTGTACAAGATGTTCATGGTAGTGCTTATCCTAAGGAAAAATACCTCTGGATGAACAGTAATTACTATAGGACACACTGGATAGTATTTTCTGAAGTGTATAACAAGTGTAGCATGGCTTTCTTTATTCCCTTCGCAAAACTGGCATTGTTTTTGGGAAGAGGAAGTAAAAAGAGACATTTGTTCTCGTGAGTGAATGCCACAGGTGTCTTTTTGAGGAATTCAAACATTTGAGGAAAATTGAGAGGAATACAGATGGCAGTTGAAATAGCCATTGAAATGTTAAACTGTTTATTACAATGGGGCTTTTCCATTTCAATTTGGAAATTAATATTTAGTATTCTGGTAAGCAAAGCAAGGAGTGTCTTTCTATTGGAATAATACAGTACTTGGGTTTCTAAAGGAAAATGTAGTTTCATTTTTGTGATGCATTGATTCTGCAAGTTACCACTAAGTGTTTCCATTGTTCAGGTATTTGGATCATGTTTGATTCATCTAAGTGCTAGAAGTTATTATAATTTCTGTCTTGTACCTAGGACTCCTAGTCAAGGGTCAGTCCCATTATACCCATTGCTTGTAGAAATAATCCCCAGACACTTGGGAGGCAGTCTGGGCATTTGGAGGGTGTTGCTGCGTAATCTTTACTAAGAAACTTAGAATGTTGTGACTGATAATTGAAAAATCAAGACTGCATAGAGTGGAATAGCTCAGTGCTTCTCACCAAAATAGTCTTGACTCAAACAGTAATAGGTTAATTGCCACATCCAGAAATGAATCCTAATGATTCCCTCTAGGAGCCATTATCACATGCGGGGTTTTTATTGAGATATTTATAACTGTAATCTTTGGTCTCAAAGCTCATGTAGCTGTTCAATCCAGCAAAGGGGTTCAGAAAGGTAATACCCTGCTCTCATCCTTAGGCTTTGCTAAAAGTAGAATTTTCAGTTCTAGTTCAATCAGTCAAGCCCCTGCTATTTTCAGGCATTATTCCAATCTAACACAATTTGAATGTCAAGTGTCTCGTGTTTTGTGCTCACAAGGCCCACAGGAAAGTCTAGACATTAAAAAAAAAAAAAAAAAAGGAAAAAACTGCATTTATCATAGGAAGAGTGTCTTCGAATATATCAGAAGATCTGTTCTTTTTCTTCTCTGTTCTTCTGTGCCTAGACTGAATCACGATTGTAAAACAAGAGTCTGTTCAGCCAGGTCTGTCTCTTCTGTTTCCACCTGGAATAAATGGCATAAATTTGCACAGAATTGCGTTGGCATGGAATCCTGAAGTATGTCTTAATTTTGTAGCAGCTGTACTGAAAGTCCCCTCTTGAATGAAGTCTGTCTGTATTTCTCTCATTTGTCTGCGAATTGTATACAAGGATTTATTTTCTTTTTCCTCTTCCTATATTAATCCTGGTGCCATGTGCTGCTGTCACGCTTGTCTGCATTTTGTGAAGAAAACATTTTTTTTTATCAGTGTTTTTTTCCTGGTGTAACGCCTCTTTTATTTCTGTCAATTCTGTTACTGTCGATTTGAATTTAAGGGGATTATCTGAGCCTCGTAATTTTGTAATCCCTAGACAAGATATTCAAGGAACATAAACAATCTTGAAGGAAAGCAGCGTCACTTAAATTTTGACTTACCCTGTGTCAGCTGTACACAAGTAACCTCATGCTGGTCATTTTAATGAGTTTGTACTGTATGGTGCAGTCAAACATGAAGCAACAGTACTACTTCTGCTCGCAGCCAGTGTTTGTCTAATTTACCTAGTCAAGTAGGCCTTACGTTAAATAAAATAGTAATTTGAAAAGACTCAAGTCTGAGGTCCCGACTCTGTAGCATAGATACAAAAAGGCTGAGTTTCTGTTCCTGTTTTGTTTTTTCTTTTATGCTGTTGATACTTGGTGACCTGGCAAGCATGGGCGGTTTTCATCTTGTTGAGAGTATGGTTTAGGTAGTCAACCAAGAAGATAAAAATAATTAATAATAATTTGTGACCATTCACCAAGTGTCAGTCACTAGAAAGTATTCCAGCACTGGGGTTTTTTTTTCTGATCATTGTACTTTCTTTAGCTCATGAGGAACAATACGTAATATATGTACTAATTACTCTTTGCTCCCATATGTGGACTGATGACAACATTATGGTTTCCCTATGATGTTGCAGTGTTTTAGGTGAGCTTCCATGGTTAGCAGCATCAAGTAATTTCCTATATATTTCCAATTCAGTCTAATTCTAGTAGTAGTGGTTGTTCATTTATTTTTAAGGTATCTACACACATACATTGGATCGAGGGGGAATGTGAGGCATATTTGGACAGATGCTGTAACAAGATTCTATGAACAACTCAAATAATAATCTTCAAATATGTGAAATCAGGCGTTTTCCTGACAGTTCTCTTGATATTTCCTCCTCTTTAATAATAATGACTTAATTAGCATATCACTTTTGCTATTTTAAATGTTGAAAGCAATACATGGAGGGAGTGAATACCCATTTTGGGGTTACTTTCACCCACAGGTACTCCCTCATAATGAGATAGACATACAACTTTTTGAGTCCTCTGCTTTATTTTAGGCAGTTCTACTGTGGCCTGGCTGTGAAATACTCTGTACTAGCCTGCACCAGTCACCAAGAGCTTTTTTCTGATTTTTAAGGTCAGATATCTCTGTTTAAGAGTAATAATGATGAAAACCTCAGGTCTGACTAGGTACTATTAAGCTGCCATGCCAGCTAGTTTTCTGCCTGAGGCCTACTGGACATGATCCAGTGATAGTATAATCCATGGGATTTATGATTTTTATTGCTATCTAACCGCATCAGTGTAAATACTGCTGGGCTGTCTCTGCTGTCTCTTCCACCCCCTTTGGCAGCTGGCAGGTTTCTTGCCCTTGTTTAATACAAAAGCACAGTGTTCAAGCAGGGTATTTTTTCACCGTTATCCATTTGCTAAGGAAATGAGCATCCCTGCATTACAGGGTGGTTCTGGTTTGAGGTCAGCTGTGCCTGCTGTTTGCTGTGGGGATGCTGGTGCAGTTGTGTCCAAATGGTTCTCCAGGTTCTCCCCAGAGGACAACAGCGTTCTTCTTTTGGGAAATAAGCGGCACACAGAGCTGCCGCAGTAACTAGAGTATGACTAAGGACCTTTTAAAAGTCATAAAGAATATTACAGCTTTAGAAAATTACACCATAGCATGCCCAGAGGAATGACATGTGGGAGAGTGACAAAAGCCACCAGTGCTGGGCAGACGAGACGGGAAGGAAGGAAGGAAGGAAGGAAGGAAGGAAGGAAGGAAGGAAGGAAGGAAGGAAGGAAGGAAGGAAGGAGGGAAGGAGGGAAGGAAGGAAGGAGAGGAAAATCTGTATTTGTGTTTGGGGAAGGTCACTGCATTCAAATGTGTGCTGGTTTCTGAATCTTAAAGGCAAGTTTAGGGAGAGTTGTCCCCTTCCCCTTGAAGCATCCATAGCCACATGGGAGGGACTGCAAAATGTGATCTCAAGGAACAGGTGGTATCCTGAGTATGCAGCAGAATACATTAAATGTTCCTGCATCTTTCAAGACTTTTTTTTTTTTAATGGGAAGCAGGATTGTTGAGACGATCACTGCTGTTTTGTCAGTGCTGGGAGTATTTTTTTTTTTGATGCAATGCAATGCAAATACAACACTCAGTTCTGCCTGAGCACTCCTGTAATTTAATGAGAAAAATATCTAATTTTATTTTACTGTATTTCTTTCCATGGTAAGAAATGACACATTGCCTAAAAGTGATATATGCTTCTCTCCTATGTTCTGTTGTTGTTCCTAAACCCCTTTTAGTGTGGGGGCTTAAGCCAGTGTTTAAAGCTGCTGACCAGTTGAATTTGTAAAACAGATCATCAGCTCATTTGAAAGTATGCACCCATTTGATATTTCAGCAAGTTCTGGCTTTTTACAGAAACTATAGGAGCCTGGATATTTATTTAGTTAGTTAATTTGTTTGATTTTGTAAAGATGGCCCTCCGATGATCTTTCTGCCTAGGTGTGCTCCAAGTCTAAGCTGCAGCCTGAAATTAGCAATGCTTCAACACCTCAGCACCTTTGTCAGGATCACAGTTGAAAGAGGGGACAGGAAAAATGAGAGCATCAGGGAATGAAGTGAGTTTAAAAAAACTAGAAAACAGAACACCTGGAGAGGCGGAGAGAAGGAACAATAAAGAAGAAAGAGAGAAGAGCTAGGAAAAAAAATCTTGAAACCTGAAGCCCAAAAGGACTTCAGGCCAAGAGCAGTCAGCAAAGAGAACATATAAAAGCATCTATTCTCTGTTCTCGCTTTCCTTATTGCTAGTGAAGGAAAAGAAAAAAAAAAAGAGCTAACTTTTGGCATTTTCTAAAGATAGACTAAAAGGCATAGCAACTTACCTAGTTTTTACTAGATATNCTGGAGAGGCGGAGAGAAGGAACAATAAAGAAGAAAGAGAGAAGAGCTAGGAAAAAAATCTTGAAACCTGAAGCCCAAAAGGACTTCAGGCCAAGAGCAGTCAGCAAAGAGAACATATAAAAGCATCTATTCTCTGTTCTCGCTTTCCTTATTGCTAGTGAAGGAAAAGAAAAAAAAAAAGAGCTAACTTTTTTGGCATTTTCTAAAGATAGACTAAAAGGCATAGCAACTTACCTAGTTTTTACTAGATATTTAAGTCATTACTGTAGCACAAAAACTGCCCTTTAATTGGTGCATGGTAATTGTAGGTATTTGTTTCTTACACTGCTTAAGGTCACATAAAAATGAATAGAGGTAAAAATAGGTTTGTGTTAAGTGCCTCAATCCGCTAGCTATCTGCAGCTACTCCCTTTAGTCTCCTGGTTTGACTACTCAGTAGATACATTTTTTAATTACCAAATTGGATTTTAGCAGGTGTAGTCAGTTGATGCATTATGGGTATAAGAGATTAGTGTTTAATCCTTCTTTTTATTACTGTGTAGAATGGTGTACTTGGGAAAGTATTAAAGGTGCATTGCATACTCCAGAGTACAGAAATGACATTTATTACTGCGTTTTCTTTCAGCTAGCATCATTTAGGAAAAAAGCTGGTGCAGAACTCTGCAGGGGCCTATAGGCTCATCTATAGTGAAACTGCTTTAAACAATACAAAGTGGAGGAAAATGGAAAGAAACCTTTTTGTGTTTTAAAACAAAAGCAGTTGTCGAAATATAAGTACTTTCCCCCTTGAAGATGATTATTCCCTTTTTGCACATTTTATTTTTTTTAAAATAAAGACAAAAGGGGTGTGAAAGCATAGATCTTTGTGCCAGTGAGTGGTAGAAACAAGGACTGAAAAGGGTCAGTGAATCAGATATAATTCGGACTCTGTTTGAGATACCAGTCCTATGTTTTGCTGATGGCTGGTATTCCCATACTGAAAAGCTGCAGAGGCATTTCTGTCGAATAGAAAGAACATTATCCCCGTTTTCATTTTGGCACGCCTGTTACCACTTTGTTCTGTAAACAAAGAGGATTATGGGAACTGGAAACTGGATGGCATTTTATTAAAGAACTGTGTGAGTCTTTCCCTGTGAATGCAAGAATTAGGCAGTCTGGTGATTGCTACCTGTGAGAGAAAATACTTCAAAAATAGACCTTAATGTTTGAATTATTAGGAGTTCATGAGGAGGCAGGCCTGTAATGTAGGAAGGAGCTTTAATATTTCCCAATTGTACCCTGCAACAAAATACTTCAAAAGAAAAAATTTCACAGTAATTGTACAAATTAAGAATGAAAAAAGTATGTTGCAGAAATAGGGAGAGGGAGGTTCATGTCTGTTGTCCTTCTCTCATGTAGACTGCCAGATTGCTCTGAAAGTATGTTATTTTAGGAAATGTACATATTTATCTATCTAGAGCTAGCAGTCTCGGGAGTGGGGCAGGAGAGAGAATTACATTGAATCATAGTTGTAGTAACCGGTACAAATTATTTTTACCAGCATAACGTACAACTTTTATAAAAACTTAAGGTTTTTGTGCGGTAGACTACTTACTTAACATCCTAATTCCTCAGAGTGAAGTCGTATATTGGTACTAGGTTTTACCTAATGCCTGCTGCAGATCACTCGAACTGCTTTCAATTAATGAGGAAAGTGTACAGTATGAATTAAACCTAACTCTTGCAAATCACTTTTCCTTTTAATTATCGTTTTCCTAACTGAATAGACAATTAAGCGAACAGTTCAGCATGGACATGTGGGAGGTTAAGCTGCTATTAGTCGGATCATGAAACACCTGAAGTTGGTAAATAACTTGAATGCATCCTCAGTTTTACCTCAGATGAAACATTCTGGTGTGACACTTCTTCGCTGCTTGAGAGCTTCATAACCAGGCTTACCCATGGAACCAGGTTGTAAAGATGGTGAAGACAAGTGTAAATAGGAATTAGAAGCAAATGGCCATATTTAGTAAGTGGCAAAACTCCAGTTGGGCTTGCGTGACCTGCTGAAGCAGCTCTCTACTCGGAGTGGGCTGGGGTGGCAGAACATGGTGCTCAGCACAAGGCACAGATTTTCAAAAGCAATTACTGAATTAGCAGGCTTTGGTAAGTAGCTGTCCTTTGACAGCCAGCTTTCTTTTCACGTGTCACAGGTTGGTTACTCCAAGAAGGCTCAAAATGAGTGGTACTTTGAGATTTTTGGATGGTCTGGAATATGGGATAAACTACAGGTCATAAATACAAAAGTAGAGAAGAAAAAGGGATTAGAAAAAAAGACAAGAAGAACCTTTTAGAAACAACGCTAGTTTATGGAAATATCTCTAAAGGATATAATGACAAACTGAATTACAATACAGGTAGGGAAATGCCATTCCCTAAAATAACCTGATTATATTTCGTATTTATTTTGACTCAGTAATTTCCATAGCTAATTTTCCTTGTTTACAGGTGCAAACAACATTTTTCTGGCTTGTGTGGACAACCCATATATCAGAAAATCAAATATTAAATAATATTTAATAATATTTCAAACTGGTTTCAGGAAGTTCTAAAATCAGACCAAATTTAAAGGTACTGATGGAAAAGGCAATTTAAAATGTACTTCAGTTCTTTGTGATTATAACAGTTCACGAGGATGGCAAAACCCCAGTTCTTTTGAAGGTCATCTATAATTACAGTAAAAGATGTCTCATAGGCATTGCACATGCCGCTCAACAAGCCATGAGTTGAAATATGACCATGTGCACTATATCAGTAGGACTAACAGATCATCTTACAGAAGTAACCAGTATGAATAAATTACTAATTTACGAAGGGGGGGGGCATTATATGGGGTTTCTTGTGCAGTTTTCTCCTGCTTCTCTCTCTGAGAAGTAAAGACTTGTTGAATACAAAGTGTTCTTGGAGAGTGTTCAGATATTAAGCATGCAGATAGCTAGATAGTTCAAGCAAAATGTTTCCATACAGTTTCTCCTTCTGTCAAAGGTAAAAGTGGTATCTAGTAGGTAGTTGTACCTAAGAAACTTTCTTATTCTATTTATTTTGTCTGCTACCAGACGATGCCAAGTGGATTAAATAGCCATAGGTTTTCTATTTTATGATGCACGCTCTTAACTGTGTTGCTGAAGTACATGTGTTGTTAGCACTTGGCATTTGTTGTAATTTCCATAACGTCTGCTAAGCGAGCCTTTGCCTTGAGGTTAATGCTTAGGCATTGAGAAGAGTAGCATTCCAACAAATTTACGGAAGGAAGCACACTAGTTTGCTTGTGTGCATGTGGATGTTATCTAGAAGTGAATTAAATATTTTCTAAGTGCAGAAAATCCAGGTGGCAAACTCAATCTCTCTCTGTTTCAAAACAAGTAATGAAAATTCTGTATTAGTATTGTATATTGCATATGAATATAATATGTTCATGAAATATTGTACAATGGGCTATATTATTAACATCAAATTTTTTGCTCAGTCTTTGTTTGGATCAAGTAATTCTGATATTATTTGCCTAAGACAAAAGAGCAGAAGGAGGTTATCATAGAGTGCAAACCAGCCTGAGTAGCTGAGAAAAGGGTTTTATTGTCTGAGAGATGGTTCTAGGTAATTGAAGATTACTAGTAAGGTACATGAGGTTAGACATGTATTTTAGAGATACTATGAATCATTCATCTCATTAGACCAGAGCATGAGTGGTGGTGATCTCCAGTGCACTTTAAATGAATTTGCATGTCTACACGTTTTGTACACTACACATGTATGCATACATGGTAATTACTTCCACGCAAGAGTGTTAAACAGAAAGCTTTCTTTAATACCATGGAGCTGTAGATTTTAATTTTACAATGTTGTAGTCTCAGAGGTCCCCTTTTATTCTTTATTTAATAGAATATACTTGCTTTGGTTTTAGGAGAAGAAAAGACTCAAATTAGGGTATTGATGGTCTTTTGTCTTAAGGTATAATATTTAATGGTAATCATATGCTAATACTAAATACAATTTTTCTTCTGTTTAAAGACCCTACTTTTTATAAATTATTGTGCACAGCCTTATTTTGAGCCGGTGAACTAAATGCATTTACTCCCGTGTTTCATATTACTACTTCGATATGACCAAAGATATTCTCTTTAAAACTGAAACACTTATATTTGAGTTTGACTGAATACTTCCTGGGGCTTTCAAATAATCTACTTCTGTAAAGCAGACTTTCCAAAGATGCACAGGATACTCAGAAATACTTAAAAATCAATGAGTTGTTCTTATAGATTATGATACTCTTATCCGATCATTTATGCAGAGTGTTATTAAAAAGCAGTAAAATCCAATACTTGATTACTCTTTCTATTGCATGTAAAGTAAGTAAGATTCTGAGGAGAGGTTGTGTCTAGTTAACCTTTTTTTAAGTGGAAAAAAAAATCTGTGATTGATCTGTCAACATAAAGTGACTTGGGGAAAGCATGCCTCCCTTTCCTGAGGTTTTTAGAAAAGAACATGGTTGCGTAAGCAGTCATTATTCACAGTAAAAAAAATATTTCCTGTGGCATTTTTGCAAAGAAAAAATCTTTGCCTAAAAACCTACTGTCAGAAATCACTCTTTGTTCATACTAGTTGAACACTGAAAAATGAAGCAAAGTGATCTAAATCAAATTTACAAGACTGATAACCATGTGGTTGGGGGGAGAGTAGCTACTGCACAACCTGTACTCTGTCAAGGGAATTTAATTATAGATGGTTATACTTGACTATAATTCGTTAATGTGTGCTCCTTGCAAAGGGAGAATAATTCTCACATTGACAATTTTATATGTTTTTACCAGGATACTGTCAGAGGAAGGGATTTTCATTGAATTTCATAATACACAGTCGCCTGGAGGAAGAATATCAATGAAGTGGCTAGCCGGGTGGTTTTTTTTTGGTTTTATTTTTGTCCTGCTGGAGTCTATGTGTGAGGAGATGGGAGGAAAGAAGTCGTCTTCTTCTTCTTTATGAATTGAAATATCTAAAATATGAATATATTCTGTTACTGTGCCATAGTTAGGAAATAGTTTTTTATAAAATTGTTGTGATATCTTGGTATTTCGGACCATATGACAAACACTCATTTTAGCTTTCACCTTTTTGAAAAACAGTAATGATCGAAGTTTAGATTAATCTTCATTCTCTTTCCCACTTTCGTACTTTTAAGAAGTAAGTCTGAGAAGAGCCAGAGGTGGAGCTGGATTTGCTCTTTGTCCTTTTGTTCAAGACACTCTTTTGAAAAGTAGATTTTGAGAGCAGTTGTAGTTGAGATGAGAAGTTTGCAGAGGCACAGAGCTATGGGTTATGTTGCTGGCTGGTGTATTTTGGGGTTTTTGACTTATGTGAACCATGAACTGCTTCTTAGAGTTTTGTTTGTGAACAGTGGTGGCATTTCAAGGATGCCCATCTTCCTCCATGCTTGGGGTCTGGGTGATCTGTGCCTCTGTAACCAACAAATAGTACTGTTTAATAGTCCAGTCATTAAGTTCTTATATCATTAAATAAAGTGACTTGAGTAAGCTCTTCTTGGACATCTTTTTATTTTTGTGCTTGGCAATACAGTCTACCCAGCTCTGAAGGTGGGCCAGTCAGAATTACAGAATTAGGACTGCAGTAATGATTTCTGTATACTGTAATAGTAGCTTTAAGTAGTAGTTTTATTTTCTTGGCTTAGAATCATGTATTTTATCAGCTGGCCATTGCATTTCATCATAGTGTTGCAGACTCAAGCTGCAAGCCCCATTTTGAAAAAAGTGGGAGGTCAGTGGGTTGGTTTAAATCTGGGATCTGGACCTTCTGCCTGTCAGTTTTCGTCTCCCATGTGAACAGCAAACCAGAGAATTTCACCTTCTCCAAATTCTGCAAGACCTGTAGCCTGTAGGTTATAGGAAAGGAAGTCATTGTACCTGATAAAGCAGGTAGGATGGACTTGAGGAGCCACAGGAATTGCTTAAATACGTGAAAACTTATGCAAGAGGCTGAGAATTTATTAGAATTCTAGAACAGCACTCTCTCTGTTTATGAGGAAGACCAGAGGCAACCTCTCCAAGGAGGCTCACAGGAGTGGCCCTGCTGGTGAGGTTTCAGCCTTCTACCCAGGCAGATTTGTTTGTCCAGGCCTCAGTACTTTGTGGACACGCCATGCTCTTCTCCCCAGGGTGAGGCTGGCCTTTCACAGGAAAAGACCTCTGAACTCTGGGATCTGCCTGGAAAGAGCAGTATCCCTGCCCAGTCCAGCAAGATCAAAATTAAGAAGGTTGATGCTGTATCATTTATTTAGAGTAGTGCTGTGCTTTGTCTCATTTTTGTCTCTGATGGACCCTTTTAAATTACAGTCTTTTCTGTCAGGAGAGGGCAAATGGGCAATTCTAGACAACTGAAATAACTGAAAGGCTGCAATGAGGAAAGAAATTTAGTCTGTCATCTGAACATCGGCTTGGTCCTTGAAGTTTAAATACAAAAAAGTATTATTCTTCTTCTCAGTACCTTCCTGGAAACAGTGCATTACAGAAGAAAGCATATGATGCATGACATTTTATAGTGATTTTTCTTGAGAAGGACCTTTAGGTTTTGAAGTTAAATAGTTTGTGCATGGTTTAGCACAGTATAAAAAGTCCAATAACTGAAATGAGGCATAACGCCTCATTTCATCTTCATCTTCACTATGTGGATTTCAGCACAACCTCCATAATGGTATTTTGCACTTCTATTGCCCATACAATCAAAATATTTAATAATGCTTTGGAAACATTAAAGAGCAATCATTGGTTATAAAAGCACACTTTCTTTTTTTTTTACTTACTGTTATTTGCAGTAACCCAGAAGATAAGTGGTGGTGAAAAGAATTGGGTAGAGAAGGCAGTAACCTGTTACCAGTTCTGTTTTGTGCACATCACATCATTATCTATACGATCAGTTTTACTGACTTCTTGTTCTGGTGTGTGTCTCTCAGACACGACAAAAGAAAGGAGGGAGAGAATTAAACAAGAATAGGTAATTCCTAAGTGGATAAAGGGACATGTGTGGTACATAATACAGCTTAAAAAAAAAATCAAAACAAACATAAAACCCCCAACCAAACAAGCACAAAAGCCCAAACCAAAACAAAAACTCAAGGTCTTTTTCTGTGAGGTATTTACTGCCTCCTCCGTCTTGTCAGTGAGGTACGAGGAAACTCCCAGAACTCATAAGTAGTCTTTCTGAGATGACACAACTGAGTCACAGGCTGATGTGGGCAGAATTTAATGTTTTTAACATATTTCTAAGTTTCTGCCTTACCCCCACCGGTAAAGAAGTTGCTGGAAGCACGGTTGTGTTTGCAGTTACAGTTACAGTGTAATTAAATTTTTTTAGTGTTTTTAGTGAATCAGCTTTACTGGACCTTTGCGAGGCTTGAGGTGCAAATTCCCTCAGCCATCGACTAGCAACCAACTGAAATGTAGCATAGAGCACGGAAGGAGATGGTTATCTTGGTGGTGGTGGGATGAATTTGTAGGAGGGAGGCTGTTCCTATCTAGGGTTAAAATCTCTACCTAGCAGTCCACAGAAGAATATCATTGTTATGTGGTGTGGACTGACCCCTGAAGTACAACTCTTAACTCATAATTGCATGTGATAATAGCAGCAACAAGTATCTCTGCTTTTGAGTTTGTTCTTAGTGCATTTTATGTCACAGTGAATTCAAGTGGGCTGCTTTTCCAGTTTTTTTTTGTTTGTCATTTTACGTCTGTTTTACAGTGAGGTTTCGAAGCTGTGATGGAAACAAAAAAATACACTTTGGGAGCAGTGAGCCAGAAGATTTCAGAGTAGGTGAAGATGGTGTGGTCTATGCAGAGCGAAGCTTTCAGCTTTCAGCAGAGCCCACAGAGTTTGTTGTGTCTGCTCAAGACAAGGAAACACAGCAAGAATGGCAAATGAGAGTGAAGCTAACCCCTGAACCAACCTTCACAGGGGCTTCAGAAAAGGTAAAACAACAGCTAAATACAGCCTGTATAAATGTATCTCCACAAAGAGTCCTAAAAATAGGGGTTTAATTTTGCCTGTCATGCACCTCTCCATGAATCAGCTTATTAATGGACACCTAGTGCATGCAAAGCTGGAACTTTAGAAGGAACTTCGATAGTCTTTCATTCTCTAGTTTTGCTAAGGTACAGAAAGACATGCCTATTTAACTATATGGGATTCTTTATGTTTGAGCTTTTTGTTTATATAGCTTGAGGTTTATACCTGAATTTAAGTCTCACACAGCCATTTCTCTATTTTAAATTGCTTGAGAGTATTATAGTATTTATTCAAGTGGTTAAATATAACCACAAAATAAACACATCTGTGATAGAATGCATCAGTCACATTTATTAGATGGGAGCTGTAGATTCACAGCAGTAAGTAGGAAAGCACTTCTGGCAGGGAACATTGGCTTTGTCTTGTCCCGTCATAATCAAATTGGAGATTGTAAATTATTCATGGTTCCAGCACTACTTGGTAAGGAAGATAGTCTCCCTCTGCTGGAAGCTGCCATAGGATAAACCATGTACTGTAACAAAAATCAGACGCAGCAATATGCAATTAGCAATATATTTACTTCAGAAAAGCGTATTAGGTTCTCTGCCTTTTTCTGTTGTATTACCTATTGCCTGCTATTTATTGCCTTCTCTAGTGAAGGAGAAGTGGTTAGTTTACAGATAAAGACCAAAATTTTTTCATAGATTAACATACCTGTGATAGGGACACATTAAAGATTTAAGCATAATGTCAAAATAGGTAATGTGGTTATGCAAGGCTTTTTTTCTGAGAACACACTGGGGACCACTGCTGTGTAATCCTCGTTTTTTTTGTTTGCTCACTTGGTGGTTGTGTTAAATCTGCTAAGGCATGTTTTTAACAATGAAAATATTGTCATTTTGTTCATGGAAGCATAGTGAAAGAGCAGATGCATGGATGTGCCAGAGCATGCTGTGTTTATTCCAAAGACACTACTCAGGTGTCCTTACCATCAACAGAGTGCAGAGTAGTAGAATCTGGCCTTCGGTTGGGTGTTTGTTCATACTCTGTGACATGGTTGATTAGATTAAAAAAAAAGTTATTCTTTTAAAAGGTTTGGAAAATGTTTTTGTTGCCCTGTTTCCAACCTTAAGCAAGCTAGCTGTGTGTGCTGTCATCCAAAGGATGAAACGACTGCAGATATAGAAAAGAATAGGAAGGGAATGTTGACACTCAGCAGAGATTAATGCCCAGTGTGTAAAGTGGGTCATCTACTGCATCCATCATGGCTGACATAGGTTTAAAATAATTACAGCATTAATTCTATGGGATTTAATAGGGTCATAAATATTTGAGACATTCCTTACCAGTATGTATTAAACTTCTCTTGGAACTCAAATTACATTATAGCACACCCAGATCTAAATTTAGTGTACAGTAGCACATTACCTGAACTGAAGCTCTAGCTAATGAGGAATACATAAAGGCATATACTATTAAATTCTGCAAAATATTAACTACTTCTCAGAAAGTACAGAACAGTTTACACAGTAGTGACATGTTATAAATGGTTTTTAATTCCCTTTCTCCTCCTAGTTAAGTAAGGAAAAAAGGGTTCTTAAAATTTTGCAGTGCAGTTGTAAATGATATTGGTTATTTTCAAACTGCACTGTGAATTCAAATAAAACAGTTCAGTGAACACAGAGGAAAGACAGCCTTTCAGTCAATTATGTAATTGTACCTGAGTTACTTTATAATGTCTACTAGTAATTCTCCGACTAACATGTGCTTAATTTTATCTTGTACCTGGGAAAGGACCAAAGGAAAATTGAAGAAATCATATTTCCATGGCAACAATACAAGCACAGCAGCCCTCTAAAGAGGCAGAAGAGAGACTGGGTTATTCCTCCAATCAACCTACCAGAAAATTCCAAAGGACCTTTTCCTCAGGAATTAGTTAGGGTAAGGAAGTTAATAGAAGTGTGGTTTCGGTGTCCCTCAGAGAGCTCTTGAAGAGATTTTGTGTAAATGATGTCTTGTTCATCATTGACATTTTCAGAGTCTTTTGGGCTAGTTTCTTGTTCCTACCTCTGCATTGCATGCTGGGATGCATCTAATTTCCTGGGGTTTAAGCTGTCCCTATGCTTCTGTACTGGTGGAAGATGACCTTGTTTTGGGTGGTGAGTGTGTTAAGGGTGTCTCTGTTGGATCAGGAGTTCTCCAGTCTCCTGCACTGGAGTTCTCTGCCTGGGAAGTGATGTGGGAGTGAGCAGGAAGCAGAGTGCACCAGGAGACCAAAGGAAACAGGATCTGATGGGGTGAGGACAGCAGCTGTTCTACAGGGCTCTGCTGCCCAAAAGTGGCCACTGCAAGGAGCCAAGCACCACTTCTGGGCTGGCTTCCAGCTTTGGTACTGGCTAGTCATGATCAATTTGTTGGAACTTGGCAAAACATCAGCCCAAGTTGACAGGACACAATTTCACTGTGTTCTGTTTGATGTGTGTGCTGGTGGTTCAGCTGCCCCTCACAGATACGCTGCCCTTCAGCTGTTTCCTTGGAAGATGAAACGAGTTCAGTCTAAGCAAAAATGGTGAGTTTCTCAAGAGCTGGCCTGTAGTGGAAAAGAGCTTTGAGCTGGGAAGGTATAGGAGAAGGGGAAAAACACAAACTAAACTTTTATGTGTAATTTTATGGTAGTATATGTTTTCTCTAAGATCTAAACAATTCTGCTTAAGTTAAAAATTCTCACACGTTTTTGTTTAGCACAAGCAATTTTTATTCTGAGAAACAGACAGGGATAATTTTATGTTTCTGAATATTCATTGACCAGCTTTCTAACAAAGAGTGCTGTTGAAAACTTCAGACTTCATACCAGCTCTGTACCATTTCCAAGCTAACTGTTTTTGCAGGTTCAGCTTAAGGAGCAAGGAGAAAATAAAGAGGGCTGCTGCTTGTCTCAGCAGCAGTCCCATCCTGCACTTGTTTCTAGCTAATGTAAACTTTTTTTGACACACAGATTAGGTCTGATCGTGATAAAAGCCTTTCCCTACGGTACAGTGTGACTGGCCCAGGAGCTGACCAGCCTCCCACAGGCATCTTCATCATCAACCCCATCTCAGGACAGCTGTCTGTGACAAAGCCTTTAGACCGGGAGCAGATTGCTTCTTTTCATGTAAGAGTTTAATTTACCATAAATCAGATTATCAAATTGAAGACGAACATCTGCTTCAAACATGACTTGAGCAGCCAGCGTTTAGTTTTGTATGAGATACGATTTGAAGAGTTTGTAGCAGATTTGTATTTATTGTACTTAATAAGGCTAACTCTTACTATATTTAAGCAGCTTAAATGCGTTAACATATGTAAACAGTGATTAAATGTATTTAGATAAAGTAATTTTAAAAGATTGAAATATGGATACTGTGGCTTATATTTCAAGTACAGGCCATTGATCACAGTCTACACTGAATTGTATACTTTTCAAAAGTTTATTTTTAATTCAGCAACTTAAATTAGGATATGACTGCTATTAGAATTGCAGCAGCTGTGATTTGAGAAATGAATGGGAAGAATAACGTACCAATTTTTATTTTAGGGGCAAATCTAAGCATTTTAATAGAATTGTAAATTAGGTCTGTCAGCTTTATGAAAATGATATTCTTTCCTCTAAAGAAATTGACAAAGTAGACCACAGATTCCAGTATTAGTGGAAAAGGAAAGTTTCAAGGAAGAAGGAGAGCAGGCTGTGACCTAAAGTTCTCTGTACTTTTGGGAAATGATTCTGAAATTGTTACAGAAGTCACCCAGCTCCTGGAGAGAGTTTTCCAGCATGTTGTGGATTAAAACACTCCTTGCCTTGTGCTCCGGGGAGCCCCTTAAGTGCTTCTCCCAAACAGAGGACACAGCAGGAGGCATCTGGGGGGGAGGCGTGGGTGAAAGGCTCTCTCAAACAACAGCTCCTGCATCCGTACAATTTTAACTGAGAATTTGACATTGGCAATTCAAGATTTACTGACTTGGGAATTTACATTTATATGAGTCATTTCTGTAGTGGTGAGTTAATAATGCCATCTTGCTGCTTTCTAGTAGTTCTGTAGCCATAAGATACATGTGTGTGTCTGTATTTGTATATGACAGGCATCAGCAGGACTGCTTTAGGAGAAAGTTGCTCTTTTCCCTAGCAATGGCCACACTCTGGTTTAAATACATAGATTTACATTTAAATCTGCATATTTTTAGAGAATATTTTCTAATAGTCATTATTAAAACCCGAATTCTATATTACAGTAAGAACTAGTAGTAATCAAAATTACGTGATCTAAAATAATTTTCATCAAATCAAAGAAGGAAGTCTGCAACTTAGAATAGTTTCGAAGTCTGAACATCAGTTCGATTAGCAACTTGAAAACTTAAAAGGTCAATATGAGGGAGCAGTGGCACATAACAAAATACACTGTGCTGAAAATGTCTGGCCTGAAACTTCCTGTCACTATTATTATATCTATTTGCCCCTGTACATTGTTCAAATTCTAATAATTTTAATGATTTTTGCAGCTGAGAGCACACGCAGTGGATGTAAATGGAAACCAGGTGGAAAATCCTATTGACATAGTTATTAATGTCATTGACATGAATGACAATAGACCTGAATTCTTACACCAGGTTTGGAATGGGACAGTCCCTGAGGGATCAAAGCCAGGTAATACATGGGCTAAGTATCATATTGAAGGTGTGATGAAGGGGATACCTTCAGACTTTGTAATACTTTGAAAGGTATCTTCAGTGTGATGAGCAAAATCTCACATACTGTCTTCTTATTACACCTTATTTTTAATGCACTTTTTAGCATGCTAGAATTCATTTCCAAAAGGCAGAATTGCTATGTACATGAACTAAAAGCAGAGAAGGCTTTAAGAATACAACTTCTGGTTCATGTTTTTTGAAAATCCTAATTATAACATCACAGTTCTTACATTTATTTTTATGATAGACATTGATGTTCATTTAGTTGACAGGTCAGGGTATAAGAGACTTCCGAAATGTCACCAGATCCAGTTCTAGTTTTGATTCCCAGAGGCTTTGCAAATACTGGGATTTGAAATCAGTGTCATTTGAATTCTTGAGAAAACCTAAGTGTTGTTCAGATCTCATTAAAATTCTAATCAGCTCAGACTAAAGTTTGCACTATGGCTGAAACCACTTTCTTAATTTGTCAGAAGTGCAAAAAGAAAGGTTAGCACCAGAAATGTATTTTCTAACTTTGCAGTGTTTACTTGGCATTCGAGATATATCTCAGACACTTTTGAAAAAGTATTATTTATATTGATTTTCAGTCACTATCAGTATGTCCACCAATTCTGAACAAAAAGAATATTTCCTTTGGCCCAATTAATAACATAAGTATCTAAACATGAGATGTTCTCCTGTTACAGAAATGTTGTTTGTGGCAGAACTGTACGATTTCGTTGTTTATGTAGCTTCTTCAATTATAAGCAAATCTAGTATTTTATAAACATAGAGTATTTTTATCTCCTCTTATGTATTTTAATTACTCTGTTGGTGAGTCTTGAATCTAGCCAGTTTGTTTTAAGTAAAGAAGGAATGTGCAGATTTTACCAAAAGAAATATGTGCTTTGACCACTGCTTGTAAAATGATCTTGTATAATCTGAGTGCAAACTGTTTATATAACATCAATTATTTATCCTGCTGCTAGGAACCTACGTGATGACTGTTACTGCCATCGATGCTGATGATCCCAACGCCCAGAATGGGATGCTGAGATACAGAATCTTGTCACAGGCCCCGAGCAGCCCCTCTCCAAACATGTTTACAATCAACAACGAAACTGGTGACATCATCACTGTAGCAGCTGGGCTTGACAGAGAGGTACGGCAGGTCTTAATCCCGTGGGCTGGCTTGCACTTAATACTGTAAAGATGCATGGCGTGGGGGTGGGTGAGAGGCTGGGCACTGTGCACTTGCAGGCCATCATGTCCAGGGCAGCATCAGAAGCAGCATGGCCAGCAGGTCAAGGGAGGTGATTCTCCTCTGTTCTGCTCCTGTGAGACCCCACCTGGTGTGCTGCATCCAGGTCTTGGGTTCCTGGCACAGAAAGACATGGACCTGCCTGGAGCAAGTCCTGAGGAGGGATGTGAAGATCATCAGAAGGCTGGAGCACCTCTCTTATGAAGACAGGCTGAGAGAGAGCTAGGACTGTTCAGCCTGGAGAAGAGAAGGCTCTGGGGAGACCTTAGTGCTGCCTTCCGTATATAAATGGGGCCTCCAGGAGAGCCTGGATAGGGGTTTTTAATAAGCACATATAGAGATGGGACAAGGGGAAATGACTATAAACTGAAAGCAGGTGAATTTAGAGCAGATAAAAGGAAGAAACTCTTTTCTGTGAAGGGTGGCAAGATGCTGAAACAGCTTGCCCAGAGAAGTTCTGGATGCCCCGTCCCTGGATGTGTTCAAGGCCTGGTTGGATGGGGCTCTGAGAAACCTGGTGTAGTTGGAGGTGTCCCTGCCCAGGACTGGGGGTCTGGAACTAAATGATCTTTAAGGTCACTTCTAGTCCAAACAATTTTATGGTGCTGTGAAATACTTCTTTCCCTCCTCAGTCTTAACTTACTCCCTTTCTTCACCCTGTTGACACTGGTCATTGTCCTAGTCCCAGGCTACAAAAACTTGGAGGAGAGAAAATTATGTTAGGGATGAAAATTGGACCTACATATTCCAAACGTGTAGTTATTTTTGGCTATGTTGGGGTCATGGAAAGGATCTTGTTCCATAAGCCTGTATGCTCTTAAGAAACAGGTACACACTAAAGCAGAGTAATGCAATAATAATAATAAAAAGAAGATAATCTGTTAGTAATTCCTTGCTACGGGCTGAGCAAGGCCCATTCTGTCTAGACAGCTCTTCACTGTGCCCACCACTGGAGAAGGAGGTGCCAGATCCTCTGCTCTGATTCACCCATCTCTGAGGTTGGGAATAAAAATATTTCCCTCTCAACTCCAAATCTGTCACACTAACTGTGCTTTTAAACCACTTGAAAACTTCACAAGAGATAAGCATTATTTTATAAACAAGCTATAAAATCCAAACAAATCTCTTTTGAACACATCTTGTTTCAACTTCTGTTTTACTAACCTCGTTTTAGCTCATTAAATCCAAAGTACTGGATTTGCTGTTCATCTTTTAGCTGCTTGTTTATAGTTATTTAAAATGGAGAATAAAAATGCTTTCTGAAGTTCTGGGTTTGCTGTTAATATTCTGATGCATTTCAGTTTGAAAGGGGCAATCAGAAGATTTGAAAAGCTAAACAGACTGTTAGATATTGCAATTAATTTTTGAGGTTTTATTAACATTCATTCTATTTAAGTTGAATTTGAAGAGAAGGGATTTGAGCAAAGGAAGACCCTGAACTTTACAGTATTGCCCTATTAAATTAAAAGAATGATGGGCAGCTTTGCCCTTGTTTTTAAAATCCCCTGGTCATCTTTGACAGATGAACTTTTAGAAGGACATAGCAATAATTCTTGAGGTTTTATCACTTGGTGACTAGCTGTACTGGAGGGATTTAACTCGGAGGAAGCCAGCTGCCCGTGGAGCTTAGATCCTCACATTAGCAGTTGGAAAAGCCTTGTCATTCACCATCCTGATGGATCACTCTGCTGATACCCAAATGCGTATATATAAACATTTCTTGAACATGTTGGATATTAATGATTAACATTAAATCATTCAAATATTAAATTAGACTAATATGAGATAAAATGGTTTCCTTCCCAAGCCATTGCTTTGCTTCCTCCATTTCCTGAGTCATTTTGTGGAAGTCAATTAAATTAAAATGACCGGGAGTCTAGAAAGCAAAAGCCGAATGGTCTTCTGACAGTGGGCTGGGGAGTGTGTTGTTGTCCATGTACCCCAGCTGGTCTGCCCACCTCTGCCTTCCCACTCTTTTCTATAAGTCCTGTCTCTCTTTATAAAGCTGTAATTAAAGTCATAAAATACTAAAATTTTTAAATTCTTAAATAATGTGGCACATGATGGGAGCACAAGTGTTGTAGGCATTAGAAAAGAAAAAAAAAAGTAGTTCCTCTGATAGCATTCCTCATCTGCTGGTATTTCAGATTAACATGCACAATGCATTATCTGTGCTAACATGCACAGGAGGAGATTTGCTTAGGTAAGGAAACTCAGCTTAAGGCAGAAGAAATCTTTCATTTGTTATCTCAAAAGATGCTGTTTCATGAGATCCAGCTGCTCTTATTTCTTCCGTTATTGCTGTGGAATTCACTTCAGCGTTAAAACATCTGCCTTACTGCTAGAGAAGGGCTGAGGGTGCTGAAGAAGTCAGGCAGGGTACTTAAATTTACACACTGACATTCCTGCCTCACGTGAGGTTAATTCAGTGAAGTGCTCTTTTATTTGGCCTGTGTTGAAGTGGAAAGATGTGAACTGATGAGGTCTGCGTTCTTTCTTGAAGCTGCCAGTTCGTTTTTGGATGTGTTGCTGCTAAGTCTCTGTGCAGGCTGCTGACACATGCTCCACAGCTTATTCCTGGCTGCTTCTCAAACCACAGTAAAAAGAGGTGACCCACCTCCCCCAATTTCCCCATGTTTGGAAAGTTATATGCTTGTTCTTTTCTGAAATTTTAGTCTCAGTGGTTGATCTGCTTTATGTGAATGCTGGGAGGAGGAGAAAAAAACAAGGAACCAAACAAAAACACTGATAGGCTGTCTTTTGGGGCTCTTTCTGGGGAAGTTTCTAGTGTGCTGGTTCTGTTGGAATTAAATAAGATGACTGTAAAGGAAGCTGAGTCTCTGTGTAATAATAATGGAGTTTCCTTAATGAAATTTGCTTCTTGGGATCAATGTGTTAAGACCCAGATGAATCAGAAGCACCTGCTGTTTCAATAACATAGAATCATATGGCAGTGAGATTTGCTTCAATACTGCTTTAGATTTTATTGCTTCACAGTAAGTAAAGTATGATTTTTTCCTGGATGAAAGTGGTAAAAGTATTTCTTTGATTCCCTCATGACTCTTACTCTTGTTAGTGTCATGAAGGAAACCTTTAGGATGTTTAAAGCTTTTTGAAGGTCAGTTTCCAAGTATGTTTTCCAAGCCAGAATTCATATATGTATTTATGCATTATTAAACATATTTACTGCATTTCTGTGGACTTAATACTAATCTTGCTTTTTTTAAAGAATCGTGGGAAGCATATATTAGCAATACGCATTTGGAGTGTCTCATAAGGGTTTCTGTGTGAAAGAGGGCATGAGCATAAATCATTATCTTCAGTGGGAGATAAAGATCCATACAGCTTATTTTAAAAACTTTCTGTTCAGTGACTCATATTTGCTGCTTGGAAACGTGCAAACCGTTAAACCTCTCATGTCTGTCAAACTGTCTGGCCAAAATTTGAAAGAAGGCTAAATACTTTGAGTGGAGTTGTCATTGCTTATGTTTTTGTATGAGTACTTGTAATTCCTTTTTGTAAATGGTGCGATTCTTGGGCTGTCCTGCTTAGGGTCAGGAGCTGGGCTCTCTGATCCTGATGGGTCCATTCCAACTCAGCATGTTTCGTGATTCTACAAATTGTTTCCATAAGAAGTAATCTGTCATATACCCCACTCTTACATAGAGAATGTAAGAAAATAACGTACCAAGTGGTAAAAAAACCCCAAAACATAAAAATAGACTTTTCTTGAAATATTTTTATTTTACCAAAAGGTTTTTGCCAGTGTTAGTAAACCATTTGTGAAAGAACTGTTTGCAAGTAACAGCAGCTGCTTATGTTTGTGTCCTGTCTTTTGGGAAGGACTGGATGGTAACCTCTCTTCCAGGCAGGATGATGAACTGGTAAATGAAGGAGCATGCACAATATTTGAGTGCAGTGAGTTAAAATAAACTTTTCAGCTACTCTATACAGAAAATATCTTTATGATTTTCCTTTTTCTTTTTTTTTTTTTTTCTTAACAGTACCTTGTCCACGTCATTTTAAACAGCTCACCAGACTGAGATCAGGTCTCTGCCAGGCATTTCTGGTGCTTAGGGGCCCTGGCCCCTCTCCAGCTGTGAGGGGGGAGCAAGTGCCCAGCTCAAGGGCTGTTAGCAGCAGTGGGGGAGAGGGGGCCCATGGCCACCATGCTCAGCCGGGGTGTTTAACATTTATGGAAGTAGCTCTTTTGGTGCTTCCCTCCCCCTTTCTCCCCGTGCCCTTACTCGTCTCTGTTGGCCTCGACATCTTTGGTTTCCATAGAGATCACAAGAAGTTGCAGCAGCAGTTTTATACTCAGGCTTGGCTGAAACAAAACCTTGGCAGTTGTGGCCGTTTGGCCGACAAACCTGCCTTGGCTCAGTGCTCTCAAATGCTTTTGAGGACTTTCCCTGTTTTAGGATAAACTGCACTCTGGTTCTCTTTTCCCCTTTGAAGAGCGTTGTTAAACCTGTGATCATGCATTAACTGGCTAAAGGGGGTTGATTTATTAGAGTAGAAAGCAGTTAGTCAGCCTGTCCTTACCTTGATGGTCTTTGAAGAAAGTCAAACAGTAGTTCAATATAAGCAACCTGCTGCTCTATTCCTGTGGCACAAACTTGGCTCCTGTAATTTTGGGTGATGCTAACTACAATAAACAGTGTGATGGGCTCCGTTGCTTAGCGGAGTGCAATTTTGGGAACACCTGCTGTCCTATGGTAATGTTAGTTTTGTCTAAAACTTATGTTGTCATTTTGTGTTTCAGAAAGTACAACAATATACATTAATAATTCAAGCTACGGACATGGAAGGAAACCCAACATATGGTCTTTCAAACACAGCGACTGCTGTCATTGCTGTGACAGATGTCAATGACAATCCTCCAGAGTTCACTGCCATGACTGTAAGTAAGACAGGAGTTACTGAAGGATGTACATATTTATAACCATTCTCTGTTTTTCTCATTATATTCACAGACAGTAAATATTTATTACTTATTAAATACTGTACTGGCAGGCAGAATTAAAATATGTGCAGAATATATATCCCTTACATACGGTGTTCTGCTTTTGGCCAAAAGGCAAAAGCTGACAAGGGAATCAAGCCATTGGTTCTCTGGGTGGCCTCAGGTAAACTTCGTCAGATAAATTGTCAAGAGTTCCAGAGGAGAGAGATGGGCTGCCCCATGCTGACGAATGTTCAGCGTGGTGTGGCTCTTGCGTGCCTCTCCAGATGAGGTGAAGCGTTTCTGTGGTTTTTGCAGTTCTACGGGGAGGTACCGGAGAACAGGGTGGATGTGATCGTAGCCAACCTGACGGTAACAGATAAAGACCAGCCGCACACGCCGGCGTGGAACGCCATGTACCGCATGACTGGAGGAGACCCCACGGGCCGCTTCACCATCCTCACCGACCCCAACAGCAACGATGGGCTGGTCACTGTCGTAAAGGTAAGGCGTGCTTGCCTTCCAGGGAGTTCTGCAGAGGTGGAAGAAGTGGGAGAACAGGGGGAAAATTTGAATTCCTGAAGCCAGCATGAATCTGAAATAAAATGGATGGTCAGTGTCTGTCTTGTGGAATTTTCTGTCTCTTCTTCTGTTACCTTCGTATGCTATCAATAGTACTCCATCTGATCAGTTTTAAAAATCAGGCGAGGTTGGTGAAAATTACAAATTGTGAAGCTTTATTCACCAAAATTTAGAAATTGCTCTCTGAAAAAGTGTCTCTTAGTATTTTTTGTGAGTCTAAAGGAGCAACTTCCTACCTCCTCAGTTAGTAGTCATGCGTGTTGTCTGCACATTTTATGTCAAGATGTTCCATTAAGGAGCAGATACAGGCAGTCAAAGCACAGTCAGAGAGGAAAATATGATAGGTGGGAGGGTACTTCTACAATAGACGTTTAAAGACTGGCTATTTTTAAAACCTCATTTAAATACCTTTTATGGAATAACCTGTCTATCTTCGTTCTCTAAGCCAACACAGCTGTGTGTTGAGGGATGACTTACTTCAAGTGACAATAACAATGTGGTTCTATAATTAAACCTTCCAGGCAATAACCACCTTTCTTCATGACCCTCTGATAAGTGCCTCATCTGTGACTTGGCCTGCTCTGGTTTTGGCAGATCCATTTCAAAGTCAAGTGTGGGATGCCAGTATTCCCATTTGGAAATTAAAAAACTCACTTTTTTTTTTTTGCTTTATTTTGTTTCCTTTTGTTTGTTTATAGTCCTACCAGTGTCTAGGTGACAAAAAGATACAACCTTCCTGCAGCATTAATGGTAATTCATGCTGGCTTTTTTTAAGAACTGCCTCTGGTTTATAACTGCTCTTCCCCAGAGGTGCCACTTGTTATATTGCAATTTTCCAGGAAGAATTATGTGAGTGTCTGTGCTTTTTAGCACTCCTTTAAGTGCCCAGACATGGGAAGAGTTGGAAACCTGCCTACAGTTTTTATTGGCAGTGCAGTGAGTTGATCTGTCAACCTGTAATGAAGATTAGATTGTCTCTTGTCACTTACTTCATACAGTCACGTGCCAACTGCCCCTGTAAGGTATAGGGTTTCTTCCAGTCTGGGATCTGTGTGAGTGGTGGAGTGCATAGTGAAAAGGCAAATCCTGTCTCCAGGAATGCCTCAACCCTATGCAGCATGACAGAGAAACTCCAGACTCAAACTGTTTTTACTTCTTCTTAAATTGTACTGTTATCTCAGCAAGGAAATCTCCAGACTGAAGGTTGTCTTCACTGGGAAGATGGGAGCTGTAGGTATGCCAGAAATGAGTTTGGCTAGGATTGCCAAGAGTCTTTCTAGTGAGATGTTGGGGGCATGAGAATCTCTAATCTATGGGAATAGCTGTGGTCATGAACTTGTTTGAAGGAAACTTCCATCCTCCTAACAGAAAGAGGCAGCTTTCTCTCCCCAGGAGAGATGATCAGGAGGCACGTGTGAGTTCCTGGCACAAAGCTGGGAGCTTCTTCATCATTTTGTGGTGAAACTATTTGTTTCCTCATTTGTCTCTACTGGCAGTACCAGAGTAAATTAAATCCAGAAATGAAAAGGTTTCTACCTCTTCTGACTTCAAAACTGCTGTTGCTAAGCAAAACCCCAGCCCAGGGGCTTGTGTTGAGGTGGTGATATTGTGTTCTCTTCAGACTCCACGCTTATTTTTGAGAAAAGCAGTACAAGTAATCTTCAAAACTGTGCTTTAAATTTAAAATGTTGTTGTGTGTCCGTTGCTACTGTGAGTAAACATTAACACTTCCTGTTCTTTGCTCTTCCCAGCCTATTGACTTCGAGACCAACAGGATGTTTGTACTTACTGTAGCTGCAGAAAATCAAGTGCCTTTGGCTAAGGGGATTCAGCATCCTCCTCAGTCAACAGCAACCGTGTCCATTACAGTCATTGATGTGAATGAGAGCCCATACTTTGTTCCAAACCCCAAGCTCGTGCGTCAGGAAGAAGGGCTGCTTGCTGGGAGCATGTTGACAACTTTTATTGCTCAGGATCCTGATCGTTACATGCAGCAAACGTCTCTAAGGTCTACATAAACATTTTGCAATATCTGTGTTACGGAATAGGTGGGGAGTAAAGGGATGACATGTGGAATGACTGCATTTACTGTAGCATACAGCTATCCCAACACATCCTGTGGTTTTTGTGCAGCTCGCACCGTAGGGAAGGTGAACTGACCAGTATTCCTAGGTGTCTGAGTAAACTGGGTCATTCTCTTATCCTAAGTCCCATTTCATCAAGGTAGAATGCAGTTATGCATCTGTGGTGAAGTATGTGTTCTATCCTAACAAATTCATTCAGAGCAGACACAAGCTTCTGTGAACTAAAATCATTTGCAATTTAAATTTACCAGTAATTTTCACATGGCAGCAAAATCAAATTGTTGATGAAATCTGAAGGGTTTTCTTTTAATGTTTTCTCCACCTATTCAAAGTGGTGCTGTTGTCTGTCTGTGAATTCTTGCACTGATAGCTATGATCATAATTTGATCGTAACTTCTCTTATGTCTAAAACTTTGCTACATGAACATGCTTTGTATAAGACATGGTCATTATCTGCAGAATTTTTCTTTAGCTCATGTAGAAGAAACTCCAGAACTTGTGTTCTGTCTTTCCTTCCAAAATTAAGATTGTTGCAATTTTATTTTCTCTTGATTCTTGGTTAGCTGTTTGTGATATTTTGCTCATTTCTGCACATAACCATCATAGAAATGACAGCATGAGGACTTCGATACTAAGATAGCTTGCTCTTGATTGCTGTCAAACAGGAAATTTATCAGATAGAAGAATGGTTTTGAAAGACACTTTCCAATTAAAATGAGAAGCATGCAGTAAAACTAGGGCCTCTGAAAAGGAAGAAATATTGAAGTGCTACAACAATGTGAGTTAGTGCAACTGTAACACTATCCATTTTTTCCTCTCCTGCTCTCAGCACTCTGACAAGATGAAAGTTAGTATGAACAGCTCTGTAGGTGTAGAAAAACCAAGAAGGATCCTGACTGAATATTTTAATGGAATCTGAGTATTAATGTTGTATGGTCTGTGGTAATTGTATGATTTTCTCCAGTCATATGATAACATACAGGGCAAAGCACTTCAAGAATTGAAATGCAGTACTGGTTTTAATATGTATTTTCAAGAATATTAGTGACAGGGCTTGATAAATGGAAATTGGTAAAATGCTATCTTCAAATTCCAAAAATGTGTTCAGAATACAAATTAAAATACTAATACCATTTTTGTTGTCAATATTTATGTTGGCAGATAAATAACACAACTTATTATTAAATACACAGGTACTCAAAACTTTCTGATCCTGCAAACTGGCTGAAAATTGACCCTGTTAATGGACAAATAACTACTACAGCTGTTTTGGACAGAGAGTCAATATACGTGCAAAACAATATGTATAATGCAACGTTTCTTGCTTCTGATAATGGTACGTGTCAATATTGTATATTTTTTTCAAAAAGCTTTCTTCTTTGTGGTTGAATGACATTCTGTTTTACTGGGGCAGAAAACAGGATATGCTTAGAATACCTCCCATTGGAAATCTGTATTACTATCAGACTGTGTATAATTTCCCAGCTAGGTGGGAAATGGCTGAAAAATAATTCCCTGAGTTTGTAGAAAAACACTGGCTTGGTTACATTAGTTGAGTTGACAGAAAATTGAAAAAGCCCTGCATGGGAGTGGGGTAGGTTGAGTGAATGCACAGCATGCGTTTGCTTTATGGGGAGTAATGTGTTGGTGGAGGGGCTTTGTATTTTCCCACATTCAGGCTGCAGCAGTGCAAAGGGAAAAGTATCTTTTTGTTGTCAGTTTGTTAATGACAATTAACACTGCTCAGAAATGAGTCCTTTGATTTCAGCTGGAGTGCTGTACTGTTTGTAGCTGATAGCAGAAAGATGGACAGGCGCAGTTAGGAACATTTTCACATTAGAAGGCAAAACTGAAACACTGGGGCTATTTGCCTTGGAAAGAAGACATGGTAAAATTTTCTGAACTGGAAGCTAGATCAACTGTTTCTATACTTTGGCTCTGTTCTGTGGAAAAAACATAAATGGAACTGAAGATTATGGGAGGTGGAATGAGAACCATTGCTAGTTATGCTGAAACATTCTGTGCCAAATGATCACATAAATGTGTGATTCCAGCAAGGTTTATGGAAGCATCACACATTCAATAGGGATAGCAGGAATGTCTAGAAATAGCATGCTGAAAGTCAGTATTAGAAAGAATTTAAATAGCATACTTCTGGTAAAGGGTGATCTTAAGCCTTCAAAGTTAAGAAATAATTTGTCCAGAGGACAAAGTATCCCAGTTTTGCACGTTCTTCTTTGAAGCCTTTGATGTGGACTGTCTCTGGAGATTAACTGTGTGTCTGGTCAGTGAAGTCGATGAGTCCCTAATCTGTGGATCTGCAGTTATTTGCTGATTTTTGCTGAGTAGGGCCGTTTTTCTGATAGCAGACTGCATAAGAATTAGTATGTTAGCAGGAGCAGTGACAGTGTTCTATTGATTTTGTAAAGACCGTATCCCAAAACTGAGGTAAACATATAAAAGTGTTTGTACAGCTTCATTTAAATAACTTTGCTACTGGAAACATGCTTAATGCTATTTTGTTTTCTTTAAGGAATACCCCCGATGAGTGGAACTGGCACACTTCAGATATACCTGCTGGACATCAATGATAATGCCCCTCAAGTGCATCCAAAAGAAGCCACAACTTGTGAAACACTGCAGCCTAATGCTATTAACATCACTGCTGTAGACCCTGACATAGATCCAAATGCAGGCCCGTTTGCCTTTGAGCTGCCTGACACACCTGCTAGTATTAAGAGGAATTGGACCATTGTTCGAATTAGTGGTAATTAACATTATGGAAATCTTCACAGTTTTAAAGAAACTTCTGCAAATGTTTTCTCTTCGGTATTATTTCACAACATGCATGAATTCAGTTAATATGAACAAGAAGTCACCTCAGTGTAAGTTCCGCAGAGAACAGGAAATTTTAAGAGAGAAAAGATGTTCACAGCATCTTCAGGAAGTCTGTTACCCTGAGTGCCACATAGCAGTTTGGGCAACAAGTTAACACAGAGCTCAAACATGAGCTATTTTTGCCAATACTATTCTAAGCCCATGTGAGCAATACATTACTTTCTAACCAGCACCTTATTTTCACACACAGGCGATCACGCCCAGCTCTCCTTAAGAATCCGATTTTTGGAGGCCGGTATCTACGACGTGCCCATCGTAATTACAGATTCTGGAAATCCCCATGCATCCAGCACTTCCTTGCTGAAGGTGAAAGTTTGCCAGTGTGACTTAAACGGAGACTGCACTGATGTTGACCGGATTGTTGGTGCAGGGCTGGGCACTGGTGCCATCATTGCAATTCTGCTTTGTATCATCATCTTGCTCAGTGAGTAGATAGCTCTTAATTCTAGCTCATTTACTCTTGTTTTGCAAGTACAATATTGTGTTTTAGTATCAAGTACCTTGTCAAAGAGAGGGGAGTTACTACAGGCTCAGGTCCAGGAAATTTTGCTGCATGACTCAGTGTTTTGGACAAGTATGAAAACTTCCTGATAGTACAGGGTTTGGAGTTGGATGGAGTACAGCTTGCACCTGTTAGGCAGTCAAGCGCTACAGTGGGTTTGTGAAAGAGATTTTCCACTTATAGCCGTGGACACTTGGAATAATATGTCAGTGAGTGACCCAGGTTGAAGATGTGATTAGTCCCCAGACATCTAATCTCTCTTGTGCTGACAGTATTGTGTCATTTGGTGCCACCCATAACGGGTAACAGTGCTTTTAAGGAGTGTTCTGATGTTGCTATTGTTGTGATTCAGATTAATACAGGTAGGCTGTTGGAAAGTAATACATCACAGCCCTTCACATAAGGCCTGACAGGAAAGGCAGGTATGCAGGAGCAATGGTGTATATGTCTAAGTACTGCATGAAACTATACTAGTATTTTATTTTGTGTGAAGTGCGTTCAGAAAGGGAAATGACTAAAAATCACGAGTGTCTGTCCAGTGTCGTAAATTAGATGCTAGCTCTCCTACAAGTTATAGTTAACTGATTGCCTGTTGTGGTGGAACACAAGGAAGAGATTAGCCTGTTCGTAGTACACTATGCACCCAGTCTAGAACAGAGAAAATTATGGAAACAAATAATAATTAAAAAAAAAAAAAACCAAAAAAAAAAAACAAACTGGCTAAGCACATGATTCTACACAAGCACACTCCTAAAGTACAATTGCTTTCTTGATACAAGATACTTTGTAAATGCTAGGTATGAAACATAAAGAACCTTATTGAAGGAGAGATTCCTTTCTGAATCTAGTGCATTATGAAGCATAGTCTTCCTTAACTCTTTCCATGACAAGTTTATTTTGCAGATGTGGAATACATTTGTTACTTACAACCTTAAATATGTGATTGATTTCCAAATTACCTATAGTGGTCTGAGTTTAAACGTCTCTTGTTTGAACTGCCTTCTGTCAAATTTTTGATTTTAAAAAACCCTGTACCTTATCCAGAACGGGCAAATACAACTTTATTGCTTTTTTCTTTCCTTTTTTTAAATCTTGACATTAAATTTCTACAGTTTTCCATGGCTGTATTTCAGAATCAAGATGTGATTTTGTCTCTTCCATTTTTGAATTACAGTTTTAGTTTTAATGTTCGTGGTATGGATGAAACGCCGTGATAAAGAGCGTCAGGCAAAGCAGCTCTTGATTGATCCTGAAGATGATGTGAGGGACAACATTCTGAAATACGATGAAGAAGGGGGTGGAGAAGAAGATCAGGTGAGGAAGGATTAATGGGTTTTATGTATAGATTTACACTTCTCACTTGACATAATCTGTTTTGTTTATATTGAAACACTGATACACCAATTGCTTGCCAACATTAAATTGCGACGGCAATAAGTGGGGTTTCCAAAACTTTAAATAAAACATTGCATTTTCATTTCAGTTTTTTTGCAGTTCCAGATACACCAATTGCTTGCCATTTGCCAATGTAAAAACAGTATCTTGTCCTCTTGCAGTGAAAGCATTCTGACCAGATTCCAGCTAAGTCTGTTACATTTAAATGAAAATTAACATCCACTCTCATTACTGTCTTTAAACTTTACTCACTCCTTGTCTGGGAACTTGTACAGAAACACGAGTGCAGCGTGCCTAGTATCACCTAAACCAAGTATGACCCTTTCTTGGTGGTGGGTGAATGCCTTTCTAGATATATACTAATGTTGGCTATTGACAGATTTGCCACCACTGGGATTTCAAGCTTGGAAAGCATTTAGGTTTCAAGTAGCTGTCAGGGCACATCTGTGTTTATTCAAATACCTTTCCAGGCAGGTGCCATATGCATTTACTCTCATGTCACCTCTGGTTGAACCACTGCTGATGTGTCAGAGGACTAGGAGTGATGTGTATATGCTAAGAATAGCTTCTTTTTCCCTCTCTCTCGCCAAGTTAGTGGATTTTCAAGCAGTGTGATTTCCTTCCTTCAGAGGACATTTATTAAGTGCTTTATGAACATGACAAACAGCAGATTTATGCACATTATTAATGGTAGAAGTAAGTGTAGTAATTACAAAGAGAACAGCGCATATAATAGAGTCTAAGAAATTTTCCAGTTAAAAACCTTGAAAAATTAAGTGCAATTCTTCCACACATCCCCAGTCTCAGTCATCTGGCACTTGAATTATCTGAAAAGTGTCTCCCTTCACTGGTACAGACTTTTATAGTTTCCTTCTGCTCATTTGTTTATTTGTCTGAAATTTGTGTTCCCCTTAGTAATTTCCATGCTTCCTGCATTTCCCCAAGTACTGTTCCTACTTCCTGGCTTTTCTGCATAATGTTCTTCTTAGGCAGTTTTCAAAGGAAACTTCAGTTTATGCAGTTTTGGAAAATTGCTTATGTTGTTAAATAAAGTGAAAACAGCCCTTTGAGTCTATGCATGTATTCCAGTTGTTTGTACGTAGTTTGAGTACAAGAACTGCATCCTGTTTGTGCATCTGTTATTGTACAGAAAAGTTACTAGCTTAAAAGAAAATTAGGAAGACTCAGTCCTGTGAGAAGTAATTTTTCAGTTCACATATTCCCAGCTCTTGTTCATTCCGAATTCTCTGGAGGATCAGTTCAGCAATTGTCATGGAGTTTTGATTTTTAATTACTGTCCGCACAACCCTGAGGGCAGAGTGAGTTAGGTTGTCTGAGTGCAGTCCATTGGGAAGTCATAGGTGATGGTAGGGTAGCGCAGGGTGAGATTGTGCTGCACATCAGAAACGTTAAGCATTTTAACAGTGTACAGTGAGAGTACAACGGGACAGGTTCTGAAGTCTCTCCTCTGCCCATCTTGTGCTCCAGTTGGCAGTGCTGCCTTTGTGAGAGCCATAGTTAGGGTGACGTGGCAGGAGGTGGCATCCCGTGAATGCCACAGAGATCAGCGCGATGCAAACCGTCTGTAATTGCAGCTTTTCACTGGCACTGAATGAGTGTGCTGCACGCAGTGAAAGGAGAACTGCCAATGGGTGGACTAGCAGTAAAATAGTAAGAAATGTGAAATTAGGACCATTTCCTCTCACAGTGGGCATAGAAGGCATCTAGACATAGAGAATTTTAAGGGCTTTGTGGTAGATTGAATGATTTTTAGTCACCAAACCCCTTCTTACTTTCTTAAGATGAGTTTTAAAGCCACTACTGAGATTTAGTTATCTTCACTGCCAGCCACTTTGTTCAGGTATATGGGTCCATTTTTTGATCCATTGACAATAGGCCAGTCTCTGGGTGTCTAAAACACCCTTACACACTCCAAATGTAGAAAACACATCAGGAAAAGAGCAGCTCCTGCAAATTATAACAAGCTTTTTTGACCACTTCTACTCTAGCTGGTTTTCTGCGACAACTAAGCAAAATGGGAGTAAATTCTCCCATAGCCTCAAAGCTAGGAATTAGTTCCTATGCAGAATGGATGAAGAGAGAGCACAAACTTTTCAGCTTATTTTTCTGTCTACAATGGATGATTGTAGATACGTTCTGTCTTGCTTTTCAGGGAGATTATTTTACTTTAGTTTGGTTTGACATTTTGTAAAATCTATATTCTGCCTGTCCTTAACTAGATGATAATAATTCCTAGGTTTGTTTCTTCTTGGTTCCCTCCTGGCCCTCCTCACTTCCTGTGTCCAGGGGAAAGAGGGAGAATTATATTTCATTGGGGTTTATTTGGTTTTGCACACATTTTATGTGAGGTTTAAGAACTTAGAATGCAAAGCTTTTCGAATGCCCCAACAAGTTCTCTGCAAGCAGTAATCTCATTTTTGCAAACCACAGCTTAGCAAAATACTGTGTAAGCAAAGATGTGTACAGAGCATTGTGGGCAGAAATTATTGGCTATAAAGATCTTTGCATTTTTGTCAATGTTACTGAAAGTATTCAAGTGCCAAAGTGAGTGTTCTAAAAAGTATGGGACTAACATCAAAAATGTATTTTCCAAATGAGGCCTCATAGGGTAAAACTGCCACTGTTCTATTAAAATCAAGAAAAATTGCTTCGTGTCAATTTTGGATCCGTAAGTCGTCAGCAAATGACAGGAAAATGCTCTGCCTCAGTATTAACTTTTTTATGGTGCACCATCCCTAAAATCCTCGGGATTGATTAAACAAACAGCTTCAGTAGAAGGCAGTACACAAGGTGACTCAAACACAGAGCCATCCAGCCCAGGGTATATCTCATGGAGTGAAGTAGAAGGGTATTTTAAAGCCTCATGTGCATCTCAGTGAAAACAATATTTTAAAAGCTTCAGACATTCTCGTAATCGGTACCATTTAAAATTACTTCCATTTATAGCCAGCAAATTACTTTTTTAATTCACATGCTTCTCTGGAAGGACAACTTGAAGGTTTACTCTGTGTAGCCTGATATTTCCCAGATGTTTAGGTTATTTGAAGATATGACTGTTAGGGCTTGAAGGTAAGTGATAGATCTCTCTGAACCAAATTAAACTGGAGGTTTTTATCTTAAAATTATTTATTTATTTGAGAGGTTTAATTTACGTATTTTGAAGCTACACAGTTGGGTTTCTTAGCTGTCACAGCAGACCCAGAAACTCCTAAAGCATATTCAGCATGTTCCTTTCAAACCACATTCAATTGGTGATGTCTTCTGTAAGAAATTAGATGAGTTCAAATTCCAGCTAGTTCCTCTGAGTTATAGCAACTGCCAACAACAAGTTGGAATTCCTGTTTGGTTTTGTTGTTGTGTTTGGGTTTTTTTCTCCTGTGCCAGCAATTCCAAGGAATTATGATGTGAAATCTGTAATAAAAGAGCAGTTTAGTCCATCATGAAGGTCTTCTGTTAATCCCATCTGAGGCTGTCTTGGCCCTGCTTTGTTCACTCTGACAGACTGAATGCTTGTCAAGAAAATTGAGGATCTTGAATGATTCATAGTCGTCTTCTAGCCTGGCATGATGTACTCAGGGTCGTGTGATCTCCACAGCAGCTAAGAAAAATGCTATCAATTCTCTAAGGCAGGAAAGCTTTTGATCTGTGGGTCATAATTGAAGTCAGCCTGCTCGCCACTGAAGAGCATTGTCAACACTAGAAATGTTCTGGACTTTTTTCACCTAGAAGAAGCAGGCTGAAAAACAGGCTCCAAAAGATGTGCAGCACTCCTGACATTCCAGGCAGAAACTCTTTCTGTGTTTTGCAGAAGATGACTGTACTAGCAGAAGTTGGGGATGAGGGAGGAATGAGAGAAAGCAGAGAGATGCTCCAGATAGAAAACTTTGGATTCTTATCAGGATTCTGTTTACTATTTTCTATTTTTAACAATTTAGCTACCTGACTTAGAGGAGATGGGCCATGAGAGGGTTTGAGTCAGCATCATTCCATGGAAGTAAATAGGACTGGTTTGGGGAGGGGAGAAGTGTTGGGGTTTTTGTGCTTAGTTTTTTTGTTTGTCTTTTGAGGGTTTTTTTATTAAACCCCTTAGTATTTTGTTTTGTTTTTTCTAAAATTATATCTGACTTTTGAACTCAGGGGTCTGGGGGACAGTATAGTTCATTATGTTCTGAAACAGGAGGTTCAAATTACAAAACTGGTAGTGAGTTCCTCTCTTGATTATTAATGGACCACATGATCCTCAGCTTGTAGTTGTTTCGGAATTGGGGAGGTGTGAGGTGCAAATGATGGATATTCTCTCCCTATACAATGTGCTCTGCACTCGTAACACCAGTCTCATTCCAGATACCAAAACCTGCTGCTGACTGAGTGTTGAAGCACTTAGCATGTGTCTGCAGCACAGTTCACCCCCACAGCACATCACAGCCCATAACCATCACTAAAGTCATTTTCGTCACATCTCTCGGGCCATTTGTGTCTTACATCGAGGCAGTGGGTGCTCCACTGGGATGTGTGCAGCATATGTCAGCCTGATAACTGTGATACATTTTTTTTCATCTAATTGCTTTTGTATACATCTCATTGCACAAGATGATTCTCTCCTTTGAGTTCATTTCTGTAATGTTTTCTTGTACTTTCTTTAGTAGTACTTGCTCATGCAGGTGGTCCCGTTGAAGCAAGTTGCCTGAGCAAGTGGGTGGTATGCTTTTAAAGTATTGCAGATGAGCTGTTTTGAACATGTAGGGTAATCTAGCCCTCAAATCTTTTCAGCACAAGAATTTCCAATGCAATGATTTTACTATTATTAAAAGTAGTTTTCTTCCTGAGGATTCTTCATGGCCCTTCCTACATCACTTTTTTTTTTTTTACGTAAGTCAATAGCTTGCTTTTTGTCATATTTTGTTACATATTATGTAAAGAAATAAAATAGTAGCATTTATTTTAATTGCATTAAAAGTAAAAGATGAATGGTTTATTGTTATGTGTGCAGGATCTAAATTCTAAACAGAAACTGCACCATTTTAGAAAGGATGGTGTGTTCCAGCATTTATGTACCATAGATAAAAGCAAATTAGGCAATCCTTCTGAATTTTTGTGTGTGGGTTTTGGGGGTTCTTTTCTTATTGTCATGACTTTCTGTACGCCCACATTTTGAGATCATTAGTCTTCTGTGCTGCATCTTGTTATAACCTTTGTCCTAAACATGATAATGGTTGTTACCTACTCCATGAACGTTATAAATCCGTGTGGTTAGATTTTCTTTTTCACCACCCTGAGTCTTATTCAGATCGTTTACTCTCACTTTTTAGCATTCATTTTGCATTGCATTAAGAATAGAACGTGTTTTATGTTCTGAAATTTGAAACATAATGAATGAAATAAAGGTTGCTAAGATATTCCCTATGAATATACAATACTATAATTAAAAGGTAGTTATTTCGGGGATTGTGTTTGCTTACTAAGACATTAGCTTCACTGTTGTGAATAAGTGACTCATACAGTGCTCCTGTGGAGGATTTACTGTCATTCCTTAGTGAATCTTTATCTCATGATATGAAAAGTAATGTTTTCATAATTCCATTACAAAATTGTTTTGTTTTATTTTATCATATCTAGAACCTCTGCCTGTTACTGTCTTTTATCTGCAGCTGGAGTTTAACTTTCACCTTTTTTATTATTAAAAAGATAAGATAGCTTCTTCGTTATCTTAAAAATTATTAACTTGTAGTACTCCAGATGCATCTATAATAAAAACAAATGGGAAAAGCAATATGTCAGAAAGTAATCTAAAAGGAAGAGATAAACAAAGAGCAACTGTTGGTGTAGGCATTGTAGCTATCCTCCCACCCGCAGCCTACATCTAGTAAGTCCTCTGTCTTTGCTTTTTTTGAAGTCTCATTATTTCAGCAAATGTGAGATTTAAGGTGGGTTGGAGCATTTTGCAGAGCTTGGGCAATATTTAAGTGCAAATTTCTAATAGTTTTTTAGGGTGATGTTTGGTGGGTTTGGGGATAGAGTATATAGTGGGATTAGTTTTCACTTCCTTTTTCTTTGTTTTTAAAAGATCTCGGTTGGAATATACAGGAGGGAAATATTTCTTTCATTACTTCCCCATTCCATTTCTCTGTTGGAGTTGACAGTAATTGTCTTTGGAACACACAGGCAAAGCAGAACACATGTTTTATCCATACTTCAAAGTCATAATTAGTTCTGTTCTCTTCAGAAAATAAAAAACCTGAGTTTATACTAGGGCACCATCCTCTAAGAGGGGCAGGTGAAATGCCAATTTCTGCTGCTGTTGTTTTATACGCACCTAATTTGCTGCAGTTGATTGTGTTCAGTGAAAGACACTTACAGGTCTCACCATCAAATTAAGTCAAAGTGATCTGGTGACAATTAAGCTGATTATTTCTTCTATGGGGATAGAGCTGAATTTTCATATTTCTTTGCAAAGGGTGCATCCCTTGAGAATGAGAAACAGGTATAGTGGTTTGTTACATTATTCCTATGTCCAGTCCTGTGTTTATGTCTAGCCAAAGCTTTAGTTCTGTAGAAGGTAAAAACCCAAGTCATCCGTAGAAGTGTATCACAGAGTCTCATGAATAGCCAGGAAATAAACTGAGAGCTCTGAGATAACAGAGAAGCCAGAGTCATGAATCATTAACAAATGTCAGTCACATTCCAAGCACTAGGCTGTGGTAGTGGAAAGCTCAATTCAGATGTAATAAATTACAATATTTTCTGAGTTTTCCTTTTTCAAAAAAAGTCAGTCCTGTCTATGCCTGGCATTTTATAGTTTTAGTACCTTGTGGTTTCATTCTGTTGTTTGCAGTTTTGCTTTATAATGCTCCAGTATACATTCATATAAGGAAGATATCAATTACTGTAAAAATTTTTACTTTTGGGGTTTTTTTCCCAAGAACTTAAATAAAACTTCTAATTTAGAACAGCTAATCAGGATCAAAAAATAAAAGATGTTTAAAACTAGAAGTTTCTGAGAAACTTGATTCCTGGCCTATTCCCTCTTTCTTCCTTTTTTTTTTTTTTTTCCCCCAGGGATTGTAGGACCTGGTAACTGTCACTCAGGAAGTGATGTACTTTTTAAAAAATCTCTCCTGCTGTAACTGATGACTGCTGTATGAGGGATTATTACTCAGGTGCTGTTCAGTGAATAGCTGTCTTGCCCAAGAGGAAGTTGTTTAAGGAGGAGATTTTTGCAGGCTGCATTATCTTGTTTCTGTGTGATTACTGGGGAGTATAAAATGGCTTTTTCTTCTATTTTGGATGCTTCTTCTATTCAAGTTGAAATACTTGAACTGAGCTTTGAACTACTGTGTAGGTATTGTTAAAGAAGTGCCTTCGGGTATTTTAGAGCCTTCTGTGTACACTTCTGGTAAGGTGGTTGATTTGTAGGGCTTGGCTACCTGATACTGACATTTAGCACTCTTCACTTGGATTGTGTCTTTCAGGAACACAAGGTTTGGACTAATAAAGGTTGAGGTCTTTGCTTAAAGCTGTTAGAACTAAGTGAATAGGTAATAATGTCAATATTGTAATCACCTTGGAGGGGAGAGGGGATTAGTGGGGTGGTGGTGGGGGGAGCATTGAGATGGATTGATTTCACAAGATGCAGCTTCTGATAAAATGCCCTTCTAGCACATTGAGGTTACCACCTCTTGAAGCACCAGTTATCGAAAAGGCGGCTGTACTGTCTCCACTGATAACAGATCCCTTCATAAACAAACGGAAAGACAAAAAATCATTCCACTTACTTCACTTAGATCCCTGTTGTGGAATGTGAGGTTTCTGTTTCTCTATTTACTGTAGGCTTGGACTATCAGGTTAGTCCAAGTTTCTGGTTTCCAAAGGCCTGAGTTTTCCTAGATGCAAAATGTGAGCTAACCAATATGTCTTAGCAATCTTACAGTGGAGAAAAACTAATTAAATTCTCTCTTTTGTCAACAATCTAAGTCTGTTGAGAAGTTTGAGGAGGAAAAACTCAAACTAACCCTCTGTCTGGGTGTGCTCAAGTCCAAACTGAAGGAAGGAAATTTTTTCTAGAACTGCTGGAGTTAGGGCTAAACAGCAAAAATAAATACCTCTGACAAAAATTGGCAGCCATATGAATTAGATGCTCCCAGCTCTCACTGAAGTACATTTCCAATGGAGAGCTGAGTCGTTCCTCAAGGAACTGCCAATAGTCCCCAAGCAGATTTTAATTATGAACAGGTTATATGGAAAAAGACTGGAGCAAAACAATTTTTAACTTGTGGTCCTGAAATTAAGAGTACAAATGATGACCCAGAATACTGCTCAAAGCTGGCTGTCCCAGCATATCCCAGCATGTTCTCTTCTCGCTTTTGATGTGCCAGTTTTCCATTTAGCTGTCACTTTTACAGTTAACTATCTTAACAAACTCTGCTTGAGGCTAACCTTTAAGTCCATTCAGGAGCTTTAGGTAATATGTGAAAAGCTTTTCCACTTTCCTGTCTGCGAAAGCAGCACTGACTGAAGAGATGGGACTTCAGCACCTCTAAATAGCTTATGACCTGGCATTTTAAAACATTCTTCCTTCTTTTACTCTGCAGTAACCAAGTAGAGTTGGCTTCAGACAGAATGTTGAAACAGCTGGAGTCAGTGCACGATGCTGTGTTTGCCTGGCTCTAGGCTGGTATGGGGAGATGGTGGATGAGTTGGCCATACCCCACTAACATGCAGTTAGTACTGATTTTCATGATACAAGGGGTTTGAGAGGCTGAGGTAGTACGTGCAATGGATCTTTTCCCGTCTGGACACTATTAGACCTGCAAGGTAAATTTCCTCTGATAGAAGGCTGAATGACAGTGTCATAAATTACCCTAGAGAAGAAAACCAAAGTGGGAGTCCACATAAGCACACGTTTGTACTTATGGTCATCTTTGTTGTCTTTTTAGCTTTTAGAGCCTGGATATGTCTCAGACTATTAAATACTTACCAAAGGATGCCCTTAGATGTGGACATAATAGACTGATTTATATTTCTGTATGAACACTAACCAGTAAAAGAACTGCATACATGTATGTGTGGGTGGGGAAAAAGAAATTATAGAATTGAAATGAACAGAGACGCTCTTCTGGTTTTAGTACACTGTTTTCTGACCATACCAGTTTGAATTCCTCTACAATGAAATGCTTAGATTTTAAAAAAAGAAAATATTTTTCATTTCTCCCTCTTGGTGTTTTCTACTTTTATCTTTTGGGTGGGTATGAAAAGCACTTGTGTTTCATATTTATAAATTCTAAAAAGTACATTCTTCTCTGTTTGATAGGGTTTTCTGATAGCATGTATCTAAACTATTTTGATTTATTTTACGTAATAAAAAGGGAAAGGATAAAAAGTTCTCTTCTGTTTACTTTTCTCCAATTCAAACTGCTTCCTGGAGATCACTTATTATTCTGTTTGGTACATGAAGTACCGAAGGGTAGGAGTTACAGCTCTGCCCCAAGGAACTTGTAATCTAATTAAAGCATATGAAACTGCATTCTCAGATCTCAGTGGAGCTGTTCCACCTTTTTGACTGTATATTTGTGTGCAGTCATCTGAGAACCCAAGTAACAAATCAGAAGGTGTAGTGGATTTGAAAATCAGCTACAGTTCTCCCCACAAACTACCATAACTGCTGTCAAAAGAATTCTCCTCCTGTTGAAAAGTCTGGGTTTGAGGTCGCAGGAGGTCATACGCTCAAAAAGGATCTACATCCCATGAGATAACAGCAGCAGTAAAAGCTTGCATTCCTTCCTTTAGGAGCCAGTAAGGAACTAAAGAAAATCTAATAGTCTGCACAGATAACTCCTAGCAAGTTGAGATTATAAATAAGATTTTTACCAAAACAGCACTGTTGAAAAATGGATAGCTTTGATGGATAGAGTATCTTATTTAGGATGCTTGTAACTGCTTGGATTATTTGTGGGGCAGGGTGTCTGGCATACAGTGGAGTTGGCACGAGCCCTCACCTGCTGAGAGTTACTGAACAGATTTTATTTAAGCCTTGACTTGAAGTCCAGTTCTTTGTTGCACGTTTTCACCAATGCCCTGTGTAAAGGCATCCTAGAGCATGACTTTCTTCTAGAAACGGCATCAGTGAGGGAAATTACAATGATGAAATGCATCACAGAATGCTAAGAGAATTCAGGCATATCTATGTTAAATGCATAAACATTGATCTAATTAAATTCGTTAGATACATAATGCTTATTGGAATTCATACTGCTATGCTAACTTCATCAGTCTGCCAAAGTTTGAAACTGCAGCATCAGGTAGTTAATAAACAGATTCATGAGTAAACTCTAGAAAGTGCTTAGAATTAAGCCAAATCTGAGGAGCTTTGTACTTCTTTTGACATTTTTCCCCTTTTGGCTTTCATATTATGAAAGCTACATGAAATCAGCAAGGAGTCTTAAATTCATTCTTTGAAGGTATTAGAAAATACTGCAGAACACTGTGCTTGCCTTTTTCTCAGAATGTATGGTATTTATTTTCTTAGAAAAATGAGAGTTGGATTTGGCATCTTTGCTCCGTGCTGTAAATCATCATTACTAGGTAAAGTGTTTAGTCTCTTAATAGTACTACTCAAATCCCTGCTTCTCAAGGGAAAACTTATGAGAAGCTCTACAAATCTGATGGAATAGAATCAAAACAGGAGATTCAGGGAGTATAAATCAAATAACATCCTGTTGGTATGCAAATAACAATGTTAGTGACTTATTCTCAGAAAGCATTACAATCCTGAAAGCAGAACTTCTGGTGAAGTGATACTTTGCATTTTCCCTTTTTTCCTTCTCATATTTCCCCCTGACAGATACTGTTTGAAATTCTGCTAACGTACTGTCTCTGTTTCATATTTTACAGGATTATGACTTGAGCCAGCTCCAGCAGCCTGACACTGTGGAACCAGATGCCATCAAACCTGTTGGAATCAGACGTCTTGATGAAAGGCCAATCCATGCAGAACCTCAGTATCCAGTCAGATCAGCTGCTCCTCATCCTGGGGACATTGGGGACTTCATTAATGAGGTAGAGGAGCGAAAAAGAGTTTCCTCCTAAGATCTGATAAGCTTTTATATTTTGTTTATTCTACTCCGCATGAGTAGCTGTTATGTTAGAACATAATAACTTCTTAAAACTTCCTTAGACAATTAAAATTGTCTTGCTAGACAGAAGTAAATATGTTCTTTTAAAGTGCAGACAAATTCAATTAACTCATTCAAACAGAAAGGGAAGATATATCAATTAACTTCTGCACATTCTTATTAATTACATTCATAATATGTTATCAGCTGCAACCACAATATCTCCAAGCAGGATTATGCAATGGGTTCCAAGTAATAAACAGACTAACAAAATTGTAGCGTAGCCTAAATTCATTTATTAATTCACAGTAATTTAATAATGGAAGAAGTTCATTTTCATTCTCCTCATACATTACCCTTTGAATCCAGATAATAGTGGAAATTCAGTACCTTCAATAAGACCAAAAGAATTCCATCAAATGCGATTAGTGAGCAGGGCAGCTAAATTAAATGTTATGTAAGTGCTTTTAATACTTGTCTTGTCATAGAGCTTTCAAAGATTTTGCATTATCTTTGATTCTTCAATCTAATAAATGTAATTGAGATTCAGACTATACCAGAGTACTCATAGTTCGAAAAGAAATGATCCTCATTATTTCTGTCACTGGTCAGTCTTAAATCATTGGTATTATGGTACTTATGATCGAATGTGTTTCTTGTGCTTGCTGGTTGTAGAAAAAAGAAACCTAACCCAAAATTTACTACTATTTTTACTTTATTTTGTACATTAATTGTAGTAGTTAATTTTCTCTGATTTTCTTGTCTCTTGCTTCTTGTCAGCTAGAGCTGGACACATATTGCAGAGTACTGCAGAACCATTTCTGCAAACATGTCTCTTCTTGTTTGCCTTGAAGAAAAGTCAGGCTAATACACTAAAGTCTTTTGTGTTAGAAAGCCGCAGAAAATTGAATTTGCCCCTTTTAAGGTATATGGTGATACAGGTGTCAAAAAACTTAGAGGGGAATTGACTAGCAGGAAATGTACAAATATTCTTGTAAGACATTGTATTTTAAGAGACTCCAGGTTTTGCATGCCTTACCCTTCTAAATATTACAGTTGTAATTGGCTTCTGGAAAACAGTGGAGGCACAGGATGATACAAGGCCCACGTTGTTGGCCAAGGCAGTGTACACACAAGAACTTCTTGTGCTTCCAGACAATCAGAGATTCCCATCCTGTTCTCACACAGCTGTGACCAGACAGTGCCCACCTGGCAGGCAGTTGTGAAGAACCCTGTTTTGACTTGTTCTCAGAGCAGCTGGGAAGCTCTGTTACAGAGCAAGGGTAGGGAAAGGGTGTGATTCTGCTGGAAAGCCAGAAAGGGGCTAGAGGTTGAACAGCCTCCCAACAATTTTCAAATGACTTACCAAGCTGTTCTTGCAATATTATTTTTTTAGTAGGTTATCACTCTTGAAGATGATAGCATCAGTGTGTACACATGGAGCTGAAGAAACAGTACTTGCTGTCTTGATTTAACCCAGTATGTTTATATTGCAGTACAGACAAAGCACGGAGTCTTTTTCTTCCTGCTGTCTATTGTATTATATCAGTACCTCCCTTTATGATTCCTCCTGCCATCCACCAAAAAAGAAAGCTTCTCCCAGCTATTCATACGCAGTAAAATAATGTCATTAGTGTCACTGATTAAGTTAATATATGGAAATATATATGAAGTTAAAGAAAATACAATAATTTTCTTGTCTGCAAGTTAGCTCAGAATTAATTATATCCTCTGATTGAAAGGAACTTTGTGAGGTAGTTTCTATGTTTTAAGCATTAGATATTTAGCTTTTTTTCATAAGGTATTTTTTTCTTAAGATTTCACAGCAATGTATTGTTTTACTGTGGGGCATTCCACCTAACCCTCTCTCTAGCAGGCAGTAGTCCCCCAAAGATTGTCCATGCTCTATCTGTTTTCCCAGAAGTCTGAGCAAAACGGGCATTTTATTTCTCTAAAAGAGTGTCATCTTAATTTGTGTTTTATGTAAAAATTTCTCATGGCAAATGTGATTCTAAAATGTCTACTGGCTGTGGGGGGAAATGGGTCTTTCATGGTAGTATTCATTGTTACAGTTAAATTTCAAAATTATCAGTGTCTAGAGCATAAATGTTCAGGCTGCACAGGTTTTCAGACTCTCCAGAAAATTGCACCTGCAGTCCTGGTATGATTAAACCCAAGAAACTTGGTAAGTTTCTCTCAGTTTTACTTGAGATAAATTGAAGAAATATCTTGAGTAAAGCCTGTACCAGACGTTTCTTAAGGCAGTTCCTGCAGAAGATAAGCTGAGCTGTGGAAACAACATTGCAAGATAAGAAAGAGCAAAGTTCATATCTCTCTGCATCCAACTTCAAATTATTAGGCATAATTCTTCCCTTGGGCATCTCTAACCCAAGCCACCCACGAAACCCGCCCAGTCCCTAGCTGAGCAGGGAGAGGCTGCCTTTGAATTGTCAGTACTTCGGTAGCAAAGTCTGTGTTACCCCCTTGGTTTGAAAAAATGCAGCACTTTTGGAGATCAGTCTGATCTTTTGGAAGACTTGACCCTATTCCAGGAGATGCTGGTCAGTATGACATGCTGGTGTGCATGCAGGAATTAATTGCGTCTGTTGAATGTTCACCAGCCCCTCAGACACACAGACAGCATTGTTCAGATTAGCTTCTGAATTACTGCAGCTTTTGACAAAAAAATAACTGTAGGTCATTGATTTCAGATACTGGAGAGTTTAGCTCCCATTGCCATGCAAGCATGGGGGGTTTCTCCTTGTTTTCATTACAGAGTCGTAGAAACAAAAGCAAAAAAGACCTAGTAGGTCATTTAGATTTTTTTCCTTTTACCAGTACTGTTTCTTCTGGTATGTTACTTTCTATCTGTCATCCCTTGTATTAAATCTAGTTAACTCATAAGTAAGAGTATTTTGTAGTGTTCTAGTGACTTCTCAGTTGAAAAACAAGTTAGAATTATGGTAAAAAGTCGTGCATTTTTGTAACGCGAAGTTGAGATAACATGTGAAGAGCTGTGAATTGTCTAAAATAGGAAGGTTCCAGAGGTGTCTGATAGTCAAAATATGTTTTGCAGGCTTAAGCGAAATGACCTCAGGGACTTTCTTGTTTTGTCTGTTTCAATGGATAGATGAATCTGTAATGTAAGAGGGGAAGGGAAAAACCTCCTTTTCTTCCAGTCCAGTGTACAAACAAGTCAGTGAAATAAGTCATGTGTTGTTAAGAATCCTCTGTAGACCTTATTTTCCATTTTGAGCCTTTTAAAGCCTAACCTGCAGTGTGTGGAGCATAATTAACATTTAGAATAGTCAGGATTTGCAGGACAGTATAAATTAGACCTGTTTGAAGTAGCTTTGTTAATCCTGTTTTCAAGACGTGCCTATATTGTCCCTAGAAATCTCAAGCAAGTTATATTGTGGTGGAGAGTTTGTGGCTAAGAATATATTTGTAATCAATAGAGGACACAGCCTGAGGTAAACTAAATTTAAATTGCAAACTAAAGGTCTCACCCCAGGGGGACATAGAGGACCCCTCAATTCATTCTTAATAAATGGTTATTGATACAGTGCACCTCCATGCAGAATGGAGTCCCTCAATGGTTTCTGTTTCTTCTTGTCAAGTCAAAAAATGGTTCCAGATATAAACCAATGATTTTTGTATTTCCCTGAAAGTCTCTGTTCTTCCTTTCCTTCCTATCAAAAGTCTGCTGAATCTGATTAAGCAACAGGATTAATGAAAATAGAAGCATTTGATTTTGTAGTGTTCCATGTTAGTTCAAGTTCTGAGGGGGTTGCTTTCCTTTAATTTGAGAGAAAGGGAGAATGCTACCTGTACTAAGGCAAGTATAACTTAAGGTTACTGTTGTTCCTCAGCCAAGGTGCTGTAGTTTGTCCAGTTCTGCCCCTTTCCTCCTCCTTAGTGAAAGCTCTACTACGTATGTAAAAGAGGAAAAGCATAAAAGTGAGTCTGCCCAAGGTGTCAAGCTGGCCTTTCTATTGCCGTGGCGATTCTGTGGCTGCTTGTTGTGCACTGGTGGTGTAGCACGTGTGAGGAAATGTGACAGTTCACTGTCCCAGCAGGTTCCCCTGCTCCTGAGGATGTGCCCTGGAAATTCTGCTGCTGAATGAGCTCCTGACTCTAATAAAAACTTCGGGTTTTCAGATCAGGAATCTGTAAACCGAGTAGCTGTAACTACTCTGCTGCTCTGCTTGAACACATCTGGTGAAAACTGAGATCTCTTTTAAGGAGACAACGCCTTGGCAGCAGAATTGGTAGAAGCCACTCCTGGCAGCCATTTGTTGCCTTTTCAGTTGTGCAGATGCAGCATGCTGTTGTATCCACACTGCCTCCACCCACGGAATGGGACAGCATAATAAACAAAAAAAGGTGGCAATGCTGAAACCAAAGGGAGCTTCATAAGCTGGTATCACTGCCGAGGCTGTCTGGGATGCGGTAGAACCCAGCAGCAAAAGCACAGCAGTATGCTGGGTCTGCTCAAAGAATCGGCTTAGCAGGGAAAAAGAGGAAACATTGTAGTATTACTTTCTCATTTTAGCATGTAACTTGTGACACAAATAGAGCAGAAATCATGGTTGTCATTTGAAGAGTTAGACACTAAGTTCAATCATTACACTGTGAGCCAGAAGAGAGGTGCAAATGTCAGTGTAACTTGCGCTGCGCGGTTGAATCAATACCTCCCCAACATGACCCGTAGCTACGTTCTCTGAATGAAATGGATTACACCGCCAGCACAACCTTTGAGAAAGTGAATTTGTTAGTGAGATCCTATCTTATAAGTCAGTAACTCAAAACCAGTTTCCTTTTTTGAAATGCTATCATGATAGCAGCAGCAAATTGAAAAAAAAAATTACAACTTCCCCTTTGGAAAAACAGATGGAAAGAGGCTGCCTTCTGCCTTGTCATGGATGACTGATAGGTATCAGAATTTCTGCAGTGATGTAGGAAAATGTTTTGTTCACTGATTTTTTTAATAAATTGGTATCCCATGGTTGACTGGCTATTGGTAGGCAGAACTGCAGGGAAATAACATTTCCTCTCCAAACCAACTTTCTAAATGACTTTCACACATGGATACCTGGCATTCGTACCTCAGCACTCCTTGAACTCAACTGGTATTTATGCTCCTTCCCTGTCACCTGGTTCCAAACACATGGGTGTCTGTCACCCCAAGCAGGCTTAAGGAAAGATTTAAATACCATAAGGCTAGTTACTGCTTAAGAAGTAAAGTTGCCTTCGTGCTTCAGCAGCAGAAAGTAAGAGAAAGCCTTAGAACTTCTTCCTTGGAAGCTGGATAAGGAATGTCTTCCAACACTTGCTAGTGCCTTTTCAAAATCTCACATCTTTGTGCTCATTATGGCCATCAGGTTGAAAAATGCCAAAGAGAGATAACAAGCATCACCAATTATTCTTATCTCATAATTCAAAATTGCACGTTTAATGCATGCTATTAATAACCTGCTTGATGTTGTTGTACCACATGAAATTATAATTTCAAGGCCAAAATTTGTTCTTGATTAGAGGTCATTAACTGGATAAACATGCTGGGCTTTTCCACTATTGGATTATTTTAGGTACATTATGTACAAATGGTACATTTTAGGTACATTTTGCACAATTCTGAATTATTTTAGGTAGGTAATAAGGAACCAGGATTCATTTCTACCTTATCATTGCCGGATAGTTTAATTAATGGGTTTAATATATATATATACTCCACAATATATATTTGTAGAAGAAAAATCAGCATCTGTTTCCATTTTGTCATATTTGGTCAAAACACAATTGAGAGTAAAACGTACTTTTCTAAAACCAGAATACGTTAAATAATTTGAAGGAGGTACAGTCATTCCTTCAAATAAGTGAGAGTATAATAAAGCCATTCTTTAAATAAATAAACATTAAAAATTAAAAGTAAAACCAGCACAAATAGCACTGTAAAAATTAATAGTGAGCAATTTAAAATCTTAGCACAGCCTTACAGAATTCTGGAAGATACATTATCCCTTGTCAGTGGCTGCCAGAGTGGAAGATCTGGTAAAAGCATTGCTAACACCATGGAAGAAACTGTGAGGTTGAAAAAATACAAATCATAAGAGGGCTTTTTGACTTCAGGCTTTAGCCTTTTATAGTCAGCTTGTAAATCTTCCCCAGATAAGCACAGAGAAATTGTCTCATATTCTAAAATTAGTTACTCATGCAACTGTTTAGGTTTGGACTTATGTAAGAAAACAAGGAAAGAAGAGGCCTTCCTCTGGAAGAAGTGAGCTTCTTTCCTGGCTTTTCCTCTTCAGTTTCCCAGCATTTCCTCCAGTTCAGTTTGTGTTGGTTTTAATTTGGGCTATTCAACTCTATAGAGTGAGAATGTAAAATTGCTGAAGACCCACTATTCGTGTGTTGATAACTTCAGTGCTTTGAAATGAGGAAAGAAAAACGGTCATCATCTTGTATTCAGCTTTGATGTCACTGCGTGTTTTTTCTGAAGAGCAGGTGGATCTCATGGGTGGATGTGGCAAAACATAAAAGGCTTTTATGTAACATAACACAACATACCATATTTGTTTATTCAGCAGCTTACAGAGGTACATGAGTTCGCAGGACTAACTAAATATGGATTTTGGCACATGCAGATGGACTGCAGGCCAGAAAAGTCAGTGGATGTGCTATTGGCCATGGGAGATGGCTGTTAAAGTGAATCTTTGCAAACATGCTTATTTCTCCTTCCTCATCTGCCTGACCATTCCCATGTTGGCCATGGGGTAGGCTGTGAGCTGTATATGTTTGAAATTGTTTATTCACTGAGTGCTGTGACTCTCTCTTAAGGTTTTGTTAGGGCCATAATTGCAACTACATTCAAAATGTCCAGTGCTGCAGTGCTGGAAACCTGGCTGTTCTAAAAGGAGTTACAGAAATGTAAATCCTGTTTTGCTCTGAATGGCAGAAGAGGAAGAACTTTGTTTTCTGAAGTGGTGCTTGATAGATAACTGCACTGCAAATATTCCGGATATGCTTTTGTCTCGCTCTCAGATACAGAACTTTATCTTCTTTTCTCCCTCTCCTTTCAGGGACTTAAAGCAGCCGACAATGACCCTACAGCCCCACCGTACGACTCCCTCTTAGTCTTTGACTATGAAGGAAGCGGCTCCACTGCTGGATCCTTGAGCTCTCTTAACTCCTCAAGTAGTGGTGGTGAGCAAGACTATGACTACCTAAATGACTGGGGCCCACGTTTCAAGAAACTTGCTGATATGTACGGTGGAGGTGATGACTGAACTTCAAAGTGAACTTTGGTTTTGGACAAGTACAAACATTTCAACTGATATTCCCCAAAAGCATACAGAAGCTAGGCTTTAACTTTGTAGTCTACTAGCACAAGTGCTTGCTGAAGGCTTTGGCTTAGGCTGCAAACCAATTTGGGCTCCGTGGAATATCAGTGATCCAATGCTGTTTGGAAAAAAATATTGAGCTCAGTTACACTTGAATTTTACAGTACAGAAGCACTGGGATTTTATGTGCCTTTTTGTACCTTTTTCAGATCGGAATTAGTTTTATGTTTAAGGCTTTAATGGTACTGATTTATTAAATGATGCATTAAAGAGACAAAATATGTTGGGGTGGGGAGGAGTAAGGTGAAACACAATATACTACAACATGCTTTTGTTACATCGCATTGCTTTTATTAAAATAAGGAGATTAAAAATAAACAAAAAAATCCTCATGGAACAATTTTATTATCCGGGAGAGAAGACCATGAGGTGGAACAATGTACATTACTTCTAGTTTTAGATGTTAGGGGACTTTTTTCACTAAAATTCTAAAACTTATGCAGCTGGTTGCAAATAAAGGGAGTTTTCATATCACCAGTTTGTAGCAGAGTTGATTTTTTTTTTTCTTTATGCTAGAATGTTAGACACATTTTGGTCTTAATCCATGTACACCTTTTGGTTTTGGTTTTTGGTTTTTTCTTTAATTTCTAGTATTTTTTTCCCACTTCACTGTAAAAAAATGGTATGTGTACATAATGTTTTATTGGCATAGTCTGTGGAGAAGTGCAGAAACTTCAGAACACGTGTATGTATTATTTGGACTATGGATTCAGGTTTTTGCATGTTTATATCTTTCGTTATGGATAAAGTATTTACAAAACAGGTTGCAAACAAGTGACATTGATTCAATTGTTGAACTGTAGTTAGAGTACTCAATATTTTTTTTATTTTTATTTTTATTATTTTTTTTGTTTGGGGAGGGAAAAAAGTTCTTAGCACAAAAAAGTTTTACATAATTTGTACCAAAAAAAGGGGGGGGAGGGGAGTTGGCCTGATACTGGTGGCACGAGAAAATATACAGTATGTTTTGGGGGTGGGGAGGGGAGGAGGGGAAGGAGCTTTCAAACTGGAGAGACTTCTGAGAACAGCTTTGCCTCTGTATTGTGTACCAGAATATGAATGATACACCTCTGACCCCAACGTTCTGAATAAAATGCTAATTTTGGATCTGGTGCTTGGTTTGGCATTTTTTCCTCTACCTGGGCAGCCCTGAATACAGTAAATAAAAAGTACATAAAATGTGTTTGAGTCCTGTGAGAAGTTGTGTGTGCTTCTTTGGCATTTCACGGTGCTGGACTGAAAACAAGCTGCGAATAGAAGAAAACCTGGCACAAATTTGGAAGGCAAGTTCCCAGGTAAAAGCAAAGTGATCTGTGCTGGGATTTCTGGGAATTCACAATTTTCAGTTCCCCACCGATGGCTAGCTCTTTGGTTTGATGTGCATTATCTAAATAAGAACATGCATCATTTGTGGCTCATTTCTAGAGTGACAGTTTAATGAGTGTGTGATTATGCCTCAGGTTGCATAAATAAAACAAATTGCAGATTGTGGCAGTCCTCTGCTCCCTGGACTTTGTTGTGCTGAAGTGAAGACAAGCCCCTGCTAACCTGAGCGCACATCAAATCATGTCCTTCAAGGAGGTGCTTACGGTCATGGAACTCTATCAAGAAGCCCCATTAGGAGATTTGTCATTACTAAACAGGTTTCTGACCTGGTGCCATGATTTACTTGCACGCAAAGCAGGCATAGTAGGTACAGTTGTTCTGTCGTCGTTCTCTTGTAGCAATCTGCTCGGGTTTAATGCCTACATTTACAGACATTAAGGACCTACTTGTGAGCAGTGTGAANATTTCAACTGATATTCCCCAAAAGCATACAGAAGCTAGGCTTTAACTTTGTAGTCTACTAGCACAAGTGCTTGCTGAAGGCTTTGGCTTAGGCTGCAAACCAATTTGGGCTCCGTGGAATATCAGTGATCCAATGCTGTTTGGAAAAAAATATTGAGCTCAGTTACACTTGAATTTTACAGTACAGAAGCACTGGGATTTTATGTGCCTTTTTGTACCTTTTTCAGATCGGAATTAGTTTTATGTTTAAGGCTTTAATGGTACTGATTTATTAAATGATGCATTAAAGAGACAAAATATGTGGGGGTGGGGAGGAGTAAGGTGAAACACAATATACTACAACATGCTTTTGTTACATCGCATTGCTTTTATTAAAATAAGGAGATTAAAAATAAACAAAAAAATCCTCATGGAACAATTTTATTATCCGGGAGAGAAGACCATGAGGTGGAACAATGTACATTACTTCTAGTTTTAGATGTTAGGGGACTTTTTTCACTAAAATTCTAAAACTTATGCAGCTGGTTGCAAATAAAGGGAGTTTTCATATCACCAGTTTGTAGCAGAGTTGATTTTTTTTTTTCTTTATGCTAGAATGTTAGACACATTTTGGTCTTAATCCATGTACACCTTTTGGTTTTGGTTTTTGGTTTTTTCTTTAATTTCTAGTATTTTTTTCCCACTTCACTGTAAAAAAATGGTATGTGTACATAATGTTTTATTGGCATAGTCTGTGGAGAAGTGCAGAAACTTCAGAACACGTGTATGTATTATTTGGACTATGGATTCAGGTTTTTGCATGTTTATATCTTTCGTTATGGATAAAGTATTTACAAAACAGGTTGCAAACAAGTGACATTGATTCAATTGTTGAACTGTAGTTAGAGTACTCAATATTTTTTTTATTTTTATTTTTATTATTTTTTTTGTTTGGGGAGGGAAAAAAGTTCTTAGCACAAAAAAGTTTTACATAATTTGTACCAAAAAAAGGGGGGGGAGGGGAGTTGGCCTGATACTGGTGGCACGAGAAAATATACAGTATGTTTTGGGGGTGGGGAGGGGAGGAGGGGAAGGAGCTTTCAAACTGGAGAGACTTCTGAGAACAGCTTTGCCTCTGTATTGTGTACCAGAATATGAATGATACACCTCTGACCCCAACGTTCTGAATAAAATGCTAATTTTGGATCTGGTGCTTGGTTTGGCATTTTTTCCTCTACCTGGGCAGCCCTGAATACAGTAAATAAAAAGTACATAAAATGTGTTTGAGTCCTGTGAGAAGTTGTGTGTGCTTCTTTGGCATTTCACGGTGCTGGACTGAAAACAAGCTGCGAATAGAAGAAAACCTGGCACAAATTTGGAAGGCAAGTTCCCAGGTAAAAGCAAAGTGATCTGTGCTGGGATTTCTGGGAATTCACAATTTTCAGTTCCCCACCGATGGCTAGCTCTTTGGTTTGATGTGCATTATCTAAATAAGAACATGCATCATTTGTGGCTCATTTCTAGAGTGACAGTTTAATGAGTGTGTGATTATGCCTCAGGTTGCATAAATAAAACAAATTGCAGATTGTGGCAGTCCTCTGCTCCCTGGACTTTGTTGTGCTGAAGTGAAGACAAGCCCCTGCTAACCTGAGCGCACATCAAATCATGTCCTTCAAGGAGGTGCTTACGGTCATGGAACTCTATCAAGAAGCCCCATTAGGAGATTTGTCATTACTAAACAGGTTTCTGACCTGGTGCCATGATTTACTTGCACGCAAAGCAGGCATAGTAGGTACAGTTGTTCTGTCGTCGTTCTCTTGTAGCAATCTGCTCGGGTTTAATGCCTACATTTACAGACATTAAGGACCTACTTGTGAGCAGTGTGAAGCTCAAACTCGGCAGAAACCCCACAGTTCTGCCATCGGTCAGGAAGGGGAACCAGGCTCTGGGCTTGGCATAGCTGCCTTCTGTGCTGGGGCAGCTGCATGGGCAGCAAGTTTATCTGGGGGGAAAGCTCTTCCCTGGTGCTGCTTCAGTCCTTCCTCAGCACTCACACCATAATTGACATAATTTGACTGTGAGTTCAGGAGGTAAATCCCAAAATCTGAGTTGGCAGCATTAAATGCTACATGGGGAGTGTCTCCACTGGGCTTTTCGTGGGCATGTCTCCTTCCTTCCTCTTGCTCCTGATGAAAGGTAGCAATCCTCTCAGCTTGGGGTACACTATTTCAGCCTCTGCACGCCTGACTATCACTTATATCATGCATTTGAAACTATAACTTTATGATGTAATAAAGCCTTGATTTTTGAGTAATGTCTCAAAGTTATCAACAAGCACCTTTAAGCTACATCCAAATTCAATTTGTAGTACAAGGAAAAAAGGGATATTGATCAAGACATGAAAATGAAATCTGACCATGCAAAGTTAAGTAAGGAAAACTTTCATAAAGGGCAGGATTTAACTATAAATGCATGTTAAATAAGCAAAAGACCACTTTTAGCACAAAAAAATTATGTAAAAATGTATTTTAAGCATAATCTATTACTTGGAACCCACAAATTAGAAAGGCTAAATGAACTTTATTCATTGACATTGAATGTTAAAAGACACACTGGGGAAGAGATCTATGAAATATTTCCTGTTTGGGCTAAAGCACATTTTTTTGTTAAAAGTGGACAGGGGTCATCTTTTATAAGCAGTTGGCTGTTCTGCACAGCAGTAGGAGCTTTATCTTGATCAGGCAAAGTTCCAGCTCTACAGCTCCTTTGAAATTGTAGCAACAGTTCTCAGACCTGGTGATAGATCAGCATTAGGTCTGCAGAACAGAATAAAAAGCAAATCATTTTTATGCATCTCAGATGCTTATAGAAGAAGAAAAAAGATGTTTGAACTGATCGTCTTTCATCAAATTTCAGGTTCATTCTTATTCTAGAAATGTGCAACCAGGTTTTGTACCCATGGTACCTCCTCAATCCCCATCGGAGGGCTGCACTGAGAGGAAGATGCCTAGACTTTGAGCCCTACAATATTTTTGAGAATCGGAAGTTTTGGCAGCCCAATTTGTAAATGGCATTTGGTAGCAGCATGTATAATGCCTGCTTTGTAGACGCTGTGTCCAAGGGAAGTTACTGGCCAGAAATGAGGCTTTAGCAACTTTGACCTTTCAGCCTTTCTGCAATTTGTGTTTTCCTCCAATGATCATCTTTCATAGCCTATATCCTCAGCTTCAGGGCTGATGGAGGTGAGGAAGGGTGGTTTCAGGGAGTAAGCATCTGAAATGGATACCAATGGCCTTATCTGTGGATGGGTCTACTTTACTGCATTTTCTCTGGGATTGCCAAATATTGATGAATGTGAGTATGCTAATACTCACCCCATGACAATCTAAATGTGCTCACCATGCTCCCTCCAGGGAGCTGAGCTCCCAAGTGGTTCTTCTGGTGCCGAAGTAGCAAAGTGTCTAAAGGCCACTTGAAAGCTACTGCTTGGGACTTCTTTTTCTTGGTGTGCAGTACTATTTTGGACCAGAATCCATACCCAGGAACATTTACATCTGTTCTATCATGGTCCCATTAACCTTAACACCCAAGGGAAAATCTCTTCTGACAGGTGATGGGACACAGAATCCATAAAAGGGTCTCAAACCTTTCTGTAGTTGTCTCATGCAAGCCACTGCCAATTCCTTTACAAAACTACTCCCTCCTTCCTGAGGAACCTTCCTGCTAGCCACAGTAGCATGATTTTGGCAGATTTACCTTTCTGCTTCAGGAATGTGAAAGCAAAGTTCCTGCTTTTACCTCAGTCAATATTTATTATTCAAATAATCAGAAAAAGTCACTCGAATGCTTAAATGACTAATCCACCATGGATATTTTATATGCAGTTTTCAGCCAGGGATGATCTGGATTTGTATGGTGTCCTTATTTTTTTCTTTTACATTTGCTTAAATAAACTTTCATGTTTAGTCTTTCTCTAGACAAGGATCTTTCCTAGGAATTTCTTTAAAGCATGGGATAATTTCCCTTTACTTAATATATGTCACAGGGATAATGAAAATCTTTCCCTTTAGCAACAAAGCCCAGCTAGGAAATAGAAACGGGGAAGAAAGGCTAAAGAAAAAAGGCTGAGTGTTCCCCACAGGGACCCAAGGTGCCTTCCATCACACAGATAGGGATAGAGCATCCCCCATTTGTTAGGGACCCTTTGAGAAATCAGTGCAAGACAGTGTCCAGCCAACCTGCTGCTCTGTACTGCCCAAACAGCGTTTTTGGGTGTAACAGAGAGCTTGGAGATGCCCCTTCTCTGGAGTTCCTGGTGTCAGTGCTGCTGTCTGTCCTACTGGATTAATTCCAGCACTGAGCTTTCCCAGGTTTCCTCCTCAGTTTACCTAGGTTGTTGAACAGTGCCAAATCTCGCGCCAGGTTTTATGTAATCTTCGGTTTACAGCCTTAAATAATCAAGGCCTTAAGTCTTATTTTGGTTTGGTTGTTTTGCTGCAGGCTGGAGAACATATTCTCCACATAGCCATAGCTGGGAAGGCTTGTCTTCCTTTTCAAAGTTCAGTGTCCTGAACAATATTTTATCCTCGAAACCTCTGTGGGTTTCTAGAACATCTGAAAATGCAGCAATTTCCAGTGATACAGTAGGTACTTATAGTCAGATTTCAAATTTATGTGCTCCCTTGGCTTTTCTGTCACAGAGGGACATATCCTGTGGTGACAACGTGACATTGCAACCCTGCCCAGAGAGCTTTTTTGGGAAAGATCAGTCATGGCGAGGTGGTGGATGTGCTCTCTGAGCTGCTCTCCTGTAGCTGAGAGTGCATTTCTCTGTGTGTAGCTGTTGCCTCTCAGAACATTTAAGCATGGTTGCAGATCTCTTGCTGCTCCTCCCTGAGCACACGAAAGCTGCCCATGTAGGACTCCTGGAATGCACCCACACATCTCATCTCCTGTATGCCTTGCCGCCTTCACAATCATTTACTGCCTCAACGAGATGGTCATTATTTTCTGTTTGCTTCCAACTTTATTCTTCTTCTCCCACCTTGTGAAAGACTGTTTCAGAAAACACCTGGCACTGTTTGTCTCTCATTAACAAAGGGAATGTACTCTGGTTTATGAATTATTCTTGTTGCTTGCTGCATTTCCTATCTAATGTATAGTTTTTAAACCCTTCTGCCTTGCATAAACAAATTCCACTTTCTTAGTTCTCTTGGCAAGGCTGAGAAAATGTTTCCACTTTTGTTTCTGTTTCCGCTTCACTATTTTTAGTTTTTGTAACCATCTCTTTTGCTGCTGTTTTCAGACGTTTGATCAATATCCTGTAACAAAACTAAGTGATCAACCTCTTCTTTGAATTTGCTGTTTTTTTCCTCCTAATGGAGAATATTCTTGTAGACTTCCTATTTTCCAGTGTTGCACCCAGGAAAAAAGTTAGATTTTTCGTTGCTCGCAGTGGCTTTTATTTATTACTCTTTCTTAAAATATATTCATTTGTGAGGCACTTTTTAAATTTTTTTTAAAGCACTAATGCATTTGTAAACCTCATGGTGGCACACATTTATGTAATTTCATGAAACCACCTTCAGGTGGTTCCCTCCCTCCCAAAGAGCCTCAATACTGATTCTGAAAGAAACATATTTTGCTCTGGGTATGAATAATGAATAGTAGCATTGTGCAAATTACTTTTATACTCCTGCTTCTGAAGATAAAATTTTTTTGGTATGGTATGGGTATATACAGACAGACAGATCCATGGGCCCACCCATTCTGGGTTCCAAATTACAGAAGTTTTATTAATACGTTACATTTTTTATCTGCAGTACTGCAGAGTGAGCTTATAAAAACCCAGCTGTCTCTGTGCGCCATAAATCAAAAGTAATGGCCAGATAATCAAAATTATGTTCCAATTCTAGAACATTCATTACTGATGGCATTGTGTGAAGCAGTTATAAAAACAAGCAGTGTGCTAGGATGATTAGAGGGAATTACACTAAAAATGTGGAATCATTATTGGTATGTTTTGACTTGAAGTTAACAAAGAGCAGTTTGCTCAGCAAGGTTATTTGAAGATAAACTGAGAAATAAACAAAAATGTATCTTTTAGCCTGACCTAGTCAGGAAGCAAAGTTCTCTTTCTGAGAACTGATTTTTCCTCATTTGGGCAAAATGAAAGCAAACAAGAAAAATTACCAAAAATAGTCAACCCAACCCTTAAAAACCCCTCATGGAACGGGAGAGGCAGCTTCAAAGACCTGCTCTGCTGACACGTTTCATAACAAAGAATTCCGGGCTATCGCCAAGTTTTTTGATCTTCCCATTTTTTTGTGTGGCAGAAGTTTACACTGACCAGAGACCAAATAATCTGACTGCAGAATGTCTAAATCCAAGCTCTAACTAAGAGTTAGTTACTTTGGTGTTTCCTGTTGTTCCTTTTTTGGTATGACTAATTAAATACTTGCTATACCTAAAAAAATACTTTAACACCTGAACTACTGTTTGGGATGTAAAAAAGCCCCAGCCCATGCTCAGGAACTATGCCTTGGTGTTTTATATGCTGCGTGAATGCCATTATTTTAAAACAAATGAGTTTTTCCATGAAAATCTCTTGGAAAGCTCTAGATTTTATAGTGAAAGAAACAGTTCAAAACTCCTTTGCATTTATTCACAAAATAAATTGTTTTCTGGACATTCCCACTCGGCCTTCAGCTCTTTGAAGGCAAGACTGAGATGGCAATGAGGTTTTCAAATGTGTTGATGACCACAAGGAAACGTTTTGAGCACTAGCCTTCAGGCTTGTCCTTCAGAGGTTGGAAAGCAATCCTTCCTGCTGAATAGCAGTCCATCAGGTCAAGTCCTGGTGAAAAATGCTTCCCCTTTGAAATTCAGTGGTGTCAACGTATACATACTGGAGCAGAGCATTACAGAACATAACTGAGGGACAGAACACAGCCCTGCCAAAGTGGGTTCAGGCCCAAAGCCCCTGAGTCAACCGAGGTGCTCCCACTGGGGATGCCCCCCAGGCACGCACCTCAAGGAAACATTTGCATCTGTATTATTCCTGCAGCCATGTGTGGTAGCATTTGAAGCTAAACAACCTTGAATCATTGGTAATATATGCATGAATACATTTTTTTTCAGAAAAGAGAGACTGACATAACAATTCCAAGTTGTTATCGTCAGTTGACTTCTTTTGAAAAATGTCCTTTAATAACTTCATATTTTTTAGCAACTCACTGTATTCACTAAGGTGCTGTGTTTGCTGAACTCTGGATCATGTTGTGATGACAGGTGACCCTGTTTAAATGAGCTTTTACAGAAATCTGTTTCAGAATGAGTATTTGGAAGAGAATTTTGATGGCAATTTTGTTGGCTGATGGTCTCAAAGACCACTAGACAGAATTTTAGTAGCTGCCACAGGAATATTCTAGAGGAGAGGGAAAAGATGATGCCATGAAATTAGATTTTAACACTGCTCCACTCATATGCACTGTAGCAAAAAGTATAAAATAAAGTGCTGGACCATGAGCTAGATGCTGTATAAGTATTTATTGTAGGTCTGTGGGCCACCTGCACAGTGATGATGATTTTACAAGGATATGATTCATATTCAGTGTCAAATAACATATCAGGCTTCTCTGAAGATCACCACAAGGTTATTTGTCCTGTCAGCTCACATGAATATGTTATATTTCTGCATGTTTTTGGATCTTACTGCGGGGCAGATTTTCTCCACTACTTGAAAATCCTTAGTGAGTCTTAAGTGTAAATTTTTGTTTGTTGAATAAAACACTGTGTGGGATCCCCCACAAAAAGAAAATGTTTGTGAATGTCCACTTGATAAAGATTATAATGAAATAAAGGTAGAAAGGACAGATTACAATAGCACCCCATCAACAACACTATATAAATTTGCCCAATGCAGACAACTGAAGGGTTTCATAGCAGCATCTTCTTATTGTGACCTTTTTATAATTCTAAAAAGACTAAAAATGGGTATAATTTTAGAACTAGAGTAGTAGGGATAGCATGAGCACTTATTCTGTGATCTTGAAGAGTTGGAGCTTGTGACCCCCCTCGGTGAAAATAAAATTGCTAATGTCAACCCATCCCTGGCAGACAGCACCTCGCATTGATTTTATACATAATTCAGCACAATTGACAGCCTTTTCAGGGCAAGCTGGAGACTGATATGTTATGGAGTCTAAATTGCTTCTCCCTTCTGGAAAAGGGGGTCTCTTGAGATCATGATTTGTGTTTAGTGGTGTAAAGAGTTGGAACTGTGAGAAGTTGGTCTATCTTATGACTGATAGGAAGGTAGTAAAGTAGTCGCTTGGTAAAAAAATGCCTCCACTGAATTTGGTATTGTCATAAGATATTTAAAAAAACCCTTTTCTCCCCTCTGTCTTCCCCCAAACTGTAGTAACAGAAGTGAGAGTGCATTACCCACATTTAGTTTTGCACATGCAGTACCAGATATATTCTCTGTGCAATCAGCTAGCAGCCCAGACATGATGGGACTAACCAGCAGAAAAGCTTATGGGAAGCAGTGCAGCATCCTTGCTGATGCTCTTCTGCTTTTGCCATCTGTTGAATTGCTCAGAGAAATGAGCAGCTGTGGGGTAAACCTGTGCATAAAACTGAAATTTATTCATTTTCTCTAACTAACTGTGTCTGAGTTTCCATGAGGGCTCTTGGATGGTTTTTCTGGGATCTTTCCATGGTAAGAGCAAGTGCATGAGCACTTCTCCATGAAGTAGCTTCTAATCCCCATCCTCCTTTACACCACAGGAACATTTTTATTAGCCCCAGCCACTGTCCAAAGGTCTCCTTGTACAGTGTCAGGGGCAGGCAAATGTGAAATAATAAGCCTAAGGGTGCATTTTTTTACTCCATCACAAATCTTTTGGCTCCATGGAGCACCACCTCTGCCAAACAGCTGGCACACAGCTCTCGTGGTGGCTGCCCAGACTGTCCAGTCTCTGGCCACCATGCACCTGTGCAGGGCCAAAACCAGAACAGAACACAGTTCTGTTCCTGAGCTGGATGTCCCCAGAACCCCCAGTGTTAATTTCAAGTACTAGCAAAACTGTCTCTGCAGTTTAGGAGCAGTAGTAGCAGGGACACATTGTTCTATCTTATTTTCCTCTTTCTGTTGCGTTTCTGTGAGTCACTGATGCACACTGTCTATATTCGTTGATGGGATGCAAAATTCAGTGCATGTAAGAAACTATTCTTGCAGTGTAATCAGATAATTAGATGTTTTGTTGTTGCCTTGCACTGTTTAGTATAAAGTACTTTGAATGACAATATGGCAGCTCCTTTCCAGCAAACTTCACAGGCTGCTTGTTGCAAACTGCGAGTTAACTTTAATTGGGTGTCCTGAGATTTGCTACTAGCAAGGTAATAACCTCAGCACAATAGCATGAAGCTGCATCTTTTCACTGTTGTCAGTGTTGTAAATAAAGGCTAATTTTCCAACAGACTCGCTCTTTCTTCAGCAATCAGGTTTACCAAAAGAGGTAGAACCTTATTCCATAGTTTCTGCAGACTGTAATATGCAAAGACATGAGCAGTCCAAGTGGTGTTGTGTGTGAATGAGTATATGGGAGTGGGGACCAACAAAGGAGAACTACATTTTGAAATAGCAACATGAATTTTATTGAAAAAGCATTGAGTTGCTTGCCCTTTTATTTAGCCTTTATGACAGCAAATAGAAATGATTTGGCTTGACAGTCAGACTCAGAAATGTGGAGGTGAAAAAAAAGGCAGCCTAAAACCTCAGTGTAATTTTGAGTCAAATGAGGTTTGGACCAAACTCAATGCAATTTATTTTTATATACTGTCCTCCATGCAGAGTATTACAAAGCAGTTTACAGGGAGAGTTAATCATCAGAAGCTAAAGGGAAAAGTAAAGTTTTATAAGTCAAAAATTATTCAGTAGAAGGGAGGAATCATGAGGGCTTTTATAGGAGTTCTGAGAGAAATTAGAAAAGTTGTAGGTAGAGTGCTTTTTTTTCTGGTTTTTGGTAGGCAAAGTCCTGTATTCAGCTGTGTCAGAAAATGACACATTCTTTTTAATGACACAGCTTCTGGGTGGCTCATCTTGTCAGAGGACCATGTCAATATCACCTAACCTGAGACCTGTTCCAGCTCTGCTCTGAAGAGTTGCCACATAGGCTACTTGCCATAAATAGGACGCCATATTACTGAGACAGAGCTTCAAGCCCTACAAGAATTTCACCTTTTGGTTTTTTTACTAAAACTTGATATCCGCAAAATATCATCACCTTATCCATTTTGAGGCTGAATTTAAAAAATATTAAAACAGAATGCTAGTACAATAGATGTGAACATACACACCTACAAACATACCCACGCATGTATATAATATTTAATAATTTATTAATAAATTAATACAATTTGATATTTTGTATATCGGGGCAGGTTCCCTCATCTCCTGCTTCAGTTTTGCGTAACTGCTAAAACCATTCAGGCTAAGCTAATTTACACTAGCTGAGAATTTTATTTATTTCACTTGCTTTGTGTTTGCAAAAATATGTATCGATCAATTGGTGGCTCTCAGTGTGAGGTTTTAGCGATGCAGGATGTAGAAGAAGCAACATAGTAACCACGTGTAGCCCCAAAATTATGGGTACTCTAGGAATCACCATTCCCTAGCTGACTTTCCCTCCAGACTCTCATGGGCACCCCAATACACAAAGCGCTTTCCAGACTTTCAAAACACCTCAGGCAAAACGGAAGTTTCACCTGCTGGGTCTTCTTCTTTATCTGAGAATGTCTTTCTTTTAAAGACCATAATAATTCCTACTGCTCTCTGTGTTATGTTCACTGATTGCACTTTGTCTTACACTAACAGCTCAGCCTGGAACATACCTCAGAAAACTAAAGAAAACAGGTGTGAATGCTTTTGGTTCGGTTTGGTTTGGTTTGGTTGGCTTAAAATTTTAATCAAGCCAAACATTTGTTCCTGGTCGAATTCTCCAAATTCTTCCAACATTTGTATGTAGAAAGTGACCTGTCAAAGGATTTGATGTATGAGTGTCAGCTTGGTGGAGAGACGGGGTCCTACCAGAGCCTGGAAGTTGTTCAGCCACTTTCCAGGCAGGAAACGGAGGCGTGAAATAGTCGGGATCAATTACAGCCCCGCTGTAAACACAGGAAAGGGAAGGGAAGAGGTGTAAAGCTGCACGGGGTGATGGGCACACAGCAAGGCAGGTGCTGCCTCTCAGACAGCCCTTGCCAGCAGGGCAAGCAGCTCTCCATGCTGAGCCATTTCCACGTGTGGCTTGGAATGTTCTTCATTCTCACTGACCAGAGGCATGGGGTAGGGTATTTGCAATAGAAAACTATTAGTCTAGATCACAGAAGAGGTAAGAAGATGCAGAATGCTTCTTATTTCGTGTGCGTTTTTCAGTTATTCATTAAGGGTGTCATTTTAGGAAGCATTGATTATGGGAGATGCTATGCCTCAAACTTCCTTCAAGATCACTTTTAAAGATTGCTGTGATTCCATTCATCACTTTTCTAAAGATGACCTCTAGCAACACAGCTTTTACATGAATGTAACTTCACAGACCTTGACATTCATGTTTATTGTCGCAAGGCAAATGTTGAGCCCACCACCGTCAGTGTAAGAGAATGATGATGACATTACATGGTATGTGATATCGTGTTACAACACTTGTGGGTTATTATAACACCAGCCTCTGGATGTGGAATCTCTTCCTAGTTCAAACACTTTTTTCTGCTAAAAACAACTTTTGCCTCACCGCCCAAAGCCTGAAGGTGCTAAGATTTTTTTTCATTCACACATTTTCACTTAAAAATAGGGATGCCTATTACAAAAGTCTGCAGCAGTTGGGAAACAAAACAGTTTGGCTGTAAAATTAAAATAAGAGAATGCTTACAAGGAACTTCCTAGTTCAGAAACTTCAGAAAGCTGCTGTTGCCTCATATTTCCTCTCTGATAACCCGGATCTTTTTGTGAGGTCAAAGATGCACAAAATGCCTCCATTCACTTTTACCTATTTGCTCTTCTGAAATTTCAGCCCTCACTTCCCTGTCCCCTATGTTTCCTTTGCTTTTCACATTCATGAGCTTCCAGCTTCATCTGTATCTAGTATCTAGCACAAATAGGTCTTTAGGAAACTGGTAGGGCTGTGAATTACTTATTCAGGAGGACAATCCTTCTTGGTTTAACAAGAAAACAAGACATTTGTATTGGCTTTTGTTCTTAACCTTTTACTTTTCCCATAAGATTCAGCTCACAGTATTTTGATACAAATGATAAAAAATCAGATTTCAAAGATTTTCAAAGGTGTCCTTGATGACCACCACATTCCAAGCCAAATACTCTTTTGAAGTCTGAAAAAAAATGCATTTGTTTTATGCTACATGATTTTGGTACCAGGGAGGGCAGCAGGGGTGGTCTCTGTGAGAACAAACCAGGAATTGCCCCTACGTGGGCCAGAGACATTTCCAGCTGGCTCCAAAAAGGATCTGCTGCTGCCCAAAGCTGAGCCCCTCAGCACTGCTGGTGGTGATACCATATTTACAAAGAGTGAAAAAACGTGGTGCAGCAGCTGTGTGAGAAAGGGGAGTGTGAAAAATGTGCGAAAAACAGCCCAGCAGACACCAAGGTGAGGGAGGGAGGGAGGAAGGAGGGGGAAGAGGTGCTCCAGATGCTGGAGCCTCTGGTGAAGAATGTAATGGAGCAGGCTGTCCCCTGCAGCCCATGGAGGACCACGGTGCAGCAGGTGAACATGCCCTCAAGGAAGCCACAGTCCACAGACCGGAGCCCTTGCCAGGAGCATGTTTTCTGGCAGAAACTGCTGCCCACGGGGCACCCAGGCTGGAGCACCTCCTGAAGAACTGAACGTCATGGAAGAGACCCCACAATGGAGAAAGGGAAGAGCGCAGAGGAAGGAGCAGCAGAGATGAAATGTGATGGACTTACCATGACCCCCATCCCCCATTCCTCCCTCCCTACTTCCTGCAGTAAAAGAGTCAGGAGTGAGGGAGTGAAATTGAACCTAGCAAGATGGAGGGATGGGGGAAAGTGTTTTAGTTTTGTCTGTTTTTCTCACTACCCTACTCTAATTGGCAATAAATTAAATTCATTTTGCCCAGGTTGAATCTGTTTTGCCCGTGACAGTAATTGGTGAGTGATCTCCCCGTCTGTACCGTGACCCTGTCTTATTTTCTCACCCATCTGTTGAGGAGGGATAGCAAAAGAGCAGCTGGGTAGGCACCTGGCAGCCAGCCAAGGTCAGCCCACCACGAAAACATATCACCAATAATATTTATTTGCAGTATCACAGCATCATTAACTTTTCAAAACATATATAGAAACAAACACACACACTTGTCCCTTAGTCCTCTCAGCTCTGTCCAGCATTAATAAAATAGTGAAATATCCCAGGAATTTTGCAACCTTAAGGATTTGAGAGAGGAGAGGCCAAGAAAAAACAACCCTGAAGGGAAGCTGATGAAACATAACCGGGAGATTGGATAGGTTTAAAAAAAACAGCAAGTGGTTTAGAGCTGTAATGAGGAAAACAACCCTCTGGTTCAAAAGCAACTGCTTTCTTGCACATTTGCAGGATAATCAATATCTCATCCTAAAACATCTGTGAGCAAATATAAAAAAGAAAGAATACTGTATTCTGGAAAAGATTTGCTGACCAAGCCCAAGTTCCATCAGAAATGGAAGCATAAATAACTTCAAAATATTGATAATGATTCTTAGGGAAAAAGAGCTGAATAAACAGCACTGAATAAAATGTAAAATTGCATTTTATTTTTCTGTTTTCTTGTAAAACTCTGTGCTAGAAGACCTGGACTGTGTCTGCCTCTAGCATTTGATCAGAATTCTATCTCAGTCAGCCTTTTTTATTTCCCTCCCTTATTTTAAGCATAATTATCAGATTGATAAATATGTGCATCAAGCATAACATTAGCAGAGCCTGTGTTCTGAATTACTGCAGGATTGTTGCTTCGAGGGAGCAGAGACAGTTTAGGACCAGAAAAGGAGCATGTTTCACTGAACAGATTATCTTCTCCAGCTAATAATAGTTCATATCAAATACTATTTTGTGAAAGATAGAGACCAACTTGCACACTCCCTGTAAAAAAAAAAGTGGAAAATGTTCCCTAAAGAACTCACATATTACAAAATCAATTTTACCTTAAAGGACAATTTTCAGAGTAGTTTCAAGCCTAAAGTAGGTCTGTATATTACTGGGCTCCATATGTATTTATATCATGGTGAGCTGTACAAGGACCCAACAGTGCTCCCATTTCAGGCCATGGCTAAAATTGGGCTTAAACTCACAGTAATGATAATGGAGATTGGACTGTTCCCATCCTGAGAATTTTTGTCTTGAAAGACATGCACCAGCTTGAACTAAATATCTACCTCCTCCAGGACATCAAGGTACTTGGTTTTTGTAGCCCCATGATAAACTGTTGTTGAATGTGATTTCTTCTCCACAAACCAAGGTTCACTTTCCACACCAGTATCCATAAAACATAACTTCTCCTCCTTGATACCACAGACTTTCCTCGAGGCAAGCTTAGCTTTGTCACTTCTAGGAATAGTTCAGCCTGCTTCTTGTAGAGAGTAACAACTTCATTGCCGAGAGAAAAGAACTGTCTAAAACAGCATGCTACATCCAGTGTGGTCAAATCCTGTACACACCCTGGTATTGGACAGCACGATGGGATAGGAGGGTGGCAATAAGCCAAGCATCAGCTAGCTTTGTGCTGCTCATGGAGTGCTCCTTCCCTCTGTTTTTTATTGTGTCAGATGAGCAGTGACAATAGCATCTTCCAGCCCCTCGGTGCCTGCAGCACTGAGCTGGCTGATGGGTGCTGGCCATGAGGTGCCCTTAGGTGGTGAGAGCTGAAGGCTGCCCAAAAAACATGAGAACAACGAGTTTCTGAAGGAGACCTGTGTGGGCCAATCACAGGTCCCTTTTGAGTCTCAAAAACATGTTTTAAGCTGTTTAGTCTAATTAGTGCAATGTTCCCAACCTAAGCCTTTCACAGGGCCATTATGCTCACATATTGAATCATAGAATCACAGAATGGTTGGGGGTTGGAAGAGACCTTAAAGATCATCTGATTTCAACCCCTCTGCCATGGGCAGAGAGACCTCCCACTAGACCAGGTTGCTCAGAGCCCCATCCAACCTGGCCTTGGACAGTGCTGGGGATTGGGCACCCACAGCTTCTCTGGGCAACCTGTTCCTGTGCCTCACCACCCTCACAGTAAAGAATTTCTTCCTAATATCCAATCTAAACCTACCCTTTTTCAATTTAAAGCCATTCTCCTTTGCCCTGTCACTATCTGGCCATGCAAGAAGTCCCTCTCCAGCTCTCTTTTAGCCCCTTTAGGTACTGAAAGGCTATAGAATTGTCTCTGGAAGCTTAAACGGTTCAGCTGCAAAGCCTTGGACAGGCATAAGCTTCAAGATTCGGGGAAAAAAGTATTTTGGATGTACCACAGCCACATACAGGACTGTCTTCTGGAAGGTTTCAGCTTCTCCCTTCACTGGGTTAGGAGATGAGGTATTTTAGCAAACAGATACTGAGAATTCTCAGCCACTGGGAAACTGTTCACAAGTTTGTATCCCCAATTTAAAGCATCATCATGTGTTACAAAAAAAAAGAAAATATCCAACAATGCCGTTCCTGCTCCAAAAGGGTTTTGCATTCTGTGTAAGTTACATTCAGAGGCTGAACAGACCTGGGTTGCTAGTCCAACACTACAGACTGTATTACTGCACATGTTTTCCAATTATCCATCTTCTGTGAGAACAGGTCAGCAGACCATTCTAGATAAATATTTTTGTCACCTTGTGCTTGATAACTAAGCTTGCCAAAGGGTAAACAGCCATGATTTCATCATCAGTCTTGCTATGACAAGGTTTTGAAGTGCATGGAGTTCATGACACATTGGTCCAATATCAGGGGCAGAAGATGAGCATTGACAAATGGGGCAGAGGGTAATATTTTGATTGATTGTTTGCATAGGAGCTTATTGGTGAGGCCTGAGAGCTTTGATAAAATGCAGAGATTAAGATATAGAATTGAAATTTGAAAAATTTATGTTTTTGTTGCAGCTCTGGCAAGAAATGTGAGATAGAAGAGAGTACTGGACAGTACAAAAAGTCTTAAAATTCTCTAAAAAAGGAGTAATTTCAATTGCAATAATAAACAAATTAAACACAGTTAGAAATATAATGAAACTAGCACTGTGTCTCACAGGCAACCCACTGTTTTAAATAAGCATTTTAATAATCCTCCTGTGGATTTTGGTACAATTTTGTCTGACCTTTATTTAAAGACCACCAGCACAGCAATTAAATATGATTGGTCAGCCTCTGTGAATTGCCTTTAACCTAGAGTCAGTTCTCCTTATTTTGTTGCCTACATTCTTCCTCTTTATTTTTAAGTACAGCTGTCCTTTTAGGGGACTTCTTTTCTTCATCAAAATCTGCTGCATTTTTCTGTCTTCCTGTGGCTATTGGTCTCTTGTTTTGTTGTCCCTAAAGCTTTTGTAGTCAGCTCCTGATATTTAGAAATTTTTTCTTTGTTAGAATCAGCTTTTAAAACCAAAATATTTTTTTTGCTCTCCTGGAAATCAATTTAATATCTATTAAGAAAACAGAGGACTGAATTCACTCTCTCTGTAGCCACAATCACGTTCAATGCACCTTGTGGGAGGAAATGTTTTGATACTGCAAGTGTTGTCCCCTATCACTGCTGCTATATCTGGACCAAGAGTTGAGTCTGACCGTGCTGAGATTGATGGGAGGCAGGGATTCCATCACTGAGTGTGCAGCTCTGCCTTGCAGAGCCTGCAGGATCTGTACTGTTGAGCAAGGACTGCGAGATTAGATGAGCCAAACTGAAAATACATGCACAGCTGTGCATGAACAGTCATTCTCCTCCTGGATTTCCTCTTCTTTAAAAGAAAAAAGGGTCCTTCCCTCCAATATCAAATATTGTTCCAAGCCTGACAAACTGCTGCTGACAACCATAGCCACCACACACAAAAATGGCCTGTCAAAAGGTAAGAGATTCTGGAGTAGTAGTTCTTCAGCCCTAAGTCATACTTTTAAAGAAGAGGGATATATACAGATGCTTTGCTGTCAAAGACATGAAGATTTGGAAGGTACCTTTTTTTTCCTCCCACATTTAGCATATGTTTTAGCCATGCATAAGATTTTCCAGAGTGGAGGGAACATAAGAGGAGGAGGAGGGGCAGGGAGGAGGCAAAATTTTCTTCCTTTCTAAGATGCAATCTGAAGTGATTATAGAAACACTCACTTTAGCTGTATATATTTTTGAAGATAAGACTTGCTCGTATCAATCAAAACAGAGTGGCAGCAGCCAAGTGAATTGCTTGGAGTAGCTCTGCTTGTCGCAATCTGATGCAGCCCTTTGATACGTTTGTTCAGCCGTAGAGGGGCTCTAATGTCACAGGCACAGCTGGCTTCCCACTCAGCTATCACACAGAGCAGTGGGGGGCTCTCCTCCGCTCCAGGTGCCTCTCACATCAGTAGGACAGGTATTCCAAAGGGTTTCTGTGGGCCCACGGCCTCTCCCATTTCACCTCCATCTTACTTAGCTGATAAATAAACTGTTCATAACGTTTCCTTTTTGAAACTTAATCACTCAGTTCCAGCCACTGGTGATTCCAGATGAATGAGATCTTGGGGATCAGCAGTTTTGCATGAAGACATTGCAAATCTATTTATTAATGGTAGAGGTAAGCAAAGTAGGGTGGTGGAACCAGGAGGGACCTGGCCAAAAAAGTGAAAGAACTGAATGACATCCAGGTAGAAAGTGATGCAGAGTTAGTAATCTGAAGAAGCAGAGGGTGAGACTGGCATGTGAAATTCCAATTTTCTGCTTTCTGTGCTCACTTTAACCTGTTACACACAGTGCTGCAACTGTTAGACCTACTAAACCATTTCCACTGACACCAATGCCAACCATTCTGTTGCTTCCAGTGAGAATAAAGCTGGGCTGATATAAAATAACTTTACCCTAAAAAATAACATTTTGAAGAACTTAATTTACATTTTAAAAAGTGTATTTTGTGTATGAACATTCCTTGTTGATATCTTTTTGGTTGCAACTAAAACTGAAGCACATCTAGTTTTCTGTTAAGATTAGGTAAACTCTAAAACATCAGAATTCTAGAAACATTTTTCTGTGCTTGAGTAAAACAGAAAACATAGAAATTAATATTTCAAAAGCTGGGTTTTTTTATTTTAAATTTTTGATTAGTAAAGGTTTGGTGGCAACACTTTTGGCAAGTTCTGACTGTATATGAATTGTTTTGCATCTCCTTGCATACCATAAGGAGAATGAAGAGATGGCTATACATAGTTTTTATCTATACCTGTTGAGGCTGGGCAGCCAATAGTTGTCATAGAGAATGGATTGGTTATATTTATGTGTCAAATGTTAACTGTTCTGGAAGCAATGTCTCTGTATCCACCACAAGCAGTGCTAGTCATTCTTCTAGGTCTGAACATTGAACAAGTCAGTCCTGGGACTGGCACAGAACCACACTGTCCTAGACTGACTCTCAGCTTGAAGACAGCAGGCTTCAGCCTTGGATCCACCAGGATCCAAGTAGGATCCACCAGCAGGATCCACCCTCTCATGAGTACTGCTGGAATTCCACAAGGAAGGAATCGGGGACTGCTGTCCCTTGTGATGGAGAGGGGTAAACTTGGGTGGCCAAGTAAATGCAGAAATAATAATCATCATCATGATAATAATACAGAAATAATGGCACGGGGAGTCTTTCAGCTGACAGGGAGCTCTGAAGCACCTTCAGATATTGTGAGCAAATTAGTCCCTAACCATGTAAAGGTAGAAATCAAGGACTAACCTTGGAGAAAGCCTGGCACATGCTCAAGGCAGGACTTTCAGGCATAGGAAGGACCATAAAACCTATTTTCAGAAAAGTATTGTAAATTCTCTGCAGTATGACATCATCATCAAGCAGGAACATCCATGAATGTGTTCAACAGCAAATTTAGCAAGAGAAGCTTCTGCATGCCATGCAGCCACGCTCTCACAGACTACTTATACCTTCCCACCTGAAAGCTGCTCTTTGGAATGTTGTTTTATCACTTCTTCCCAGCAGCTGTGTAAATCCTACAGTCTGATATTCTGGCACAGGAGAAAGGACTTGAAGAAGAGGAGGTGTAGAATACACTAGTCATTCAGTGGATAAATGTGTCAGCAGTGGAGTGCAGTGAAAATCATGTCTCTGGGAAGAGAGCTAAGAAAAATAGACATACTCTGGTGGTCTGTAGCTCCTCAAGAAGTGTTTTCAGTCTCCCCATCAGGTTGCTGCAAAACAAAGAATTTGCATCTTTGGGACAGAGAACCTGGGAATGAGGTATGGTCATGAGAAAGAGTTACAGAATCCAGTGCAGTAGCTCCCAGATCCAACATGGCTTTAGCAGGCAGACAGGCACAGCTAGTTTATAATTGGCCTTTCTTGGAACTCAGAGGCAGACCCCAGATTGTGACTGCCATTCTAAAATGCTGCAACACATAATAAAAAGAGTACGGAAAAACTGCAGTAATCTACATTACTTGTGTCATCCATACGGCAGACATTTCCAGTGCCAGAGAAATTAAAGTAAGTACAAGAGGCCTGCCAAGTTGTTCAGAATGAATGCACGCATATTCTCAAGGCTTAGAAACAGACAAAAACATCATATATGGCAAAAAGTAAACAGATTGAACTAAAAAGTGGTCATCAGCCTCTCTAGGAACAATTTAGGCAAAATTCAAGATGCAGATGACATAATCTCCACTGTGATCTTCTGGAAAGGTTTGGCAGAGGTGGGTGCTTTGTTGACTGTCATTGCACAAGGCCACAGAGCTGAGAGTATGCTGTTAATGTCATTGAGAAAAGAAAAAAAAAAATATGTATCAGAAGGAGAGGCAGGCTTTCCATGACTCCCTTAGTCACCTACCCAATTAAAACTGGGTTAGTTGAAAAATCATCAGGTATTCACTATAACAGCTGTAGACACTTGGAAAAAACCCAGTGGGATCCTAGTACTTTAATCATACCATTGATCTCCCTTTACCTATATCATTATGATATTCTCGATTTCTTTTTTCTGTGTGTTTTTTTTTTCTTTTTTACACAACCCTCTAAGATATTGCTTTCAGCCTCTGCATAAAACACAGAGGACCAAATCTGTGCTCTTTTGTACAGCTAAAAGCAGCCCACACAGCATAAAAATGATCATCATTTTGCTGGTCATGTCATGTCTGGGCAGCAATATGTAGAAATATCTCCCTAAGTTAACCCAGAATGGAACAGGAGGCCAAAATAAATAGCTATGTTCTGTTTAACATTACTCAGAAAAAAAACCCCTATAATAAACTACAGAAATGACATCATGACCATGAAGATAGCAAGGAAAATAACTGAAATGCATTGTTTTAATGCACCTGGTTTATGTTTCTAACTAAGAATTAGTTCGTTATTTCATATTTCTGATGCTCAGAAGTCTCTGTTAAACATCCAGACCACCTATTTCTTCAATTAAGACGTGAGACCTAGCAGTACATATTTCGTGGCATTTTTAATAAGCCCTTTAGCAGGCCACAAAAGATCAAAACCAAGAAGTTATATAGTTTTACTAGGAGGTTGTTCTGGCATTTATACATCATGTTGAATACATCAGAAAACAAACCCAGTTTAGGAACAGTTCTGTTCCTCCTAATGAACCAAACAGGGCCTGAAATTACTCACTTTAAATTCAGTGAAAAAGCCCCATTATGTTTAATGTGTTGCATCAATTGTTGTTGACTAAAATGTCAATATTTACAGTTGCCACCAGGAAACATCAAACTGTCACAGCACTTGCCTTTTGACAGCAGAAAACAAGCTTTCCTTGGTTAACACCACGTGGAAAGTACTTGGAATAGCAGCCACAGTGGGGATAACAAAACGCTTGATGAAATCCAGGCTCTGAAACCCAGAGTGCTTTTCTCTTCAGAGGCACTCCTAATGCAATAGGTCTACAGAGGCACAGTAAGTAACTCCCACATCAACCTCTATTACATAAAATAATTAAGTCTACATCAATGATTTGGAATAACAGACCATTGCCACAGGATCAGCGTTGAGCACTTTGAAGAAGAACGAACCTGAGCTGCACCATGCCATTTATTTTCCATAAATGCTTTGGCTTTGCCTTGCTGTTCTTGCATCTGCAGGAGCCCATTATCCTGGATAATATTCTGTTCCATTGACAATTATATCTTATTTCTGTCCTTTAAGTAGCTGCTGCTTTGAGGATTTCTCATTATGTGATGCAATTTTCATCACTGAAGTTCCTTTAACATTTACTGTCAGGAGTACATTTTTATATTAACCCCTGCAAGTATCCAGAAACACCAGCTCAGACTCAGCAATCTGGTAGAATTTTGATGGCTGCAGCAGGATGATCACTGTACAGAGCTTGGGAACCAACTGATTTGTATCTAAGTGGTCAGCAGGGACAATAGAAATCCCAGGACTCAGAAGAAAATGAGTAGATTTAGGCTTTTCCCACATGCTGTGTTCTCAATAATATGAGCTTTCACTAAAAGAAAGAAAAAAAGAAAACTTCTAGACCTACCAACTGCAGAAATAGTCCTCACTAAGTAAATCCCATTGCTGCTGTTTTGTTGAGTCTGCAGCCAGCCAGACTGAAACAATAGCACCCAAAGAGCCCACAACTCCCTGGTTGCATCTTAATGGGCTGTTTGTTAACTTCAAAGCTGACCATTTAAATGCTAACATTATTAGGCAAGTAATACAAAACATAAGCACCCAGCTTGAATCATTAGCATTTAATTGCCTAACATTTTCTCTTGTTTAATCTACAACACTGTGCAAACTGGTCTTAATTTTGGTTTTGTAGAGTGGAGCACTCACAGTTATGCTGCTCTGTGTGGAGAGACCCATGAAGAGAAGGGAAAATATTTGAGTTTGTAAAAACCTGCATCTTTTAATGCCACAAACAGTGCAGCTTTACTCCAAAGTTTTCTCAGCTTTTATTTTTTATTTGGGTTATTTTCCTTGACTAGGATCCTTGTTGCCTGCTCTCAGCAAGGACTGTCGTTAAGAAGTAAGTGAAGATTCAACTGCTAATGAAAGAGTTCAGAGTTGTTTGCTCTCTTCTTTCTTTGAGCAAATGGGAAAAAAAGCCCTTTCTACCGCTTTTTCAAGGTGGTGTAAAGGTCACTGACAACAGCTCCCCTATAGATGCCAATGTGTGGCATTTTGCCTGAATACAACAGAAACATGATAAGCTATGGAAAAATTGAAATTCTTTTCTAGATAAAGCTGTTTCCGAAATGTGACTTGTTCCTTAAAATAAAGTACGGAATTTAACTCTTATCTTCAAATCTTATCTGAAGCTTATAGCCTGTCTCCTGAATGTATAAAACCACAAAAAAGTCAAGTAACACAAATAATGTAAAATATATACAATGACATCTGGACAAATGCTAATAGACTAATGTCCAAACTGATTATTAAAGTAAAGTGATGATTTGAAGTTTCACTTTTTAGCAACTGAGTTCAAACCTAGAGTGTGGGATGGAAATTCCATCAAATCCACCCTCACCAAAAAAAATAATCCCCAAACTCCTTTTTTATTACTGAGAGACACCTTGTTGTTCATTTCAGAGGCAATGAGAAAGATGACAAAAACAAGAAATTGTGATGTATTTTTGACATTTTGTCCTCTGAGATTTCCATTCTGCTGTTCACTTCTTTTTTTCGTGCTTCTCTGATGTCTGGTCTTCATTGTTAGAAAAGTAGGGTTTTTTCTCTTGATCTAGGAAGTCTTTCTATCCCAAATAAAAAGCATAATGAAAACAACATTCCAGTTTCTCTCCAAGGTAAGTTCACCTAGACCAACACTATTTCCTAGCTGAAGTTAAGACTGGAGTAAAAGTAATTGGAAGGAAATAATACCCAACCGGTCCTCGCTGGGTGCCTCATTTCTGTTCACTTCTCTGCAGTTAGAAGTGCAACTTTTTTTGGTCTGAAGAGAAGTCTTGAAGCAGATGGACATAACAAACCCATGTATGCAGAAGAACAGAACTGCCATGTGGCATGTTTAAATAATTTTTTTACATGATATTTCCACTCAGAGATTCATTTTTAGAAAATTATTTTATATTAAACGTGTAAAGCTCCCTTGATTCACCATTACAGAGTGTTAGCCTATGAGCATTACACTGATCCATAGAAGAATGGGGAAGAATTTTGTCTCTGGACAAAGAAAGCATTACTAGGCATATTTACTGTCCAAAAGAGTTACAAGGTGTATCTTTCAGCCATCCTTCAAAAGAAGCCAAAGAAGACTGCTGTAAAAAAATTTGAAATTAGTGACTGCAGGATTGGAATTTGGACAAGAACTTAGGCAGACGTAAAGCAAAAAGGATGGAAAGGCAAAAGCTAGGATCCTAGTGACTGGACAGCAAACTGATTAAAGTGTTACTTTATCCCTGGCTGCCTGTAGACTTTCTCCTTTCTCTCATCCATAGCAAGCAATCAAACAAATCCCTCTATCATTCTGTAGCAAGTTACGCTGTATGACAGTCTCTTCTCCCAGGCATGGCTTTCTAAAACCTATTGTGTGGTTCTCCTGGAGAAAATATGGGCTGAACTTTTGCAAACTAATCTCGGGCTCTGGTGGTTTCACCCCGGTTTAGTCATTTTCATTACAGTGACATCTTCAGTCCACTCTTTTCTAAACACAGTCATTGGAATTTTATGAATCATCTTCTTGTGGAGTAACATAATATTGAGATGCAGTAATGGAGGGTGCCAGCAGATGGTGACATATGTAAATTTCTATAAAGATTATGGGCAATGAAAGAGTCTTTGGAAGGTGCAGACCCTCTATGAGTTTCTACTTCCATTTCTCGTAATGCTCAGGGAAAAAAAATTCTTCCTTTCATTATTTCTATCTTGGCCTGCTACAGCTGGTGGCAGCTGTTTGGGGACCTTCTTCTACCACTCAGATAATTTTGTTTGGCATTGATGCCTGAGTAGCTGCTGCAAACCATGCTGGAAGCTCCTGCAGAGTGTGTCTACATTATGCTTATTTGCTGAGGGTTGGGTTTTTTTTTTTCTTTTTCCTTTGGAGAAGTTATTACCAAGTGCACTGTTTACTGTTTATTGTCAATATCACAGGGGAGCCAGAATGCAAAATAGATGGCTGTAATAGCCACAGGGTAGCATACTGGGGGCCAGCAGAGGAGAAATGCTAATCACATTGCCATTTCCTGGCCCATATGGTCAGGGCTTCAGTACACGATGGTTTGAAATGCTATTATGAGTACAAGCTAATATCGATTCTACAGAGAAGACTTTGGCAAATCTATTACCAGCTCTCTTAAACTGCACTTCACTAACAATTCAGGGTAGCTGTTCATCCAGAGGAAAGAAATACAGCTCTGGGCTTGCTGAACTCTTCTACGAGTTGACCTTATAGGAGGGAAAAACTTCGAAAAGTCACATTAGTGCTTTTTCTTGGCAAGAATGAACTGCATATCTGTTCTGAAGAAACACAACTTGCTCATGCAGCAGCCCTGTCCTCTGTAGCTCACTCATGCAGTGGGAAAACCCTTGTGGCCATGGAAGGCATCACAACCCCCAGCTGTTTTTGTTGCCCATCCACAGGAGGCTTTCACCCCAAAATAGAAAGAGCCATGTGTTGCCATGCCAGTCCTCTCCAGCAATCTTTCCAAAATTTCCTCTCTGGTGCATCAGATGAACATGTAGGACTGTGGAGCTGCTACCACTGAGGGACAGGAATGTTCTCTGAGGCTTTGGGGTGGACAGCTGGAGGGCAGGGCAGGCAAGTGGAGGCACCAGCTTGGCACCCTGTGGCAAAAGTGGCCCCAGGTCATCTTTGGGAGCTTTGCAAGGCTAGGGTGGTGCTGCCCACAGGGCTGTTCTTTTGTGTTAGCACCAACAGGTGACATCTGCAAACTGCAGGGAAAATAAAGCAGGTAGCCTGTAGTAGCTGAGGAAACAATACATTCTGCTGAACCAAATAAAGGTTTGTATTCCTATCAGGCATTATCCCACATATTCAGACCAGGGAGAGGAAGAACTTGAGTAAATGATGGAAATAGACTATAGTAGTATACAACATTAAAGCAATGAGAACAGAGACAATTTTACTGTCAGACATGGTCAGACAGTCCAGTGCACAGTCATCAGTGCACACAACCTCTAATGTGGTTAGACACACACAGTCCTAATGTGAATTGGGCTGCTTTGAATTCACTTTTCCCTAGTCAGCTACTTTTCATTGCCCTAAAAGGTGGTTCTTTCCTGGTACGAAGCCCTATTGGCCCCACAGCTACCAGATACAAGCAAGAGGTATCCTCAAAACTTCTTTTCAGGTTCCTAAAACATGCAGTCTCCTTCAGGCTACACTTCATTTGGTCAGACAATGGGAACAGAAGGTTTTCTCCATTTCTGGGTAGCCCTAGAAGGTGCATGTGTTTCTCCATTCAAGAGCACAGAGGAGCCAGCCGCTGCTGCCACTTTAGCATAGCATAGTGGTAAGAGAAACACTTTAGAAGAGATTTGCTTTGAAAACCTGGTCTTAAATGCCTGTAAAGTGTGAGGAAGATCAGATTTAGAAGAAAACATGGTGATCTAAATCCATCCCTATTATTGGGGAGTGAATAATTTTGAGTCTTTGGGATTAAATTTTCCTTAATAATACAAAGTGTATAATTTCAGCTTTGGCATTATTCTATCTGGAAAGATGCTTCCTTCCTATGCCTTTGCTTCTTACAGTCTTCTGTAGCTCCAGTTTTACTGTCCCTGCAGTCCATTCACTCACAAAGCCATTGCTACACAGCATGTGTTCTTCTGCCTAGCAAGCTGTGTGTCCAGTATCACTGATATTTTTGTACCACTCATCATGATCTCAGCAGCTCTACATTATCCCGAGATTTTGCCTCAATGTATAATTTTTCCTGCATCAAAGACTTGTCTTTTCCCATTTATGGCCCTCATAGTGCATTTTGGGGTTGACTTTTTTTGCTGCATAATCTCAGGAATCAAAGACACATACACACACAAAGTTGTTTTTCTGTAACAGGCAGGTCATTGAAGAAAGATATATCCTATTATGAGGTTACAGAGCACTGCATTGCAGTCATCAAGTTGCTGCATTCAGAATAAATCAGAGAGGAAAGTGTATAATTAGGAGCACTGTGTATATTCGGGGAAATGAGGACATCATCAACGAGGACATTGATGATGGAAAACCTAGCAGAATTTGTAGTGTGAGTAGGTGTGTGCTCTCCTCTTCAGATTTACACTTCTTGGTACGAATAGATTTGGTGGCAGGGCTGGCTTTGGGGAAAAATTAGGCAGACAAGCGCCTGTAATGGGCAGCAAAGCAGGCCCCTCAGAAAGGGCTGATCCTTGTCCTGTTGTGTGAGAGCAGTGTCAGTGGCTGAACTACAGGGTGTGAAAATAAATCTGCCTCTGGTGAGAAGTAACAGGCAATGAAAAGAAGACTGGGCCTGGCAGGAAAGAAGGCAGCAGAGGAGAGGTGGCAGTGGTGACTGCCTTAGCTTCCCTGTGCCAACACCTGCTTGTTCCACACAGCCTCACTGTCTGTCCCACGCTGCCCTAGTGCTTCAGTTTGCTTCTGCTGCTGACAAACTGTGTGCCCAGAGGCACAGGGATGTCCTTTCCTTGAATGGAAAGCTCTGGTTCACCTCAATCCTGGTTCATAACACTTTGTCTGTATTGTAAATAGTCAAGCCCTTCAGATTAGGTTTTTTCTACCATTCTCATTTTCCCAACCTTTCTTTCACCATGTTCCAGAGCCATCATGCAGCACACAAGAGCAACAGGTTTCTCTATCCTGTGTTATTGCCATCGCTACTTAATGCTTGGGTTCAGAGTTCTGCTGAGGTTCAAAAGCCCTTGCTCACTGCTACAACACCTTGATACAATATGGGTAGAGCAGGATAATTTTGAGATGAATTTCAGGTCTAAATTAACTACAATTTTAGGATAGGTTTTCACAGTATGGCCGAGCTATGTACAAGTTCACCACTGACTACAAGGGGAAACTGTGGTAAATTTTCTTCTGACTCCTCCTTTCTATATCCTCCCCTTTTCCCCTCCCCATCTCTGATCACAGCCATCAGCCTTCTGCCCTGATTCTGTTACAATGGTTCATCTGATCTCAAATGAAACTGCTTTGTCTTGTCCTTTTTTGCCACCTGATTGGGCTGCTGTGTCTTGCTGTGTGACTGACACGAGTATGAAAGTCACCTCAAAGCGAGCAGCAGGAGAGCACAGCTAGGAGCAGGACGGATGGAGATATTCAGGAGTGGAGCTGGACCTGCTACTTTCACTATTTTTCTCAGACCATATCATAAGATCAGATTCTGATTGTGCCATGCCCTGGACAGAAATCATGTCATTAATTTGGACATTTCAGAGTACAATAGAGTCACTGAATCAGTTGGGCTGGAATGGACCTCGGGATGTCTTTCAGTCTGCTCACAGCAAGGTCAAAGGCACCATTAGAGGTCCCTTTGGTTAAATGTGTGCCAATGGACTTCAAGAAACCCCATTTTGGTTGCAAGATTTGCCTGCTGACAATCTGTAGAGCATGAAAGTACCTAGACTGACATGAAAGGATTCAGCCTCCCTGCAATTTCATGAAAGACATCCTCTGTGTAAGTGGTATTCATGGCCTCATATTCTACTTCTGAATCTGCAGGTTTTCAGAACGGTTCTCTTGGTACACGCTTTCTTTCTATAAGATGTCCCTTGAATGCTGTTTTCCACAGTAAATCCTGGCAGGTTTTGCTGAGAGAGAATGCAAAGATGTTCATACCTCATAAATACATAAGGCAAAGGATATCAGGGAAGGGAAATATTCTCTCCATTCTATAAAGGAAAGCTTTGCTGAATCTTTTTTCTCCTCCAGAGTCCCAGAGAACATGTGCAGCAGTGTAACAATGGGGACACCAGCCTCCTGAGGCTCACCCCAGTGCCTTTCCTGTAAAACTACATTTCTTCAAAGCTGTCATCTGTGAGGATTTTGTTAGTTACTCACAGCTCTGAGATTTGTTGGGGACTTTTGCCTAAGCTCATTCTCTTTCTTGAATACAAGTGTGCATTTGTTTCCTTGATCTGCTATCACACAATTTCCTTTTAAACAGAGCTTACTGTGCAATCATATGTCAGCCTCTGCATTTGTTCTTGTGCCATGCACAGATTTTTCTTTGCCTGGTGTGCCTCCACACACTTTATGGAGATTATAGCTGCTCTAGTTTGTGCTGTCACTGCCTTACTCACCTCATTTTTAAAATCATCTGTAATTCCATTAGAAATTGTTCTTTCTGCAGGATGTTCCAACATCAATATGAAAGATATTTGAAAGGCTGTTGCAAAGCAATCAAATGCCTTGCCTTCTTTTGCCAGCTAGTGGGAACAAATGGTGACCAAGTGCAGAGTTTTTATATGGGTGCAACAATCTTCTAATGTTTTGATTGAAACATTCATTTTATTCACCCTCTGTAAGTTCAAAGGTGAATGAATTTTGTTAATTCTATTCTCCTTCACATCATGAGTCCAGAATTTCAGTTTTTCTCCACTGGAGACTTTTTTCTCTTGTGCTGATATGTACAGAAATATTCTGCCTGGCTTGTTCAGTATTTCCCTAGGAATCCTTCTAGTCTTAGCTGCTTGGGTGGATAATTTCACCCATTCACTGTTGTTGCTCTCACTTACCATTTGATGTCTGACATCCTTTGTCCATCCTCATTTACGTTCTCTTTGCAGCTGGTATAGGAAGAGACCCTTTTGACTTCTCATGTTTGCCAAAGTTCCTGAGCCTCGGAGCCCTGTGCTAGGACTGAAAATGGATGAGAGAGCTGGGTATTTTTTAGGCAATACCTTTCTACTCGTGTGGTCCCTAATGTTCAAAGAATTAAACACTAGGAAGCCAGGCATTTGCTCATAGTTCAAAGTAGGTGTCAGTCAATATTAATCTTCAAGCTCTTAATTTTTTTCAGGACAGTGTTTCTAGGAAAAAAGGAAAGGATTGTGGTTTCCTCCTCGTGTTTTTTCACAGTTGCCCCCTCTCAAAACCCGTAATGCTCAACCACGAAAAATTTCTTAGTGACTTTGTCTTGTTGTTCCTGAAGAGAGGCAGAGATCCATGTAATGGTTGGAAAGAAAGATGTTTTTTTATGAGAGACAGGTATGGCTTTATCACCCCAAAGGAAAAGCTGCAACCGAATTCATTGGAGTTCATGATATTTTCCCACCCTTTGACTATACTCTTGGTGCACCCATAGTGCCCCTTTTGGAAAACATCCACAGTGCCTATCCCAAAACACTAAAATGCAGACTATATTCCAGCAGTTTGTTCAAAAAGACAGAGAGGTTCTCCAGTATTTCACCGCGATGGAGCAACCCTGCTTTCTGCAGCCTTAATTAACAGTAATATAAAATACAGAGAAAATAACACAACTGCATCACCAGTAGAGACAGTGACATGCTCTGGCTTTTCAACCTGACTGCTTTTTCTGCTCATCCTTCCCAATGCTAATTCCCCAAATTAACTTTGCAATGAACATTTACCACTCTTGTAATATGGCTGCATCTGCACTTCCAATTATCAGAAGGTGTGGCCAAAACATTTCCTGAATCGTCGCCTGGTCTCTGCACTAAGGATGTGTGAAAGGATTTTGGAAGGTCAGACACTTTCTCTGTAAACAACACTGAATGCCCTAAAATACACTGTCTCCACTGTGAATTCCAAAACTTTTATTCAGCACTTAGGTTAGCAAAATTTACTTGCTCAGAGGCATGTGAAAGACAAAGGCAAAGTGGGTTAGAACATGGCCAGACCTAATTCAATTTTGTATTTAAGCGATTATCCTCAGGAAATTTTTACTTAGTACTATTAATTTTAAAATTAATTTCTTAGGAAAGAGATGAGGAAAAAAAGTAATTTATATATAACTCAAGGACTACTGTGGCACTGGGATAGAGCAGTGTCTGTAGAAAGGCGGGGCAAAGATGTCTGAGCACCTTGTTTAGTGCTTGTAAATAGGCTGAATCCTAATTCATGCTTCTGTTTAAATGGGTTATTGCACAGGTCATATTTCTCATTTTCTGCAGCCAACTTGTCATCTGGTTAATATTGCAAAGATTTACACTAAATTCACAAATGCCAGTTTGAAGTGTCAAGGCTCCTTTAAAAGAAAAATAAACTTAACCTGGGCAAAATGAATAATACATATTTTATAGCCAAAAAGTGGATTTCTTTTAAGTTTCAGAAGAACTGTGAGTTCCTGCAGCCTGTGATTGCAACAATATTTTTTCCTAAGGAACAGAAACCATTTATACCTTGATATCCAATTCCTTAAGGTATGCCTACACTTATAAATTTTAGTATATTTCTTCTCCATTCATTGTGTGCTCTGGCAGAAGTTGGAAACTATTTTTACTTTATAGCTGCTGAAACGCAAGCAAACAGTGTCGCCCCTAACACCTCCTATGAAGAAATAATCTTTGATTTTTCTCCAAAATTAAACAAAAAGAAAACACTTATGAATTGGTGCCCAAAATTCTGATAGAGTTTTTTTCCACAAGAAAACAGTGCCTCGACACTGTGGTTCCTAATTGTCACACATGACAACGCTTGTAGGCTGAAGATCCTGTAATGTAAATATCATTTTCAGATTTTAATTAAAAAGAAAAGATTGCAGAAACTGTAAATAAGACTTTAGTATCTAAAGATTGCAGTTCAGTTATTTTCAGCTGATGAAAGATAGGTAGAAACTCTTATCAAAGCAGGTCATACAATGCCACTCGTGGGCTGAAATTGAAATTTTCAGTGATTTGGAAGATACGCAATCCTGTTGTTCTGGGATAACATGACTATGATTCACTGCCTCAAAAGCAATCACAGATCAGCAACTCCTTTCTGCCCCCAGCCACTCTATCCCATGTCAGAGTGAAGGTCACAACAATGTTCAGCAGGCTGGTGAATGCCTGGGGATTTTGTGGCTTGTGTTTGTCAGGAGTATGTGAACACAAGTTTGTCATCTAGTTTGCAAGTGCACAGGGATTGCATTCATAGCTATTATAGGGTAAAAGTAGTTAGGGAAAGCTGTGTCATGGAGCATAAGGATGCACCCCCTGTCTTTGTCCATATACATTTACATTTGTAGACTGAAGGTCCCATGGGCAGAGTGAATTTAGAGGGTGTCTGGGCAAAGCAGACTCAAGTGAGAAAATTTTATTTAATTTGTTGCCAAAACCCAAAATCTTACAGTCAAAAGCAAAAACGAATTTCAGCACTTACCAACAACATAGGTAAAGCATCCATTTCCAGTCTCTGCTGACCTTTGTGAGGCAATGGGCAGCACAGGAGGAAGAGAAGCAAGGAGTAATGCTCTTCTGCTGCCCTTCGTCACCTGCTGCTTTTCCTGCCAGGCTGCTTCTGCATGTCTCTGTTCCAGGGTGGGTCCCTCATGGGTAGACCCAGTTAACTTCTGCCCTTCAGAGAGGAGGACTTCAAAGGGAAGAAGGTAAATAAAGAAGCTGTGAAGCAGCTCTTTTGGAAGGGGAATATGTCTGCCAGATTGGAAGAGCTATATCAGCACCAAAGCAAAGTCAAAGTCTGGAGTAACTTCATAAAACCATGCTATGGTTTTATAGAGGAGCACGTAGGGAGGGGGAGGAGAAGATGAATATGAAAGCAGAAGGGAGAGGGGGAAAGTATAGAGCAGTAGAATGGAGGTGCAGAAGGCCCAAGAGAAGAAGATTTAGCTGCCAACGTGCTTCCTGAGGAGAGGGATGGCCTTGGTCCTGCTGAGGGAAGACCACCTGCTGTCTGGAAGTGATAGGTGTTTGACTCTGTTTTTGCATGTTTGTGCTGGGCCTTGGGTGCAAATATCTACACATCACTGGTCTCCCTGCAGGCTGTGTCACCTCATCCTGTGGGAATGGATCAGCTAATCTGGGGCGTTTGAAACAGCAATCTACTCCCTCGTGTTCTGGAGGCCATGGAACACTTACCTCTGTGGACACTACACCCCCTTACACCTTGAGACACATTGATACTCCCGCTTAACCTCCTCTGAAATTTATAGTTCTATTAGTCAGTTTTTCTCTTTTAGTTTCCTCCTGCCCCCCACCCCCAAGAAGTGCTGTGTAATATTACTGCTGCAATAAGAATATCAGTGGGTGTCCCATGTCTGGAGCTATCAGTATGTGATACAGCCCAGGGACTTGTGCTGAGGAAATCTCTTTGAACGGAATTGCCTTAAAATTCAACTAAACTGCAAAAAATTCCTTGGTTTTGAAAGAAGTAATTGGAAACTTTGCCAGAACTTTGTTAAAACTTGACTGTTTTGCATTTCTGGTTCTCTTCTGAAAAAGAAAAGAAAAAGTCTTTCTTTTTTCTATGTATTCTGGCACTTTTTTTGGCAGAACATGCATCCATGCATCCTTTGGTATAAATATTTAAAACTTTTCCTTTGACTGCTTTGAAGTAAATGCTAATATGTACACTTGTTCCCCTCATGAATGTCAACATTCTCTAGGAACCATATTTTTGTGTTTATTGCTACCATGTGAAGTGAGAGTCATGCAAAAGATATGAAAGAAGGTGGCTCCAGTATAAAGAAGTCAAAAGCAGAAGAGAGGCAGTAGGAATGACCAACTCTGAATGGAGGGAAGTTCCAGAGAAGCTAACTACAGAAGCAGTAGAAAGGGAGGCAGAAAGGGAATCCCATTTTATCCCCCACATACTCTGCGAAGATGTTAGAGGAGGGAGGCAGAGCAGCCTCCAGTCAGACAACAAACTCAACATCCACGTTTCCTGCAATGCCATCTGTTTCTACATCTTGCAGTGCATTGCTACATACAGCTGCTGCCACCAAATGCCCAGCTAATTTTAGGGTACTTATCTGTGCTTGAGCTTGGGTAAGTAGTCTCTCAGCCTTCATTTGTAGGAGGTGACACATGAGCTCTCCCACCTGCTGTAGATTTCCTGACAATGTCCCTTGGGAGACCACAATGGCAGCTATGCAGTTGTGGGATGAGAAAGAAGGGTCATACAATTAATTAGGAATTGCTAAGTTGTCAGCAGCATAGGCTGTAGTAAGCAATTTGTTTTCAGCCCAGGAAGGGGGTTGACTCGCAAAATAAATTAAAAGAAATCCCAACTCTTTGACAAGAAGGGTACAGCAAATTTATCACTGTTTGTCTAAAGAAGCAAAGGAGGATAAAGCAAAGCTTGTGAACAATGCAAAATACCATTGTTATAGGAAAAAATGAATGAACTGTCTTAAGAATACAGACTGTGCCAATCTCTGGGCAATGGAGCCCCTCACTCCTGGGTAGAGGAACTTGCTGCTGAAACAACAAGAAGTTGCAGCTTGGGAATGTGGAGATCTGTATGTTAGGACTTCTGCTTGTTTTCTTGCTTATTCATATGCATTTGTAGGCAGGGAAGGGGAAGAGGAATTGCCTACCTGTATATTCAGTGGGACTGTCACCTTAGCTGGATGTGTGTGTGGAGAATGCCCTAAACTGAACTGGGGAACAGTTGAAGGAAGGATAAATTAAATGGTAATTCAGCCACGATTTGGTGTGTGTATGAGTACCATTGTTTCTCCATGTTTGAGCCTTTGGGTTGAGAAGTGCCTGAGAAAGAGATATTCAAACCCAAGACAAAATGTTAGTAGTCAAGGAATTTGAACGGAAGCAAATTGACAGAAAAATACTGAACTGCAGGTAGACTTATGATTTCCGTGTGGGTGTGCTTGCAGAAAAAAATAAAGAAACCTTCATCATAGTGTCCTTGATGAAAGCCATCTGTTGATGGAAGCCAAGATTGAAATAAAATAAACAAGTCTATCTTAAGAAAGTAAAAGAATGCAACTAAGAATGTCTCATAATATAAACTGAGACTGTACATTCACCTTGAATACTGCTTACAATTCTGGGCACAGCCCTTCAGAAAGGGTAAAGCAAATGGATCCAGAGAAGGACAAGAAAAAAAATATCAGAGGAATAGCAAGATGTCTCCTGTGTGCATGGTGATTATAAAGGTGAATGCTTTAGAAAGGAGCAAATAAATTATGACATAGCATAAATATATCCAGTGCTGACTAGAACAAAGAAGGTTAGACAGAGACACCTGTTTGCTTTCATACTAGAAAAAAATACAGACACAATAAAGGATAAGGAAACCAATTTAAAACTGTTAAAAGGATGGTTCTGGAAGCGAAAATAGCATGCAGCTGTGAGTAGACTGCAGTAAAACATGACTGAGAAAAAAGGATTAGTAGGATTCCAAAGAGTCCTTAAGACCAGATGTCCAGTGGTATTCAGGTGACTAACTCCTACTGAAGCACGTGTAGTAGCTTCAATTAGCTAAGAGCTCAGTTTTGGGAAGTTCTGAGCATGCTGGCTGAAATCCAGTGAGACCCATGCTTTGCTCTCAGCAGGTAAATATTGTCCCTGATGAGTGCAGCAGAAATTATACCCCTGATGTTAAGCACACACTTATATTATTTGCTGGACCTGCACGAGCATGTTCAGTACTGAGCTTTCCACAAATAAAATGCCCACAATTACTTCTCCTAGGGGAAAAAATTGCTTCATTGAGGAACAAACACCCAGTGATCTGTATATGTTTAACTGTAACAATAGCATTCATATAATAATGTACAAAATCTGACTCAAAAATGAGGAAGAATTGAGCACCAACTGGAAATACATGCTGGTTGTTTGTTTCACTGACAAGAAAGATGTTACAAAAAAAAAGTTCCTTTAGCTTAAAGCTGCATTTCAGCGTCTGACACTCCATTTTGGAAGAAATGAATAGTTTCTTGTCAGTATGCCTTAGTGAAAAAACAAAAGAGAATAATCTTTTTTAAAATACTAGAATATTTAAAGAGTCAAATACGTGAATCAAATATAGGAATAGTTTAGCAGGTTTTAAGTTCTGGTTCACTGCTGCTGAGAGCTGTTGGGATTAGTTACATGGTATGTGTTCCTTGGTGGCAAAATGAGCTGCCCTTCCTCCACTGCCCTTCAGCCCTTTCTGCCTCCTCCCACACTCATTCAGATGTGCCAGCACAACTGCTTGTGGGATCATTCCATGGCCCAGATTAGGGAGATCTGTGCTGAAAAGCAAACAAACCAACAAAAAACAAGAACAAAAGCCTTTTTTTTCTGGTGTTTTTCTTTTTGCCCTGGATTGTATCAAGGGTCTGAGACACAGAGTGTTCCACAAACAATTGCATTGCCTCTGTCAAGGAGACAGCAAACTGAAGCAGAGGGGCAGCAGCTGGGTCAGGGCAGTGCCGAGGAACTTCCCAAGGCAGTTTTGCCAGCAAAAATAATATTTAATTGACCTAAAAGTCTCTCTCTAGACTCAGTTACAGCAGGATTTAATTCCAAAATTGATATTCATCCCATCTCTCTGTAACTGTACTTTTATACATATGTATATATGCATAGAAATCTATATTAAAATATTATACATGTGTGCGTGTGTATCTCTAAATTTCAAAAATACTAACAGTGCCTCACATAAGCTGTGAGATTTGTTTTCGTTGAGGCAAAAAAAAAACCAAACAAACCAAGAAACAAAACCACAAAGGCAAACGAAGTGTTTAGAGACACAGCTAAAAATGCCTGGGAAAACACACTGCAGTTTTTGTAAAGACCTATACAATAGAGTCCTAGCTGCCTGCCACACAAACATTCCTCTGTTGTGAATGGGTGCTTAAGCATGGAGCAGCAGACCATAGGCGTGGGCAGAGCAGCAGGTGGCAGGTCACTCTATTAATACGGAGAATTCGAGCGATTCCAAACATTTTGTCGTGCTTTTACCCCCATGATATGAAACTGTGTGACAACGGAGTGAAGTTCCAGTGGCTCCATTTTAGGGACGAGGAATCTGCAGATATACCTAATTTGATATTACCCATTTACTGCCAGCTCCTATTTACTGTAACCAAACCACCCGTTCCTCCCTGCTCGCTGAAGTGTGTTTTGTGTCTGTCAGTAAGGTGCTTTGTAGAGCTCGTGTGTGCTGAGATGCAGAATCAGTCTGTGTGCAGACATTTTCCCTGTCCCCGGGATAAATGGCAAAACAACATGCCCAAGAAAATGAAACAACTGATGGATCTAGAAAGACTACTTTGGTCTCCAGGCTCCAAGACAGCATGCTGTGTGCTGGCCTGCGCCTGTCACTGCAAGGCCTCATGACTAAAGTTTTCCTGAGACACAATGGGAATTGCATCCTCCTTCAAACTATTAGATGACCTGCACTTTAATGTTGTTACTCTTAACCACATTTGAAAAATTAACAACCACATTAAGTGGTTTTTCACCTTTTAAATCTTCTTAATATTTTGTTAGTCGGGGATCTTTATTAGCAGTCACCTGTCTGAAAGTGACTGGGGAACAGAAATGCAAATTACTCCCAGATAATGCAAATAACATGGCATTTTGCAAATGAACCTTGCAAAGCTTATACACATGTTAGAGCATATTCCTGATTCAGCTTCTATCCTCAATTAAGCTGGTGATGACCATAATATTTTATATTGTATGTCAGAGGTTAATTGTCCTCACCTTCTTTTGTTTTTATCTCACCACCTTCTCCTTTCTTCTCTCCTGCCCAGTGACAACACCAGTTGGCAGCAGTTGTCTTAGTTTGCTATCTTGTGTCAGATGTGTTAAATGCAGGGCTGCTGAAGGTGCCGTTCACATCATTCCAGAGGAATATGTTGAATATCCAGGGACTGAGTTTAGGTGCTGGACTTCTCCTGCTTTTTCTTACTTCTCCTTGTCGGTTGTAGGTAAAAGCAGCCTTGGAGGGGCATTCGGTGAAATTTTTGATGTAGGTAGGAGCTGTCCCCAGGTTTTCTGCCTTCAGATTACCTTTTGGCCTGTCCTCACTTCTCTGAATTAAAATTGTGTTACTTCAGTGCTTCAAATATGACAGTCATTCCACAGTGAAAGGAATGAGCAGCTGTTCCCTGGAAAATCTTCAAAAAAACCAAATAGGTACCCAGCCCCCACTGAAGAGCCAATCATCAGATATAACTGTGCACTGGAATGTACCATTTTTATCTGCCAATATAATTTATTTCCAGCCACAGTTCTACCTGACCACTGTTAGATACACTCATTGTATTCTGCACTGTACAGCAAAAATGTGGTCTTGGAAATAATGCATGTAAATACCACTTTGCACTATTTCATTTCTGCTTCTCAAACAATACCATCCTCAACAAACTCCTGAAACCTTTGCACACACTAATACTTATTAAACAAATACAAATATTCCAGGGTGATATAACAAATACATCAATAATGTCCTCATAAGTAGACCCTTAAAATACTTTGATTTTACATATACTCTTCCTAGGAAAGGGTATAAAGAAAAAATAAACTTAAATTACAGCCAGTGCTGGCATTTAAAAATTGAATAATATGTATAGAAGAAAGAACTTTTGCAGATAATCAATAATGGGCAGAAATCTTCAGTTTTACCCTTTTTCACAAAGTGTCTCTGTCTCCTCAGTAACATACCTCAAGGGAAACCTACAAATCCCTTCAAATAATAAGTATATATTAAAATTTGTTATCTCCCTTGGTTACTCAATAGGACAATAATGAAGACATTGCATTATGTGATATTCCAGTTAGCCATCTGACCCTATTTTTGTAGACATGAATGGTTTCTTTCTTGTGTCTGTTCCGTAGGATCTGTCAACTCTCTCCCTGCTAATGGGTGTCACATCTCTGTCAGTACTTTCCTCTCAAATTATGTAATTGATTAGCAAAATTAGATCAAGCTACAAGCAAATATATCTAACTTGTTTTTATCTTTCTTTTCAAGATGATGTTTCTTACCAGACTTTTTAAGATAACTCCAAAATCTGTACTTTTTTTTCCTCTAGTTGTTTTTAAAATCTAATAAAAGATAAAAGTTATTGAAGCCGTACATCTTAAAAAAATGCTGGAGAAAATAGTCTTAGCACTTACATTCTGAAGATTGTTGGTGTGAGGATGTAGAAAACTGGGAGCAAAGGTTTTTTTTAGGTTGCAGTGATAGGGAATATTTAATGGTGCATCAGCATCAAGAAAATACATTTCTGTGTTTGGCTTTTTCATCAGAGTAGGAAGGTGACTTATTCACCTGCCGATTTGTCATCTTTGCTGACAGATGCATTGATCGTCATACTCATCTCTCCATTGGCACAAGCAATTCAGTTAAAGGCTATTACAAATGCCTGTTAACCAGAAACAGGTTTTAGTAACTAAAAATTGCCTATGCTGAAATGTAGAACAGGAAAGATAATATTTTCTAGTGTATTTTCTACCTCCATTGCTGTTTTGTAGATAAGGCTACTGTGATTTAAAATTTAGAACTCCAAGTGATGTATAAGATAGTGTATATAAAATCATTGTGGAGTTGAAAGACATTTTTTGACCTTTTGGCTTCATTAGGTTTTGCATCATATTTGGTTATCATTTAAAAAATAACTCTTCATGTTTTAGATACATGCACATATGAACTGCTTTGTCATATTGCCACTATTTCTGTTCTGTCATCTGAAAAATCAGGATAGTCTGGGGAAAAGATAGGGGAATCTTTTACACCACAGAAATAACCTCCAGTGTTTCTTAGATCCCTCTACTAGTATGGGTGATATGGGAAGATATTTCATTATTAAAAAGGTCACAGAGCCCTGTTTTTAAGTGAAATACCTTCCTTGGAAATGTATCAGGCATATTTCACTACAATGAGTTTCTAAAGAAACTATTTAAGGAGAGATGAGAACAGTCTTTACTCTTGCCCAGTTTGTGAAGGAGGCTGCTTTGGGAACGGGAATGGTAACAAGAGAAAGGGAGGAAGAGGGAAAAAAACCTGCTATGCAAACAACCTAATATCATTATCTCTTTCTTGTTTCTCATTGTACTCTTGCACATATGCTTTGAAAGGAGTATGCTTGGTGGACTTTCCTGGCTTTGCCTGAACTGAATATCACATCAAGCACCCCAGCTCAGCAGTGGTTTTGCAACCCTGTCTGATATTCCCTTTGTGCATCGGGTGGAGGTAGATTTTGTTTCATGCATCATTCATAAATTCACTGCTGGGATTCTACAAGTTGCTACATCTCCCAGTCCTATTTCAGAGGCTCAAAACAGAAAGAGATGACTGTACTTCTGTGGAAAATGGTCACAGGCGCCACATCATAAGATGTTGCTGATGTCAAAGACAACACTTATTTTGAATACATGGTAAAAAAGTAGCTCCTTACTGCTGCACCCAGGTCTTAAAATTTTTCTTGAGTCTTATTGTGCACTATGTTGCAGTATTATTTCACATGCTGGCAGAGGAGACACCTGTATCCCCAGCACAAAGAACAGGATAAACCAAACCCCCTGCTTTATGAGGAAAGCTGCTACTTGAAAACGTCTTCAAATCACTTAATCTTCCAGTCAATCATAACCTTTTCTCTTACCCAACTGTGTCACAATAAGACCATCTTCCCTTGAATTCAGCCTATTCTTTGCACCTATTGGGCATATTTCCTCTCTTTTCTTATCTTTATGTCTCCACAGTGTGTGGTAGATCCTTTCCTCCTGTTTTTTCCACCATCTGGAACAGCCATCAACCATTATGTGACTGATTGAGTTGGGCTCATTTCACATTTGATGTCTTTGGACATTTATTGTCACTAGCCTATGCCTCCTTTTTCAGCTGAAAAAAAAAAAAAAAAAGAAAAAATAATAATACCACCACCACCAATAAAAATAAGGGTAATAAAACTTTCATTCCTGAGCTTTTTTGCAATCCCAGTATGAAAGCCCCTAAAAATCCAGGAGGCTGCAGCAATCACCCTTACTTCTACCTAGACTGGGCGTAAGATCCATTTTAACAAAGACTATCTGTATTTGTGCTGATAAATGTAGCCCACAGAGACATGTTCTCAGATGGTTTTGGTAATGGCATATATAATCCATCACAGTGAATTTTGAAGCAGGGCCTCAGGAAGGGTGATGAATCCCGGACTGAATTAGTTTGTAGCAAGGCAAATGTGTACTCCTGTCTGTAGCCCAGAAATTGTTCCCTACAGATGGCTAGTCACATATCTCACTGTGTTTTCACCTGATTAGGCAGGAGCATAGGAAGTCCCTGGTGGGGATCCCATTCAATCAAGTGAAACAGAACAGGAATTTGATGGCACCCAGGAGAAAAACCCTATGTTCACATTTCTGACTTCACATTCCTCAAAGTTCCCCAGGGATGAGGGGACATCAGCTTTGATCTTGCAATGGGCTTTGCTACTCTCCCTTAGACCACCCCCTCACCTTAGACCCTGTTGCTCTTGCTCATCAACCACAATTTGTGCATAAATGTTAACAGAACTAGATCAGAACCCTGATTCATGCCATGCCATGCCACTCTTCAAGTTTTTTTTTAAATAATTTCTTCATCTGCTGACCTTGTAGAACTTGAACTAAATGCACTTTTCAATACACTAAATTACAGTATAATATACAACTACAAGAAGAAAGATCTGGGGAGTGCCAGGAAAGGTCACAGAGCAGATCACCTTGAGTGCCATCACATATCACATGCAGAACGATCAGGGGATGAGCGATTTGGCGTGAGTTTATGAGAGGCAGGTCTTGCTTGACCAGCTGCACCTCCTTATATGAGGCCACTTAGTGGATGGAGGAAAGGCTGTGGATGGTGTCTACCTGGACAAAAAGACTTGGCCGTATTTTCCACAGCATTGTCCTGGAGAAGCTGGCTGCTCATGCATTTTTTGGGCAGCCTTTGCTGGGTATAAAACTGCTTGGATGGCCAGGCCCAAAGAGATGGTGAATAGAGTTACATCCAGTTGACAGCTGCTCACCAGTGGTGTTCCCCACAGCTCTGAGTTGGGGCCAGTCCTGTTTAAAATCATTATCAATGATCTGGCCAAGACAATTGAGTGTACAAACTGCAATCAGTTTGTAGATGACATGGACCTGCACAGGAGTGCTGACCTGCTGGAGAGCAGGAAGGGTCTACAGAGGGACCTGGGCAGGCTGGATCCATGATCTGAGGTCCAACAAGGTCCTGCCCTGGGGTCACAACAACCCCATGCAGCACTAGATGCTGGGGGCAGTGTCTGGAAAGATGCTTGGTGAAAAAGAACTTCAGGGGGAGGGTCAGGGGAGACTTTTTCCCTCTCTGCAGCTACCTGAAAGGAGATTGTACTGAGGTCAGCATTGCTCTTCTCCCAGGGAACAAGCATTAGGACAAGAGATATTGCCTCAAGTTGCACTAGGGGGGGTTTAAGATTAAATATCAGGGAAAATTCCTTCACTGAAAAGGTTATCAAGCATTGAAACAGGCTGCTCAGGGAAGTGGTTGAGTCACCATCCCTGGTGATATTTAAAAGTTGTGCAGATGTGTCACTTGGGGACATTGGTGGACTGGACAGCACTGGGTTAAAAGTTGGACTTCATGATCTTAAAAGTCTTTTCCAAACCAAACAATTCTATGATTCTATGATAACACAGTTTACCCCAAAAGTCAGCTGAAGAGTCTTTGGTGTCTAGTGCAGTATAACTAAAGGAGTCTTCTGAAATAAGCCAAAATTATGAAGGTGCCATGGGGGACAAGCTCAGAAAGATGCCCTCCTCCTCTCTTGCTCTTCACTGAAGTGGAGGTGGTAGTTTCTTCCTGTTAGGAAGGACTAATAAGGACAAAAGTAGCAATAGAACCAGTATTAGTTTTGCACTACTCTAACCTTTCTGCACTTTTTGCTTAGCAACCACTCAAGGAATTTAAAGCCGACATACTCACCCCACTGATGTCACATTACCAAGAAACCTAGCCAGACATCCAAGTGCACAATTAAATAGACTTTCCCTTTTTTTCTTCCTAGCTCACTTCTATCTCAGGCCTGTTTGGGGAAGGAATAGCAACGCTCCAGCTGGAACCTTCAGGCATGTTTTTAAATCAGATTGAGGAATGCCATGACTGAATAGTATTTATAAAGTGCTGAAGATTATGTTTTGAAAAGCTTTTAAAGTATTTTTCTAATTAGTCTTCTGCTACATTTTTGGATAGATGAGATATTACTTGGATACTGATTGTCTGTGCTATCAGATAGATTCTGAACTTAATTCTGGTTTCTTTACATGCAAAATCCCTCTTAAACTATGGGTGAATTCATGGTTTTTGACACAACTTATGAAAATAAAATAAGATGGGGGCATGCATGGGGGTGTGTTATGGTGTCAGATACCATGTTTCCCAACATGAAGCAGAACTTGCTGTGTGTTAGTTTGTGTACAATATGCTTTTCATTGCTGTCACAATGAGCCAAGGAGGATAACAGTCCCTGTATTCATACAGGGAACAGAAAAATTCATACCTATCATTTGGAGACATCTCCACTCCTTTTATATTAAAGGTGGGAGAATTTTTGTGTGTGATGATAGGAGGATACATTCTGCTATCACATAGTTCTTTCATTCCAAGTGTCTGTGCAATGTCTTTAAAAGTTTGTGTGAAGGCTGTGTTTTGCTTGAAGTGGTCGCCTCCTTCCTGACTGTTCCTCCACATGCTGCAAAATGAAGACATTTAGCCCTTGGCCCTATGAATTAACAGCATTCTTTCACTCAGCTCACATTTAATTACTGTGCAAGTCTTTTTCTTTTTGGACCTCATTGTGTGCTGGAATTACCTCTTGTGGAACAATTTGCATAACACAAAGTATCAGAAAGTGTCATTTTGATTTAGTTTGCTCCTGTTGAAGTGTAAACAGCCACTCAAGATGTAAGGCAGGGGTATTCTCTGTTCCTTCCTTGATTCAGAACCTCAATGGTTCTTCAGGCAAACAGATCAACATGTTCTGTGAGGAAAATGGAAGGGCAAGAAACACTACAAATCCCCCCTTAGAGCTTGTATGGTATGTGAGGCCACTGGAGTTTTTTCACAAAGCAGTAATTAAACGAAGCACATACTTGGTGAAAGCAAAATTACCGAACTGGAACTTTAGCCCAACCTATTCTCTCTACAGGATTTTGTTACTATAAGTTGCCATATCCAAAACAGTAACAGCTTGTGAGGTTATGGTGCAAAACTCATTTTCTTTGTGAAAGGACTGTGTATATTTAATTAATTTTAGGTCTGCTCCTATTAGTCATTATGAGGATGTAATAAACCCTTTTAAATTTTTTAAAGGACAAGGAGGGAAGGAATTACTGAGAAGGACTCAGTTCCTGTCATCATAGCTCAATTGACTTGCTTTCTCAGGTAGCTATGCTGCATCAGCTCCTTGCCAAAGAGCCTGTCTTCCTTTCATTACAATTTTCTAAATCTGCTCCTTGCCTTCTGAACTGTCTGGCATTTTATCTGGAGGACACATCAGTTCAAGGAAAGGGACAAGACTGTAGAGATTTCTCTCCCTGAAGAAATTTAACCTTTGTGCTGGATTGACATGTCTATGCACTTAAAACCATTTTATATCTAAACCATGTCCGAGTCAAATCCCTCAAGCCCCAGTATTTCAATCTTAAGGGAATGGGAGAAATTTGCATCTAATTTTGAGGGGCTGGTGAGAGGAACTGTGCCAAGAAAGGTGCCAATTATGAACAGGACAAGCTGGTTTTCACCTGCTTGTTGAGGTATATGCATAAGTACATCCTTAGCTGCTGTAAATTAGTGTAATTCCACTCACATCCAAAGAGTCTCCATGTTCATTATCTGGATCTTAATTTTCAGGTACTGAGTGTGCTACACAATTTCCTGTGCGAGGTAATTTTCATTCAGGCATGCGCCAGCTGCACAGTTCTATAATGTTTATATGCCTGTCATTAAAAAATGCTGAGTGAACAATAGCAGGGACTAAACAGGAGCATATGAAGAGCAGAAAAATCTTGGGATGAAGTGCATGCCTCACACAAATATTCAATACACTAACTGCTTTATTATTATTATTTTCCATTATTTCTTAGCTAGACACAGACAGTCTGCTGTAGTGGAAAAGAAATAGTCTGTGCAACAATTAGAAGAAATTTAAAAACTAAAGCTATGGCACAGCTGGTTTTTTTTTTTCCTGCTGCAAGAGCTGAGAAAAAAATGCACTTTGAGGCTAAGCTTTTCAGTGTAGAGAAAGTAAAAAGAAAAAAGGTAAGAACAATACAGGAATACTTCAGTGCGTGCAATGAGGCTAAACCTGAAGGAAAAAGATATTCCCTGCAGTCCACAAAAACATCTCCTTGCTACCTAGTCTCTGTGTTTTACTCTGAAAAGCAGAACAACTGATGAGAGAGGAACTGCGAGGCAAAAGCGCAGCAGTCAGGAGGACCAAGTGAAAGTAGCCCTCGAGATGAGAACAGGGAAGAAACAAAGGAAGAGAGAAGCAGCACCAGGAAAGCTTCTGTTCCTTTGTGCAGTAGCTTGCAGTCTCCCTCTCTGCCAGGGTCTGAGGCATGCTGAAGTCTGGCTGTCAAAGCAGCCCAACCAAAATCTTTTAGTGACATCAGATGATCTATCCTGCTGGCCACTGGTCTCCAGTGGGATTTTGTGAAGCTGTCATTTGAAAGTCACTGCCGGTGACACATAATGAGTTAACAAGGTTCATCACTGAGAGCTCCAAGTGGTTTTAACATCTGGGTTATGAAGTTTACAAGAGAAAAGTATTAACCATTCAAGCACTGGCACAATGTCATTCATCCTTCAGCAAAATGTTTAGACTTCTGATGAAGCTGTTATTGCAGTACCTATTACAAATAAAGCTGAATTTCAGACATAAAACCTTAGGCAACTCACAATCACATTTTGCTGAAAAGTGTTAACCTTGAAAAGTAAATCAGTCCTTCGGAGTGTTAGGTACTGAAGCACAGAAAATGGTAGGTATCCAAAGAGCACTCTTACTCCTTACTATCTAAATTGTAAATATTTCTGCCCTCCAACAGAGGGAGCAGAAATAGTCTCTACCATTCAGCTGACCAGTCATAAAGCTCAAAGAGCCACGTTGCTTATGAACAGCTCCCATCCTGGGAGAGGATGTTAAATGGATATTTACGGACAAATCCTGCAAAAAAACTCCAGATTACTAAATTAAGATACATGTAGTTCTGCAAGAAAATAGACGTTCATGATAAAACAAACTTAAAATGGTTGAGCATCATTGAATTCCAAGTTTGAATTATTAAGTCTTGAGAATAAATCTAAGTAAACATAGTGAAGCAAAAGATTTTAAAGAAAGAGACCACAGATACTTTAAATACACCTTTAAGGCCCAGTTCCATCTGACCCCTGGGACCTTTCCTTCAAGCAAAGTGGGTGCACCAGAGTCAGCCAAATAGATGTTAAACATTAGTAGACATTACACATTTCTGAAGGACCAAGAAGGATTTGAGTATGATGAGAAGAACAAAATGCACCCAAATGAATAGACCATACAGCATATATACAGTATATATATAGTATATAGTGTATATATATACAGTATAGTAGGTCTGCATCTGAGCTCAGAGATGTTTTGTTCAGGCTTGGTTCAAGCTAGTCCCAGAAATGTAAGCCATGTTTCTGCCTCTGGACCAATAATTTTCCTCTATAAAGGAAAGAAAGTAGAAACAAAATTCTCTTCAGTGAAAGACGCTGGGATACACTTTAGTCTTCCTTAATTTTCAACAATTGAAATATGCCTCATGGTTTTGAGATCAAGCGAGGATGACGTTTTTTATCTTTATTGGCTTTGTATGGCCAGTTGTTGGTAGTGGGAGGTCAACAATGGAGGCTTCTCTGAGAAGCTGCTAGGAATCTTCCCATGCCCAACAGAGCCAATGTGAGCTGCCTCCAAGATAAACCCACTGCTGGCTGAGGCTGAGCTCATCAGCAACGATGGTAGTGACTCTTCATGTTTTAAGATTTGGTTTGATTGCTGGTAAATCCACTTAACTTCCCCAAGCTGAATCTCTCTTACAAGTGATGGCAACTGGTGAATGATCTCTCCCTGTCCTGATCTTGAGCCATGAGCCTCTCATTGTATTTTCTCTTCCTCTCCCACCTGAGGAGGGGAGTGAAAGGGTGGCCTTGGTGAGCATCTGGCATAGAGCTAGGGTCACCCCATCTCTTCATATAAAATGGGGGCTTTCACAATTAGATGATTCTACTCCAGTAATTTCATTTCTAAAGACATGAAAACTGACCGGAAAAACAGAAACCTCAATCCAAATTGCATAAGCATACTTTATGTTGTAAAGGGGAAAATAATGTTTGAAACCCTAAACTCACAACTGACTTAATTTCTAATGAACCAACCAAAAACCTGAGACATTCCAGATGTTTCAAGAGTTTGGGATTCAGATTCCACATATCAAGCCACTTTCAAAAATAAATATGAAATCTGGTACAGATTTAGACAATTTAATCCACTGAGTTCCACTCATATCCTGCATAGACAAGTTGTTTTGCTATTTCCATCAGTAATGACTTTTGTAATTGGGTATGTTGTGAAATTCAGCTCTTCTTCATAGCTCCATCTATTACCAGTTTCTCTGTTCTCTTTTTGATGCCTAAATTATCTCATATTCATCTGGACTTTGTCAATGCAAAGCTGTTCTTATTACTAGCCTTTGTTTTTTTCCTGACTTGATTTTGAGTCAAAGTCCTTTCTTGTAAATATGTATCATTAACATACTTGATTAACTTATTAAACATTGCAGCACAAGCTCATTATGTGTTTGTCTGATGTGATTTAACTTTCATTTTCAGTGAGTTCATTGCAATGGAAAGGCTTTATGATGCAGAGGGAGTTCAGGGTACTGTATAATGCTCTCTCCCTGTCAAGCAGTGGTTCAAATCCAGTCTCTTCAAAAGCAACTTTAATTATCACTGTCTAACAGTTTTGGAGAAGTATTCTTTGTTGCTGCCTCATAAAACTAGGAGTTGTTTGTATACAGACTTTGTTGCAAAAAAGTGAAGAATGACAAAAGATGTGCTTTCTTCTACTACTGAGTAAAGGACTTTATTCTAATAAACTGTTATTCCCCTTTGCTTCCCTTGTTTCTTCTCTTTTTCCTGCTCTGTGGAATGTCTGCGGTGAAATTTTTCCTGCCTTCCCTGTGCTTGCCTTCTGCTTATTAACTAAAGCAAGTCTAAGTCTCTTTATGCTACAGCCTGACCCTGGGCAAGTCACTGTGTGAGCACTCATCCTTTTTCCAGCTGCAGCAGCAGTGCCAGCTGAGGAGGTTATCAGCCTGACCCTGCCTCCTAGCTACCCGTCCTTACCAGAGGCAAAACAGCCTGAGCTGCTTTCAGGAATGTATTCGAATCCAGACGGGGTAGCAGAGATTTACTCATCACCCTCATGAGCAGGGCCCACTTGTTTGGGCTGAAATGGGTTGGGGAGCTTTTCCAAGAGCAGCTGAAGGAGCCTGAAGGATTCTGCTGGGAGAGCACTGATTTGCCATAGCACTGGGAGAGCTGTGGCAGCTCCTTCACCTTCACCTTAGGTGTGGGTAAAAGGTGCCACAAGTCCTCTTGGTCAGCATGTTCTGTCTCTCCTGTCTGTAACTTGGGCTTGATGCCCTTCTCTGAATTTTGTGCAAGGCAGAATTCATCAACTGTGCCAACCCCTCCAAGAATAAAGACGGAAAGCACAAAGAAAAGCCAAAGCATGATTAAGAATTGCTATGTCAGATTCTAACAGAGTGGTGGCAGGCATAGCTGCTGCATTTTAGCCATGAAACAAAGTAAATGGTTTGTTTCCATGCTAACTATTCCTGGCAGATAAGAATTCCATCTCCCAGTGTCCCTGGAGGAAAGGCTTCATGTGTCTGTCCAGCTCCGCGTGAAAAGTGCACGCCAGACTACAGGTCACAGCACCCCCCTCCACCCCCAGCCCTAGACTAGAGAGGAGATAGGTCATTTTTGCCTTCTAGGCTCTTCTATTTTTTTGTCCATGAAAGCTCAGCTGAGCTTGCTACTACATCAGGGCCAAGAGGAATGGGTACCCCTGTCTGCCTATTCACTGCACAAGATGCAGATTGCTGGTCTCCTGTAAAAAGAGAAATCCCCGAGGGAATAAGAGATTTCTCTACCTCCCTTACCATGTTTCTCTACCTGGATGCACAGGCCAGGTCAAAATGTGGCTCTTCATGATCAGCACATCTTTCTACCTGTGCCTCATCAGTGAAGAAGTCCCAGGGCTCCTGGATGCCCTTGGCCATCACACTGCCCTGCAGACAGGCAGCATCGATGCACGATTCCTTGCATATCACTGCTCTTCTGCCTGCATTTGTAAAACTGCTTTGTTGTAATGCAGAGATGCCCTCCCAGCAGAGCAGAGCAGGCCTGTTTTATCAGGTTTCTGATGTGGGAATTTGCAATTAAGTGTAATTTCTCTGCAGTGTCTGTGTACTGAGAAAATCACTAATATTCCTCGGAGTAAATCCACTCACGCACTGTGATATTCTCAGGAAGACAGTAGGAAAGCTATGTCTGTGTTTAGAAGGCTGGGACACACTGTCTGTATTAATTAAGAACTGAAATTGATACTCTCCAGTAGACATACCTGTTTCAAGATTTACTCAGCTCCAGTTCACATGGTCAATAAAGAATCTAAGAATTACTTATTAAAGGAACTTTTCAGACGTTGTTTTGTCAAAAAATGAGGTGACACAGTAGAAGGTGACACTGTCCCTTTTCTGTCTAAGAGATAAAATAGCTCTTATGCTTCAGGAAGAAAAATTGTCTCCTTTGGAAGAAACAGTGAGAGAATGTATATGGTCTGTATTGTGTGGGAAATCAGTCTTGATGATTACCACTGTCTCTGCTGGCTTTAAGCTTGTCAGTCTCTGCAGCTGATAGTCTGAGGTGTTGCACAAGTGCTAAGCTAGTCTTTAGGAAGTGTAGAGACATTATATATGATATAAACCACAGGACAACCTGACTGTGTGAATGGCAGCTTTTCAATTTGCAATATGTCCTTCATAAAGAATCACACTTTCTTTTAGAACACACAGGGAAAAAATATTCTTGTGTTCATCGAACTGTTGGAGCTACATCACAACAAGCAAGAAGTCTGGAAACCATGGAAAAGAGGGCACCATAATCCATAACACTGCATAATTAATCATTTTTGCAAAAACACAATCTTAAAAGCCTTGAAGTGTTTATGAGCTTCCAGTGGCCTATTAATAAAACACAGTCAAAATGGAAATTAACTCTTTAAAATATGATGATGTTTAAAATGAAATTTTCCACCAAATAATATTATTTAGAGGTCATGTATGTCTTTGTCTTCTGATCTTTTAGAAGGAATACCTGAATAAGTTCAACTTTTGATTTAAACTGAAGGTATGTACAATAGGGTATGGGATGGTAACTAGTTCTACAGAACAGGAAAAATGCTAGCAGAGGAGCTGTGTAATCTAAAAATAAAACAGTTCCAATGGTTTAGCAGATTGGCTAAACAACAGTTTCTGATACTACCAAGAAATTCAAGCATTTGTCAGTGCTTCATGATGTTCTTCCATAGCCTATCACAGTTTCTTTTTAAAATAAAGCCTAATTGGTATACAATACACACTCATCATTTCACATGCCAAAAATACTGTCTATTAGAGGAACATTAAGGTGATAAAATAATCCCACAGAAGCAAGAAAAACTAGTTGCAGATTAAACCTCTATGCTGTAATATAAAGGGCACCACAGGAAGACATTAATGTGGAACCTAATTTTGGAAACGTAATGATAATGATTATTTTCAAACAGGTAATAAGAATAATCGGCATTTATGCTGGTGTCTTGCCTCCTGTATGATCTGGATGCATTCAGCATGGCTGAGGGGAAGGTACCTTTTGGGTAAATGAAGGAAGGTGGAGGGGAAGGAGGTCTGTGACCTGCTGTAGAGCAGGGCTGTTAGGAAAGTTTCACACAGTTGCTCTCCAGTTGCCATGAAAAGGCCAGAGGTGTTTATGTGGACAGGTGCTGAGCTTGGAGAATTAAGCTAAAACGATACTGAATACTTTAGAGAAGTTCAGGCTAATGTCTACATAAAGTGAAAGGAGCTGGGAGTAGGGAGTTTTTATAGTCTTTTTGGGAAATTTTTTTCATTTTACTTTTTTAGGTAATTTTTTGGGTTTTATTATGTCAAGTAAATACTGAAAAAAGATAATATTATTGCTTTGGTAGTAATATAATAATAGTAAAACTAACGTAAATTTAGATACAATCGTGTAAAAAGGACATAAAAACTCTCATTAAGCTTCAAAGAAAGAAGCTGAAGCCGAACCAGCCCAAAGGTTCACAAAGTCAATCAGATCTCACACTGTTATGTATTGGTCACAGCCTGAGACAAAAACTGAGTTCTCAAACAAACACAGCAGATCAAGGAGTGATTCTGGTTGTCACTAAACCATCACACCTGAATTTTTGAGCCACAGTTCCCTGAACACATCTTTTTGCCTCCAGCCAGCACTGCTGTTACAGCAGATTACTCTGTGCTCTCCTCGGCTTTGCTCCCCCACTGGACTGCCATCAGATCTTGCTGGTGGATGAGGCCATAAGTATTGATGCAGAAGGAAGCGAATAAGATTGGGAAACAAAGCAGGTTAAAACTATTTGGGAGGATTTTTTTGTCCTTTTTTTCTCACCTCTGGAAAGGATCCACTCTTTACCACTCTGTGTCTCCACTAGCACTGATGCTCCCACCTCAGAGAGGGAAGGGCTGCTCAGCCACTGGCTGACTGAGTCAGGGGAAAGAACTTGTATTTCCCTTGACTGCAGTGTTGGAAGTGTGTCCAACATTGTGTCACTGCATGACATTTGCTCTCCCCCTGCGAGCTAAGCTGACTGCAGGTGGCATAGTCATGGTGGTGACCTACTTAGCCAGGATCTTGGCCCAGATACAAGCTCACTTTTCTGTCCCTAGGGAGTCTGGTTTCAATATCAGACAGGTAAAAATGGAAATGGGGTTGCTCATCTCAATGTAACCCTCCAAACAGCTCATGGGCCAGAGTTTGGCACAGAAAGTGTTTTCTCCTTGGGTGCTAGCTAAACAATCACTTATAGATGGTCACAAACCTTCACCTTCTCACATTCAGATGTGAGCCAGCAAATGCTAGTTGCATGGTTGTGCTCAAAACAGAGTTATACTGAGGAGAGCTTTGCAGTAAGTGCTAACACAGCCAAATGGTGCACACTCCATCACAGGGAGCACAGAGTTAGGTCATAAATAATGACATCTGTCTGGCCTGCACATGCTCAGAGGAGTAAGGCAGGTTATGAATCAACTGGTTTGATAGACACTGGCACCAGCAAACCCCTCCAGTACCTGCTGACTAAATGCTGGGCTCCACGCTGTCAAATGCCAAGGGAATGAGATTGAGTTATTGCATTTGCGAGCATTAATCTTGAGTTCAGATGAGTTGTGTAAGATCATAGCTGAGGGCTTGGAAACTTCTAGCTTACTCTTTGTCTTTCTCAGCTATAAAATGGCTGACTGATTTTTTGGAATGAAAAACAAAACAAACAAAAAGCACTGCTGTGCTAAAATCTGTGTTCCAGATTATAGTACAGAGAATATTTTTATGGCAGAGTTTAAACTAGAAATGTGGGTGGAATCTTAATTAACAGATTGCTATAGGACTCACATTATCAGTTGCCAATAACTCTCATTCTGTTTACTGTTAAATATCACCTTATAAGCCTGCACTTAGAAATATCCCTGACATTTAATGTTTCTTTTTTCGTAAGTGAAACAAAACCTGTAACACATAAGCTTCATGGAACCTTATTAACATGTTTACCATGATATTCTGATTCAGTTTCTCTCATTCTTCAATTAAGGCCTGTGGAGAGAAAAAAGATGAACCCAGGGTTCTTTACATAGAGACATTGCTATAAACAAGGAATCACAGAGCACACTGTAGCCCAAGTTCTTTAAAAATATTGTTCCTTAATTGTCTGCACATGAAATCAGAATCATGTGTGTGAATATGAAATTGCCCAAAGATGGGGTTCTGATATTAGAAAAAAAAAAAATTGAGATAATTCAGAAGCATGATAATACTGAGTTTTATTCTACTGCATTGCCACATGTTTAAGAGGATGTAGTTGGGTGGACAGATCACAGTCTGTAATGGGAATATATTGGTTAATGAAAGCTCGCAGCACATGGGGCCAACCTCATCACAGGCCTAATATGGCACAACAGCACCGATCTCAGTGGTGTTGTACCCACATATGCTGGCAGCAAACCTGGCCCCATGCCTGCAAGCAATGAGCAGAAATGTTAGAGCAAATATGAAAAAGAACAACTCCACTAATGATTTTGAACTGAGATCACTGGTGACACAGTTCAATTACAGCATTAGTTCCTGGTGTCAGAGAGGGGTTAAAATGGAATGTAATGACTCTTTAGCAGATAGATTTGGAGCAATTAGAAGTCTGGAAATGTCTCTCTGTGTAACTAAAAATATAATTGCTTTTGAATAGCTAGGCTATAGAATCTTTTCTCTTCTTTTTCTTTCTCTTTTTTTCTGCACTGAAAACTGTGATTTTTACTCCTATTACTCATCCACATGGACTTAATTGACTGAGGTTCTAAACCCCAATCCTCTAGTGAGTACTGATGAGGTTTTAAATTACTCTGAATTGAAGCACTTTAAAATACAGGCAAGGAAGTGTGCTAAGGCAATACAACATATGGAGTGAAATGGTGGGTTTAGATTATCTTGGTTTCACATCTCTGCATGGTGCTCCACTAAGGCCACCCAGGAAAAGGCAGCATTGCCCACTGTTAATCACTGGGTACTCTTCCTGTGCTCCTGCCTGCAGCAGCTTCCAGTCACCAGAAGTGTGAGCTTATTATCCCTGGTCGCAGCATTACGATGAGTGAAGCTGAAATATGTTCACAGGACGATGATCCTGCCATCCCTTCTATATTTCAGCTGAAAACATGCAGGTAGGGAAGGAATGGGCGGGAGTGGGAGAGGACCAGTTTCGTGTCTGACACTGCCCCAACCTGGTTTCTTCCCTTTTTCCTGGCTGCCTTCTACATCAAGGTCCAGACCAACACAGCATACCCCACAGCAACCCTTTGGATAACTTTCTGTTTTCATTACTTTTTTTCCAGAACCTTCAGGGAGCAAGTGAGTTTCTGGGATCTTTTGATCACAAAAAGTCCAAGTTTTGATGATCATAGCACCTGCAGCAGGAGCTCCTGAATGTTGAATAGAGACATTTGCACTGTTCTGAAACGAGCAGGAGTGCTAATAGGATACAAAGCAGTCACACCGTGTAGAAGGGTTATACTGAATTTCAGGCAGCTTTTCAGCCCAGCGCCACTCTTCTGCAGTGCTATCCTGCCTTTAGGGGAGGGAAAGCTCTTCTAAGTGCCATACTAAGATACTCTGAGCAGCAGTGTTTCCACATGGCAAGGAGTTGTAGAGCCAGATCTTACACTTCCCTCCTTCCACACCTCAGATGTGTCAGACTTCAGGAGAAATGCAAAGCCTGAGAGCAATGTCTTTCAGCTGTCAGTATGTGATCAAAACCTACGGATGCAAAAGAGATCCAGAACTACTCTTACGAGGGTGGGAGTCAGGCAAAGAAACAAGGAGCTCTGTAAATGGCACTTGTGCACCTCAAACAAGCTAAGGAGTGCTGCACCTGCAGGAACTGGTGAGATGCTGCTGATCTTACACATGCTCCAAGAAATCTGAAAGCAAAGCCACTGAGGAAGAATCTCATTAGAGGGCAGAAGGAGAGGAGCACAGAAATTGTCATGCTGCAAAACCACCGTCTTTTCTTCCAGGTTTGTAACTAATTTTCATTATAGTGAGCAAGCTTTGCTGATGGACATGGTGACAGAGGATTGCCAATAGGTCTCCAATATGGTCCAATATTGCCAATAGGTCAGATGCATGAGACAAAATCCATATCAGATTGGCTGGGCCATCTCTTCCTGAAATCTGATAGTGCTGCCAAGAAGCAAGAGATGACAATTTCAGTATCCCTTTTGTTTTGTTTTGGACATAATTGCAGAGACCAAGAAATCTTTCGAGCTTAATCTTAAACACTGAGACTAGCAGTTTTTAAGAACATTGACCCAAAATGAAAGCACAGGCTCAATGTTGACATGAAGAGCTAAAGCAAATATGCATAAATTTCTATCTTTTTTATGGCACTACCAGATGTTCTGCCTCATCTTCTACAGCACTAATGTGGGTAATGAGGCTGCCTGAAAACATCAGGTCACTTGACCTTGAGTGGAATTTTCCTCATTCCTTTGAATGAGGAAAGGTTGCATTTGTTAGCTAAGGAGGCAATAAATGTTTATGCCCAATTTAAGTAATTGCAGACAGCACCTATTATGTTTGGAGTAGTGGTTTTTAACTGCAAAGTTGAACTGAAAAAAAGAAAGTATAACTGCTGTTTTATTAAGACATAAATCTATGGAGGTTTAATTGGAAGGAGACAGGTAAAGGAGAGCAGTATTCTGCCTTCTTCCAGAATTTCTCCCACATAACATTCCCAGCAGAGCAGTAAGTGCCAACGTATTCCACCACGGAAACAAAAAGAAGAAAGATTTTATTACAAGCACAGTTTTCAGTGGATGTTCAATGATCTACAAGTAAGATATTATTACTGACGCTTGCCACTTCTGAGACTTGATTAATTGTTCTGAGGGTGTCAGATATATCTTATCAGAGTCTAGTCTGTTTGTTTAAGAAGTGATCAGTGTTGGATGCTTGTTAATGATTCTCAATAACTCAATTTTTCTCTCCTGACCACATTTTTAATTTCCACATATGAGACACTTATATCAATTTTTAAGTGATATTATAGCACTTCAGAGTTCCAGGAGACAACACAGTCAATTGCAGAAAAAGTCTAATAACTAGAAGTTCCTGGATTCAAACTGTGATTAGCCATTAACCTATTGTGTGACCTCAGACATGTCCCTTAATTCTCTTGTCCCTCAGTTTAGCTATCTAATACTTTTTCAGAGAATTACAACACCTAGCCAAAAGATTAAGAGCCTCCTGTGAATCAGCTATCATGAGAAAATGGAGTTAGAAAACAATGACAAAAGGAGCACAAAAGGGAAATGAAGAAGGTAATAGGTGCTAAAATAGTTACCAAAAAGGAAATAATAGTTTCATATCCATTCATATGAGTGCCTCGTTGCACTATACAAACTTTTCTCTACGCAGTATCACCTGCATCTGCTTCTTGGGGATTTATTTTACTTCTTCCAGATTTGTTAACTAATAAATCTGGCATGCAGGTTCCTTTTAGAATTAAAGTAATTTTATGGCTAGAGTAGATGAGAACAAGTAACTTCCCATGTGTGGAAAACATTGGGTAATTCACTAACAGCTTCAGCGGCACCTTCAATTGTTCTCATCAGTGATTCCCCTCCCCCATCCCCATGAAAAGCTAATCTGCATAGGAATTAAAAATGTGGGTGACATTGTTTTGCAAATGATGTGAGCTCAGTTCTGAAATCCTTTTATACCATTCCAGACAAGAAAAGAGATTTTAACACAAGGAATTTCAAACAGAACTATATGCAAGACCTACTTGCACTAATGTAAGTATGACCTGAGCTACAGGTGCTCACAAATTCACTTGGTCTGCTCATTTTGGATGACAAGTAGAGCAAAGAGGGATCCAAGAACATCACAGGTGGACAGAAAAAAAGTCATTTCAAGCATGGATGCTTGAAATACAATACTCCAGAAGAGTACTTGTTGCTTCGGCTTCACCATATCCATAGTTAAACACATAATCTTGGTAGAGTAGGGATTGCACCATGTTAACCATAATGCTTGGATCATTATTTCCTTAGACACCTTTCTTACAGAGTCCCTTTTGCATTGTGTGGTCTCATTCCTGTCTTTTTCTACTTCATTCCGTGCACTTCATTGTGGTGGCAGGCGAGTAGCCACAGACCTGCCTTTGTACACACTTTAATGCCTGTTGCCAAATGCAAATTCACTTCCAATGGAAAAAGAAGCACAAGCTCACAATTAAAATATTTTTCATCTAGATCAGTTAGTTGCATCTTCTCCCTTTAAGTCTACTCTGCTCTCATTTCCCGTGGCTGAGATCCCTGAACGGGGGTGGTTTCTGGCCACGTGCATGTTCCTGTTTTGCTACAAGCCATATGATGAGCTGGTCTTTCATCCTTCCACCTTTCCACCTATCAGTCCATGGCACTGACACTCTTCCACCCTCACCACTTCAATCTTTCTGGTGTCTTTCAGCACTCCTTGCCGAAGCTCTGCTGAGTCACTGTGCTGCATTTTCTTCTGCTCCTCCTTGGCAAAAAGGAATTCCTAAATGTATATTTTCTTTCCTTAATGTGTATTTTCTTTTTCCAGAACCTGGAGACAACTTGCCTTTGACAGTCTAAGGCCACAGGCAGAGCAAAATTTTTTGGTGCTAGCATTTAGCAACTCCATTTTTATATTCTAACAAACAAGTTAGAAGTTCTTTTTCAGGGCAGCTCATCTATGACAGTTTTCACTGATAGGCCTCAAAGATCTTGACAAAGGAAAGCATTGTCATTTTGCAGATGAGAAAAAGAAGTGTGGAACAGGAGCCTAGCACAAGAAGGGCACATTCTCAGGGCTTTTAGGAAGCACTGAAATGTAAATAATGAAGAGAAAGGCAGAAGGCTGCATACCTAACCCCTTCACCTCGGTATTGTGCACTAGGATCTCCCCTGCCTGACACTGCCAACACAGCATTTTCTTCCATGAACCAGTTGGTAATTCGAGATATAGTGTTTTAATTATTAATAAAAGGTGCTTGGAGACATCTTGCACTATTAGAGATACCTCTTACAGTGAAACTCTGCAGATGGAGCAGAATATAGTCTTAAACGGTACAATTAATATTTATGCAGCTGATAAGCTGGTTTAGATCCTGATCCTCACTGTGTTTCCGTGGAGATGTGTTTCTGCTTGCTTCCCTACTCTCCCTCCTCTTCCTCCTCCTGCCCCCGTCCCGGTAATAATTGTGTGTCTGCTGCCATAACTCTCAGACTTCAAGGTCAAGTTTTGAAGCTAAAAGGGGCCTGAATGCTATTGAGCCTTAAATTGGAGCTCCTGACGACTTCTACCTCCCCCTTTTCTGCATCTCTTTGCAAGGAAGAAGAGGGGGATCTGCTGGCATCTATTTAAGTGCAAAGCATGAGGTATGAAAGCACAAAGCTCAGGCGTTCAATCTTGGATTAGGATAGCAGTTTTAAGTTTTGACAGGTTTTAGGTGATGCAGAGGGAGAACAAAAAGAAACTCAGGGTAGGGAAGCTCCTGAAAAAGATTAAGTGATCCTGTGAAATGGTTCTGCAAGATATAATAGACCACGGAGCATCATTTATACATGCTCTAAAATTTAAAGGCGCAGGAACCTAACATGTCTATCATGACTTTTTAAAAGGATTGTTCCCTTATTTTTTCCAGTTGTGTTGAGTTGCCTTATTTTACCTCTCAGTGACAGTATGAGCCTAGGGCCTATCAATACATCACAGTGGGACAATTCACTCGTGGCACACTCTAAATGAAATATCCACAAATTGGATTACCGCCCCAAAGCACTCTGTAATTCATGCTTTCACTGCATAATAACAAGTGTGCTTGCATAGGAAAAGCGACACTGAATTTAGCATAAAGCCTTGTTTTTCCAATTTTATGTGATGAGAGCAGACAAAAAAGCAGTGGTTTGCTTATTAAGCGACGCTAACCTCAAACCTCTCCATCCATGAGTGAGTGCAAGGCTGTGAGCATTAGAGGGCAGCACAGTAACACTTTCCCACCTTCAAGGAAAAGGATTTTAGGATGCCATCACTTCCAAGTGGTCCAGTTCAGACAGTTCTGTCAGACCTCCAGGAGTTTCTCCCCATTAGGAGATTGCTTCTTAAAGAGCTGCAGAACAGAAGATGTGTCAGTTCAAGGAACAGGTGAAAGAACTGCACTTTTCACATTTTGGCTGCTGATAAAGTTCCTAACCTTACAATCTCTCTATTGGCAAAGGCTTATTTGTCCAGTTGCGCCTTTTTTTCTTTGCTCACACTTTATATAGCTCTTAATGCTGTTTTTCTGGGAGATGGCAGAATCAATCCAGTGCAATGACCAACAGACCAGCTGGGTCGTAACTGAAGTATATTGTATTCTCCAGACAACCAAAAGAAGTCTGTCTTTGGAAAGGGCAAGTTTAAACATGAAAAGAACTAATGATCTGTAATAATGACAAATCACCCTCTTTGTTATCTAATTTACTTTTGCCAGGCACCTTCACAATTTCTATGCTATGAGACTGGATCTTGGTAAATAATCCATAATTACACTACTGTCAAATGAAGATTGATTCAAGGCCATTTTTGTCCTGCAGGATCTGAAAGATTTATTTTTTTTTTTACATGACTGTGTCACTTCAGTTGTGACAAAACAAGTCCATACAAGAAAAGTCCATGCAGTATTGGATATAGACACAAATGTAACCAAACTCCTTCATCGTCCAGACAAGCCAGAAGACTGATTCAATTATAACAGGATGAGAAAGCTCCAGCTCTCAGCTAGGTGTCATGACAAGCCCAGCTGGAGATCTAGACCAGCAAGTGACCTCCAGACTGTCATTCTGCAGGCCAGTGGGCTGGAAACAAGGTCAAGGAGGAGCTCCTGGATTCAATTCCCAAGCAGCCAGAGTTCCCATCTCTGCCTCATGCCCACCCCATCCTCCTCATGGCACAGCAGCTGGCTCACAGAGGACCAGCACTGATCAGAGGCAAATGCTGAGCATCTCACAACTTGCTGTAGCAGGCTGTGAGTGTCCTGAGGTGATACAGCTCGGGGAGATTTAGGAGGCATGAGTGACACAAAAAAAGGCATGCCCAGAACCAAAGGAAGCAAGAAAATTCTTTTGCAACTAATGAGAGTGGTGTGGTGCCCTAACTCCATCTTTCAGACAGGTGAGAAGTTTTTTCTCCACAGTAAGGAAAAGAAAGCCTGTGAAGAGATGCCTGAGGCCTGCAACATACATTCAAAAGACAAGGAGGAAAAAAAGAAGTAGAGAAAAAAGTCTGCTTGCATACTTTGAACAAACCAGCTGAGTGAAGGCTTGTATCATTGAATTAGCTTTTAAATCAACCAGACCTTCCATAGTCAAGGCCAACGCTTTCATTCTTGTACTCAGTTTGACATCCTTTACCCACTCATTCAAACACTACCCGCAATCACTGAACTGTGCTGCAGGGTGCTTGACAAAACATTGAAGAAACAAAAATATACATAAATGAAACTTGGCAGGATATGTCTTTCTGCCTATGCAGATCAACAGCTTTGTCTTTATCGTGAATTTCTTCAAAACAATTTTCCTTTTCGGAAGAGAGCAGTTTAGTATTGTCCAGGGAAAGCTCTCATATTTCATGCATTTAATTGTACCACAGATCGCTGGAATCTGAGTGAGGAAACAGACACTTATGTGAATAAGCTGATTATGAACAGCCTTCTAAAACTTGATTTGAAGAAAAAAAGATACAATGGCTGATTCTTCATTGCCTCTTGGAGCCAGCTCTGGCTCCTGTTTGCTTCACATGTGACCTCTTTTTTTATGTGGAGGCCAGGTTACCTGGAGGGAAAGAGTGTGTCAGGCTGGTTATCACTTTACATGGACATGGGATTTAATCAAATACATTTATGAATCATGCATATGTTTGTATTTATACATACATTATATACATTATATACATTACATACTGAGCAACCTGATCTAGTGGAAGGTGCTCCTGCCCATGGCAGGGGAGTTGGATCTAGAAGGTCATTAAGGTCTCTTTCAACCCAAATCATTCTATGATTCTATGATGATTATATATATACATGATTGAACTTCCCTTTTCCATGTACCTGCAGAGAAGTGGTTCACAGAGAATACCAGCACTACTCACTCTATGGGACTTTCTCCAACAGGATTTACTCTTTTGTGATAAAGCCTTTGGAAATACTAATAGAAAACTAACAAAAACCCACACATGAATGCCAATTACTATGAGATAAATAAAAGAGAAATTAAAAAGTGGCAGCTGGGGCCAAAGGAAGAAATTGCTGTCATGATGGTCTGTAATAAGCTCCTTCACTCTTGCTCAAAAATACAGTGGGACTGTATCTTATCTGATATTTCCACTCCATCTCCCCTGTTTCACTCATTGTACAATTTGTTTTGGTTCTCCATGGAGTCCTTCCACTTCTCACAAGACTTTCAAGAGCAAGTGATGGAACAATGCAGGTAATGAAGGTCCCCAGGGGATTTAAATAAACCACCCTCCACTGTCTACCCTGTGATGAGAGCAATTAACTGGTGTGACAACATATGGTTTGAAGCCATGAAATGCCTTATTCCCAGTCTTAGCCTGTAAGGATTATCATCAAAACCCTTGAAGGTCATCTACACATTTATTAAGCCCAAACCACGGCAGTTAGTCAATATTTCTAAGACTGGCCACTTAGTAAGTGTAACAGTAAGTGTAATAGGCCACTTTTCGGATAACCTCAGCTCAACCCATCAAGTGTACAAAAATCAAATCAGGAGCTTCAACTATGATCTGGAAGGACTATGGATCCTCTCCCAACTTTTCCGATGGAAATTATTTGCTGAACATTGCCCATCTCCAGCATATAGGAATGGGAACTCCAGCAGCTTCCTTTTCATTTAGGTCCACAAAGACCCCTTAAATGTAAAAACAGTAAAGCAAGCAGGCCCAGTAAATGGGCTCTCTACTGCTTCCTTTTAGAAGGTGAAGACCCAGCTGCCTGCACCACCCAGCCAGGTGGGCTTGGCTGAGTATGTGCAAGGTAATCATCCATCTGGATCCTTTCTGAGGCACTGGAAGAGGTGAAGGAATCTTTTATACGGGACCAGAAAACTAAATGACAGCAACCCAAACCCACAAAATGACTTTTGTTCCTAAGACTAGGGAAAAATCATGCCTAAAGCCTGTCTCATTCTGCATCTGAAAAATTGTAGCCAATTTTGTTTTCTTGTACAAAATTCTCCACTGCTGCATCCAAATTTAACATCACAGTCTTGGGAGACAGTTCCCTGATTGTCCAGACAAATAATTTATATTGCAGCTGTTTGCTGGTGTGTTTCTGTGGTTGGAAGGCACTCTGGGATTGTGGTTGGAAGGCTCCCTGACCTGGAATTTAAGAATTCAAATGCATCTTCAGTGATAAAACTCCCAGACCTTCTGCTGTACTAACCACTCCACTTTAGCAGCTTTCTCCCACTTAAACATCATCACAAGCCAAAAATGTGGAAGTTTTGTGGCCAGCTTCCCTGATGTACCTGCTTTTTGCATTTCACATCAGAAGTGTTGTGGTATGTGTAAAACAGAGGGATTCTGGCGAACCTTTCTAAAACACATTGAAGATTTGAATCCTGCCTCCATTTAACAGAGTAGTATAGCTATGATATCATTCACACAGGAGATCAGATGCCTGGGTGAAGTACATTTTTTAAGAGTTAGCAATTTCAAGTGCTTTCCTCCTAACGAGACTACTTCAACAGACTGTTTTGGGAGTAGTATTCTGCCTTTCTTGTTGAAGAATGAAATAAGATTTTTTGGAAAATATGACTCTTTACACAGACAAGAAAGCACAAGACTGGGAAAGGAGCTTCCTGCATCATGATGATACGAATACAGTAGATATGCTTTAGGCAACGATTTAATAATGCAGATAGCACTGACACTCTGCTTTTTTTTCAGCATGGACATAAATAATTGTAACAGTCATTTTCTTGGTAATTCCTTAATTTCTAACTTTAACCTGATTTTGAGAGGGTTTATGCTGTTGTAAGAGGCAGTAGAAGACACTCACTCTCTTTTGGTGTGTCATTGTGGTGTTTGTGACTTGTCTTTTGACGAGTTTGTACAGCAGTACACAGGCTTTGCCTTTGGACTTGCTTGTAAGAATTTATGTATGCATGATTTGATGTGGCCTCTTCCTCTGCAGACCTCAGTAGCTTTGTACGTCCATCCTGCCATCCTCATGGAGCACTCTGCAAGCCTGGGACCAACTGTTGGATGAGATTTCCTCTTATGTGAGATATAGCTGAAGTGGATGCTATTTTTTTGTGTAGGTTTTCAAACAGGTAATATTTGTCCTTGTTTATGTTCTAATATATTTTTTCCCCACCTTGAGTAATCATCCAGTTGTCAAGGTGTTAAATACAGGTGTAGTTGCCCCACTGAAGCTACTGAGTAGAAAAGCATTCCTCCACTGTTTTTGGTAAAATCACACACAGTTCTAATGCGTTATGCATTCCATGGCTCGTCCAAGACACGTGGGTTGTGTATTTTGGTGATGAGATTCTTGTATACTGAGGACCCACAAACATTTTCTATTCCACTGCAAGTAAATGTTCTGCATAAAGCATTTATGTACTACAGACTGAGGGAAAAGCCTGACACCTTTTCTTCTCTTAATCTCAACACATATATGTCATTCACAATTATGGAAGCAAAAACAACTGGTAGAGACATACTGCAATGAACTTGGCTGCAATACCACAGTATATGGTTTTGGGGAAAAGATATGCAGCATTTATGCAGCTTCACTTTTAAGGTGAAGCTTCCCTCTGGAGTACTGGATTTATTTTTTCCTTGAGAACATGTCTGAAAATATCTCCAGCATAGTATAATCTATCTCGTTAGGAAGGCAAAGAGAGCTCATCAGAAGTATATTTTATGATCTCCAAATATAAAAGCTCCCTCATACAGGGACAATATGACAGCTGGCAGACAAGCAGCAGACTCTGTTAGAGGTGAAGAAAGCTACTCAACTGTTCTTTAAATTGAGTAGTAGGACTTTTAACAAGCAGGGCCTCCAATCCCCATGACAATACATTTAGCACACGTAGCTCTACCATCACCTGTCTTTGTTGGAATGGTACATTGCTTCGATCAGTCCTGTTTTGGATGAACACGCAGTCCTCTTCTAATCCCTCTCCTGCAGTATATCCTGTGTGGTTCCTGGCCTTCAGAGTCCCACACGATGCAGTTGGGTGTTGCTCTGTAGAAGGACGACTGCTGTGCGCGTGAAGCATTTGAGTGATCGGGGCGGCAGGGCACAGCTGTGCCAGCTGCAGGAGATGGGCAAAGGTGTGAACACAGCATCAGCTGAGGGACCCACTGCTCAGGAAGGGTGAAACCAATCAGCTGGAGAATGACATTTAGGGGACAGAAAGAAAAAGCTTGGAGTGATTGATGTGAAGAGACCACATTGGGACAGAAAGGGAGCCCCTGTGGAAAAAAATCCCTTAGGAACATGTTCTCTCATGGCAGAACTACAGTGACATTAGAGATAATGGAATGAGGAAACAACGGAGGAATTTCTTTTAATGAATCTTAATTTGTAAATATACTTAAACATTTCTGTTCAGATCTCCACTAATGGTTTTTAGGGCAAACTCCTGACCTTTTAACTACTCAGTCAAGACCTGAATACGATTATGATGAAATCCTCTTATTCCCTGGACAATTGTATCTTTCATGGGAGGTAAAAAAGAAAAACGTGTGCTTTTTGCAGTACAGCAAATCAAAGTCTTACAGTTGTTTAATTCCTTTATTTTCTCTCTATTAGTCCTTTTTGCCTATAAGTCCTTTACTTACTGTAAGGAAAATGGCCAGCTGCCTAATTAGAGGATAGCAGCTTAAAATGCAGTTGCTTTGTGTCAGAGATCTCCCTCAAATCCCAGCCCCTGCAGTGAATTCAAAGACAAGTTGTTCCCTTGGAAGCTGCTAGCCTTCTCCCTACAGGTTTCTCGCAAGGAGGTGAGGATGCTCCAGACTCCTCTGCTTTGTCTTGCTTCACTGTTTCTATTAGTGTTATGATCCTTACACTCTCCTCATCATTTTTTCCCCTCCCTTGTGGCTGATTGTTTTCTAGGCCTGTGGCAGTTTCTCAGTGAGGAGATGGACTGTTTATTTCACGTGGACCATCTCTAGCATATGAATCTGGCCTGGGGAGCTTTGATATTGGCTAGAAATAAACCAGCATGGGAATCTTGATTGCACAAGGCCAGACTGTGCTTTATCTTATTTTTCAGCTTTCTGGTTTCATTCCCTTTGCTAGTTTTCACACAAGATTTTCTTTTTCTTTTTTTCCTTTTTTTTTTCTTTTTTCTTTTTTCTTTTTCTTTTTCTTTTTCTTTTTCTTTTTCTTTTTCTTTTTCTTTTTCTTTTTCTTTTTCTTTTTCTTTTTCTTTTTCTTTTTCTTTTTCTTTTTCTTTTTCTTTTTCTTCTTTTCCTTTTCTTTTTCCTTTCTCTTTCTCTTTCTCTTTCTCTTTCTCTTTCTCTTTCTCTTTCTCTTTCTCTTTCTCTTTCTCTTTCTCTTTCTCTTTCTCTTTTTCTCTTTCCCTTTCCCTTTCCCTTTCCCTTTCCCTTTCCCTTTCCCTTTCTCTCTTTCTCTTGGTAAAGAAAGACCTTACCTAGGAATTCCACTAGGAAGATGGTGAGGGAGAACCACAGCATGAAAGGACCAAGTGTTTCAGTGAACAAATATCTTGCTGGGCACATTGGATATAAAACCTGCAGGAATACAGCTTAGGAGCCTCTTGGCCAGCGAGGTCAAGCCGCAGAAAAGCAGAGCATGTTAGATCAGATGTTCCTGTTGCATTCCTTGCATCAGGGACCACGGCATCTGCACTCATCTCTCTCAACATTTCAGCGAGAACCATCTCTATTGCCTCAAGAAGTTAAATTGCATTTGCTGTGCTGCAAGCAAGGTGGTAGTTTTTAGGAAAGATTGCTATCATCCTTTACATGGAGACTCATTAATTTCTGTGATGTGCTAAATCTGCTCACTTGGTTGATGGTTAGTGCGAGCATTTTCTAATTGCTACCCATAATGCACTTCTAATCCCAGAGAAGCTAATTTAGCAGCCTTTATTTTCATCCCCTTCCATTTTTTTAAGTGGGATTATGTTGATATCATGTAAATTTACAAAAGAAAATGATTTGTGCTCTATAAAGGTACTGTCTGGATGTCCACAGCAAAGGCAAAGTCTTCAAATGCTTATGAATGAAAGGAGGCAATGGCAGAAAACTCAATATTTTAAATTTAGTAAAAAGTATTCTTCCTCTTCGATATTGAAAATATATTGGCTTCTTTCAGATGCTATTTTTTATTTTGTGCTGTCCAACAAAGATGCAGGTTTAAGCTAAATATCGATCTCAAAACTTTTCAAAAATTACTGGTTTTTCCCTTCTCAATATTTTCATTTCTAAGTAACTATTCAGAGATATCTGGAAGGAATAATTTTTTTTTTAGAAAGATGAATCATTTTTCCTTGCCTATGAAAAAGCAAAAATAAGATAGGAAACACAATGTCCACATCTGGGAATGTTGGCTTCACACATGGCTGTTAGCATGGGCACAAGAAGCCTCAGTCTTCCAGATTGCCTTTACTTTGAAGAGGCATCTCTCTGACTTTGACTTGAGTCAAAAATAAATGGAGCCTTCAGCCTAAACTAAGCTTGCACTAGTGAGCTGCTGTCTGTGCTGATGAAGAGCTTCCTGCTGTATTTTCCCTCTTGTGACAATCTGCTGTGGGGTTGGATGAACAGCCAGGGCTGATGAAAGGGGAAGAGTTTGCAAGAAGGTAGAGAAAACCAGGGATTGAATTTTCAGTATCTGTTTGATCAGTTTACTGGTAAGATGAAGCTTCATTTTACACTCATCCCATCCAGCAGCTAAGCACCAGCCAGACCACTCCAGCCAGGCACGATATTTATGTGCAAGATCTGAAGGGCTCCCATTTTCATGTGTCCTGTTACACACAAACTCATTGCTGTTAGGCTTGTGGGCAGAAAGTTACTCTTCCAAAGACTGCAATGTATTGCTCTGGTTAAGGCCCGAAAAAGGAACAATGAACCAGAAGCCAGAAGAAAACTCGAGCACTAGGTATAGGAAAATAGTTAAGTTTGAAAACAGACTGCCAAAGGTCTGTCCTGCATTGCAGTCTTTGGTGAAGGATTGGTCAGAAAATGCTGGACTCAAGTTTATGGTATCATTTGGGCACAAAAGAGTAGTTAGCTTTGGAAGAGAAAAAATAACACACATGCTGGATCTCCTCACCTGGTTTTTAGGGCTGCAGGCAATTTTCTGCACCTCTGGATGGGTCCTGCCCTGCCATTAATCTAAACTAGTGGGATGTTGAGTGGAAAAGGACAGGACATGACATGAGAAATTGCTGTATGTGACAGATGAACCAGGTGAGGAGCTGGCAGAAGTTAGAGGCATGTCTGGATGAGCACCTTGAGGGATGGATGGATGGATGGATGGATGGATGGATGGATGGATGGATGGATGGATGGATGGATGGATTTACAGGTGGCTAAGAAGGATATACATGAAGAATGGTCAGCTGTCACAGATAACTGAGCTGAGGAGTGCTGGGACCTTCCTGTCCATGGTCCTGCAAGGCCACCAGTGCCTAGGTCATAGTATCACTAATACTTTATTTGGGTACAGATGTAACAAAATTGGTAGCCATGGGAAAATAAAAAGGCTACTGTTTATTTGGGAAGAGGCTGCAGTAGACAAAGGAAGTTGTGAGGGTGGCAGAAAGGAGGGACAGGGAATAATAAGCTCACAGACACTGTGAACTGCCTGGGGGATACTCGACAGCCAGCCCTGCTACAATAAACTAGACGTGTTCTTGTGACCATATCACAGGGGCCCAAGCTGTGGCCATGAGCTCCAGGCTGGGGATGGTGTGTTCTTCTGATCCCACAAGGGGATGCCTGGGTGACCCAGAGTGGCATCCCAATGTCCCTGTGCCCATGCCCATTCCAGTCTCAAGGGCACTGGCAGCTGTCACTTTAGACAGCTAACCCTGTCAGGGACAGTCCCTGGGCACCTTACCTGGGACAGTAACAGGCGAACCTGCTGGCCCCAAATTGCAAACTGACATTTTATCCCAAGAATATCAATGAATAAAAAGACTGTAATCTTCATTCAAGTGAAAACATAGTTGAGATTGTTCTGTAAAACTAAGAAAAGTATATCGGAAAGGAAAAAAATAACCCATAAAAAGTTTGTTAGGAAAAAAGCATTTATTATTTTAGTAAGGGGTAGGGGGTTACTTAGGGATAGGAGCGCAGCAGGTTAATTTCTCAGTCTTCTTACACTGATCAAGTGGGAATGCTTGGAGGACTAATCATAAATAATCATAATCATATCCTGCCTAGATGGATATGGGTTTAAACATAGATGCAGTTGCCTGAAAATTATTCTATAAAGATACTGAAGGCAAAGAGGGGATATGTGAAATTAACAGCAGAATGGGCTAATTAAGATCTTCAGATAGGTGCTTAAAACTGGGTTATTATGTAGAATGTTGCTTACTTGAATGTGCCTTTTAAAAATGCCACTTCCTTCAGTATTTTTGTTGTTGTTTTCTCTAGCTAAATATCTCCCACCCCACCCTTCTGTTTTGACCTCTCAGGGACACAGAGGTGTACAGGGCAGTTCTGAGCTGGTGAGCTGCAGCTGGAGAATGCTGAGCCCACACTGCAGTTTCTTAGTCCTGCTGCCTTCGATGTGTTTTACTGAGGAAGCCTCTGGGAACACACTGGCACTGAATAACATTGAAATGAAAAAAATACTTTGAAAGCAGCTTTTTTTTTTTGTTGTTGCTGTCTTAAGGGTCGCTAAGAGAGTCTCAGTCCATGCATTCTGAACATTGCCTCCTGAGCGAGCCTGAGTTAAAAGCTTGATTGGCTAAATACTCCTTACATTTTCTCCTGAAAATATACTGTCTCTCTTGTAGTTTCCCATTTCACCCAAGGGTCTCTTGGCTAACTCATGAATTTATTTAGTAGAAGCCACCGGAAAGCTGGAAGAAAGTGGACAAGAAAGAGATGCAAAAAAAAGCATTGGCTACAGCAAAGGAAAGGAAATGCTGAGTCTCCACATCAGTATGTCCACATGGAAGGATAAAAGGTACAGAGCTAACCAGAATTCATCAGTGACCTCTTTTCCATAAATAATTTAAGTTGTTCTAATTTTTTCAGAAAAGAGCAATTTTCTTAAGATCTAAAAGGATTATGCACTCATGCCAAAATTGTTGAATCTTCCCAGACTTTCTAGATCAGCAGCAGTTTCACTTCCTACGTAATTGCAGGTACCATGTTGGCACAATTATTTCAAAACTACTTGTCTGGGACACTACTCTGGAAAGCAAATGTTCACATCTCTCCATATGTGAGGGTTCAAGTCTGAGCTCCAAAGGGCAAGCCAGCATCATTAGAGGGAATGTATCTCCCAGCTGCTTTACTACCACTGCTTTTAACATGGAAACATTTTGCATTACTCCCAAAACACAAGTTAAACACGAGCACATAAATTCACATGCTGCTTTCAGAGCAGATGCTTTTTCTTTTTTTTTTTCTGTCAGCTGTGCCCCTCACAAGAATTGATGGTTCAGGTTGAATGCATGTTGTTATGCTATTTTTATGTGTGGTTATTGGGATTGCTTCTTGTTTGCGTGTGGGTAGCTGCCTGCCAGCTGGTGGCTACATTCTGCTGGACAATTAGCAATTTTCCCCATCTGGTGAATAGATTTACTCCACGTGCACCTTGCATGTGATAACATCTGAGGTTCAAATAGGGATGTTTTGGTGAAATTCTTCTCTTCATTATCTACCATAGGGCTTTCTCCTCTATGCTGTTCATGTTTTCAGAGACCTATGGCTTTTAAGAGTGATAGAAGTGTGGTTTAAGTGGTTCATGTGCTCCTGTTAGACCCTGGTGTTTGCAATTCTCCTAGAAATAAAGCAGAACTACAGAAATGATGTTCCTAATTTGATGAATAATAAATATGAAGGATTTTTTTTTCCTTTTCACACAAACTTTGTTCATAATGGGCTTTATTTTTGGTGATCTGCTTTGTTTGCACCTCCCGCACAGCTTCAATTTAACAGATAACGTGTAAAACCTCTCACTGCAGGACTGAATTGTTTCAGGGTCCACTTCACTACATCTCATCCTACCAGATTCTAGCTGATCGTAGGAGTCATGCTGTGCACCCATTTAAATTGAAAAGCTTACAGGCTCGGTTGGGCCATTTCAAAGTTTGCAGAGATTTAGCTTTAATCCTCTTAAAATATTAGGCCATGTGACCTTGCATACCATATTGTCAGTGGGATAAAGATCCCTTTGATTTTTATTTACACTTCTTCACATGGGAGGAGGCAGGTTAATTCATTTCATCTCAGTACCACCTTTGGCTCCCCATCCCCTCCCTAGGTCGCTCATGGGGATGCAGGAATGCTTTGGCAAGCATGGTTTGAATTTTTCTGCAGCTCTTTGCTCCAGTTTGTTCTTCAGATGTGCGCTTGCAAGATGTCAGCTTTGTGGGCAGATAAATTGTTTTATTTTTGCATAAAAGATGTCCTTCCATCTATCTTTATGAAATGGAGTTTTTCACTATAAATGTTTCATGCAGACAATTTCAACAATTCATGTACTTGCTTTTACTTTATAACTTTTCAATTAAACAATGGTTTCTGAAAGCTGGCAGTTGTTCCAACCTGCTGTTGTTATGAATTTTGCCTTCAAGTTTTGGGATTTTTTTTAATGTTTACAGTGTAGCAAAAAGAAGGCATAAGGAGTATAGAGAAGAAAAATGCTGTAACCATGGAGGATAATGGATTTTAAAAAAACCCTGAGTATGTGGAAATCCCACAGCCCTTTCTTCATCTTTGTGTAGCTATTTACACACATGCAAAAGCAGTAAAAAATATTGATTTACTAGTGTCCTTGGATAGAAAAACAGGTTCCATGGAAGGAAAAGTATAGGGCTTTCTTTTTAGAAGAGGGAAGGGCAAGGAATACTTTTCAGACATAAACTGAGAGAGCTTTGGTGCTATCTAAGCACTTAGTTATTTTGACAATGACAAAAAAAAAAATTGCAAAAGGATGAGTACTTTCTGCGAAAACATCCTTTCAGCATAAACCTCATTTTTTCTATCTAGTACAGTACTCAAAATTTGGCTAAGGTTGTTTCCCTATAGTCTTCAAAAATCCAGGGAAGAGTGGTAAAGCAGTGATGATTTCAGGCCCAGTGGTAAAATTACACTGCATGCTCATAAAGTTATTGAGTTCAAATTCAAAATATTAACCTGTCCTGTTATCTCCTAGTAGCCAAGCTATTCTAACACCATACCAATATTACAGACTTTGTACATTTTCTTTTCCTACGTATCCTTCCTTATGGAAGAAGTAATTCCTGTTACTTCAGTGACTCAGTACTTGCCAACGCTTCATGAAGCAACATGAAATTATTTATGCCCATTAAACAAAGAAAATTTACCCGGTGATCTAATTTACCAGGCACCACTGATCCACTCTTTTTCTCTCTAGTTACATTTCCAAATGACAATGACCATTTCTACAAAAGGCTGTACATTCACAGCCTTTCCCAGTGGCAACAATCCATGAGGATTTCTGCAGGATTTAACAGCCTGTCAAATGTGCAAAACTCTATTCTAAAGAAGGACATCTTCCAATTTAAATATCACCTTGATCTAAATATTTTCTGGCTTTCATTACTGCAAGTAGTACCTACATACTCAGACCAGAAAAGTAAAACAACCCTGTTTTTTAATTCTACTGTTTATTTTACACATTCAAACACCTTTTCTTTTTTCAGGTGAGTCTACCATATGTAAATCTTTAGGAGAAATATTTTCATTTTGGGGGTCAGGGGCAGGAGAATGAAGCTAGGCAGACAGCTATAGCAATTTGGAGGCTCAGCTCAATTTCTGACTGAAAAGAAAGAGGTAACACTTAAACCACTGGGAAAAGTCTATAGGTTTGGGTTCACTTTTCCTTACATATAGCTGCAGCTAAACTGATTACCTTCTCCCCACCACATCCACTCCCAAAAGCAGGAGTGAGGGTTGTAACAAGGGCAGCTAAATCCAAGATAGATGATGAGTCAGAGGCTTCAGCTGTGATTTGTGCAGGCTGGCATATTAATGTAAACTGATAGCAGCTTATAATGAGCATCTGCTATTGCCTCCTGTTAAAGATGAGGTATTGGACTTGCTGGACCTTTGATGTGACCCAAGTACAGCTGCTCTGGTGCTCTTTGTAAGGGCTCAAACCATTAGTGCAGCCGCTCAGGAGAAATAAAAAAACCCTGCAAGAGCTGACTGCCACAAGTTCCTCAGACATCTCTACGTAAATTGACAGAGTTTGGGAGTCCAGCTCCAGAAAGGTTAGAATTAGGGATTAGTTTCTGGGGAAGGAGGGGAGGGCATATTCACAGAGAGACTTGAAGCTACAGATTAACTGCAGACCTAGAATAGGGTTGCATTTTTTCACCTAAATTGAGGTTTGGTTTCTATTTGGACTCTAAAGGCATAAAAAGTACCAGATGCAGAGAGATGAACTCCAAACAATACTGTGGGAATGAGTCAAAAGGGAGGCCAGCCTGTGCTAGGTATGTGTGAGAATGATCACTCACACAGCTCCTTCCTAAATAGTCAGGTTTAATTTGTCTTGCATCTCTTATAGTCCAAGAAAGGTGATATCTGTGAGAAGGGGGAAAAAAGTGTCTAAAGAAAGAGGAGGTTGAAAATTTGCAAAGAGATTTGGGATTGGATGTGAAAATTGAGTCTCCTTTTAATTAACTTAAAATAGCTGAATGGTGAGTCAATGGTATTTCTATAAATGTGTGGTTGTAAGCTGAAAAGATATAGAGCACGTATCAGGGAATTAGATCTGTAGATCGCTACTCTGGAATGGTATAAAACCTGAGCTGAAAATTAAATGTCATCCCATGTTTCGTATTTGATACAGTGAAATATGGCTTTTGAGACCTGGGTAGAGAACTGAGGACTAAGTGAATACTTTGAGATCCTTCTGCTGCCACGTGAATGAGGAAGGCGAAAGAAAGGCTCCTGCTGGAGTGAGTGGGGGTGCCAGAGCCTGTTCCTTGTGATGAAATGACTGGATTAGACAGTTTCCACATAAACAGATGCGGGGAAGGTTATTACTCTCTGAAAGCACTAGTGTCAGGCAGCAGCAGTGTGAAAGAAGTGCCAGGTTATAAGCAGAAATTTTTCTCAGGATTCAAGCTGTTGCTTTCCTAGTTTTTTATCCTTTCTCCTTTCTGAGAGATCTGATGTAATTATTAGTTGCTGTGATGGGTGATAAGTAGAGAGGGATGGGAATGACACCGTCCAGAAATTAAGAACGGGCTTTATTTTTTATTTCCTTCCAAAACTGCCTCTTGCTCTTCAATCCTTCCTCCCTTTTCCTCTGTGCAGTGGTTTCCTTCTCTCCCCCTTCTCCTCTCCCCTAATGCCCTTATCAGTAAAAATTGTTCCTCGTTTCCCTTTGCCTGCAGGCAAGCAGGGCCCTGTTGTCCCACCTGCATGGAGCTGCATTCCCAGCTGCTGGCTGCATGGCAAACCACACGCTCAGGAACGCACCACAGGTCCTGCCACACACTGCTGCAGCTGTCCTGGGAGCAGCTGGGCACTGCGAGGGAGCAGTCTGGTTTATGGGGAGAAAAAAGAACTGCGAGCAAAAGGGAAGGTAATTTCCTCTTTGGGGATTCTGGCTTATTTTGGGAAGCTCGATAGCTGCATGTTTTGTTATTGTGTGATTTATTGTGTGATGCGGTGCAGGGGGGAGTCTCACTTAAGCAGTACATGAAGTGGGGATTTTTCATTTGGAAAAGAAAACAAATTCAAGATTGAGAAATATGAAAATACATCCCAACATTTGTGATAGAAATATGGGAAGTTAAAAGGGAAGACAGCACTAAATGACAAATTCATCAGGTCCTGGACAGAATGACCTGTGGAGCACCACTTCCATGGAGAGGGAGTTGGCAGATGCCCCTTTACCTCTTTGCTGTTCACAACCAGGCAATGAAACCTGGGAACAGGGAAGTGGAAATGAGTGGAAATTTTGAGATTAGATTGCAAGGACTGAGAGGACAAGGCTCATTAGAGATGGGGGAGAAGAGTAGGAAGGAATGAGCTGTCAGATCACACACATTGTTGGGGTAGGAACCCATCAAGTTGTGTGGTAAATGCTGCCAAAGAAAGATTATTAGTGAGTCCTTGCTCTAGCATAAACATCACTCAATAGGCTCTCAGGAAAAGGAGCAGACATTAAAAAAGTACTTTTTGCCTTTTGATTGAGAGTGGAAAGGGCTTGGGGTATAACAAGCACAAGCTGTTTTAATCCAGTGCTACTTAAGAGGTGATTGCTTTAAGTATAGCAATGCCTCCTGGCTGTACAGGAGTCCCTGAAATCTCAGAGGCTTGAAAATGAAAGGTGACTGTTGTTCAGCGCAAGGCGTTCTCCCTAAAGCCTCTCTCTGGCTGTTGCAAGGAAGCAATGTGATGGCTGAAGCAAAATGTTCCAATAAACTCAGCCACTCCGGGAGTGAATCCCTGTGGCCAGCAAATACAGCGCCCAGAATACTATGTCAGAAGGTGAAAGCAGGTTAGATTATAAATGCAACAATCATTACACTGTTGTTGAAGACAACTTCACCGAAAACGAAAAATTCCAATGACACAAAGGAGTCAGGAAAGCTATGAGAGACTGCTCTGAGATCTGAGGGTAAAACAGAAAAGACTGTTGCCAGAAGAATACCAGGTCTAGAGAAACTAATGTGACAAAGCAGCTGTTCAGCAGTTTCAGGGAGAATATGCAGGCAGACAAAACAAAAAAAGAATGAAAGATAATAAAAGATTTGAAAGGGAAGAAGGGTCTTACATGTCCTTGTGGTGAACAATGTAATCATTGTGAAGCAGTCATACTAATAAAAGGCCTGGGAAATGTGTGAAAAATGTTCCACTACAAGTAACTAAACAGATGCTTTTTATTTATGCTCTGCTAGAAAAAACAGACAGCATGGAGAAGACTCAAACTCAGGCTTGGTTGGACAGGGTAGCATTAAAAGGGGTGAGCCCTGGGAGGGCAAAGAAGAGTGTGCATGGCTGTCAGGACACATGGGTAGGGCAGCCTTGCTTGGAAGGGGATCCACACTTGTGTGTCTCAGGGGCGAGGAAACATCTATGACACCTCCTCCAGAGGAAGTGTGTGTTTGCTGCTGCTGGTTTAGTTACCAAATACAAGTCATTACCGAGACCTGATTGCTGTGAGCTGAGGTGCTATTTGTAGTGGTTCAGACTCCAGGGCATAAATAACCTGTGCTGCTGAGGCCAGGGAGCTGCATGAGGGGATTTACATCTTGCTGTGACATAGCTGCATGGCCTTTCTGCACAAGCTGCTTCTCTTCTCCATTGTAGGAACAATGGACCTACTGTTCTTCGTGGCTGTGTTGTAGGCTCCAAGTCACTGAGAATTGTCTGACCCACTCTAAAGATCTTGTATTTTGTATGCAGACACTCCTCTGTTTGGAAAAAATGCAGGACTAAATATAGCAGCAGACAGTCTTGGACTGTGCTCCTTAATTCCCTGACTGGAGATTTTGGAGATTTTACAGACCCACACCAAAATGCTGAGCCATGGTTGTACGTAAGATCAAGACTGGTCAAATCTGACAGTGCTGAAATAAAAGTTCTCTAAAAACCTGGAGCTTGTACGCATGATTCCTGAGAAATATCTGCTGGCTTTTCCAGTTCATCTCACTGGTTAATGTCTAAGCCAGTGGTGGCTACATGCGCTGTGTTGTAGCCCCACGTCAGAGGGATGAAGTGGAGGTGCCTGCTTCCCTTCTCACATCCCCCTTTCTGGGGGCAGACACCCTCAGCTGCCTGCACACCCCGAGAGAGGTGCATGCACAAGCTGGGGTGCATGAATGCATGGGTGAAGGAAATGGGGTGGGAGGGTACATTTTGGTGGGCTGTTGTGCTTTGTAAGCAGCCTCACTTCATCAGCTTCCCATCTTTAAAATGGAGGGAATATAAACTCCTCTCTAATTTAAAGATAAATTAACTTTTGCTTCTGAAGCATTCAAGTGGCATATTGAGAAGCACCACAGGAGAGTCCACGAAGAGATAAATCATTTTATGCAGCGGGAAGGGATTTGGTTACTGTACAGTTCTGCAGAGGCTGGAACTAGATGGTAGGTGAAGGGAATGAAACAATACATGTACAGCTGTGCATTGGCACCATCTATTGCACTGAGTGAGGCACAGGGCTCCATCAGAAAAAATAGTATGTGGCCTTATAATGAAAGGCTGTATTGTAAGTTGAAGGGGAGCAGAAAATCTTAAAATTGCCATTTCCTAACCTTTGAACAGTTGTCTTTGCACCCACAATGTTGTTTCACTGTTGTTGGTTCTGCATGTAGCACAAAACAAAGCAGAAAGGGCTTTCACTATTAAACAGAAGTGACAACAGGATGGATATCTGTGGCACCAGGCTGCACAAGAATGTAGTGGAGTCAGCAGTTCGGTGCATGATTGTTTAATCCAGGATTTGGGCAGTCTGCAGGCAGTAGTACAGCACCACACAATCAATGTTCATCAGCTTGCAGACTAGACAGGAGCAGCTCAGGACTGCAACCCTGTACTTCCCCTCCCCTCCCAAATATTTTATTTCCCACTTTGTACCAGTTGTACCACTACAATTCAGGTTAATACATAAAGATGAAACATTTTGCTTGTACCTCAACACACTGTTCAAGAGGCAAGCAGAGAATACATTGACTTCAGCACATAGTTCTGGCTTCCACCAAGTGCTTTGTGCTCTCTTGCAGAACTCTTTTTGTGTTAGACAAGGGTGAAATGTTAACACAAGGATAGTAAAGAAACAAGCTCACTTTTGGTGCTTAGAAGCAATAATAGATGCTTGCCTCACTATGAACTTTGTGTAACTCAAGCTTAACCTCTACATGCTTGTGTAGAATAAGAGATAGATTAGGTTTGCCGGAGACCTGAAGGTTAAAAAAAATTGGAAAGACCTTAAGTCCCAAAGGCATGGAGAAGAAGCCAGAGGTGTGATTGCATTGTGTCAGATGGTAGTTGTTCTCCTCTTTGAGGCAGCCCTGATACACCCAGGATATCGTAATGCTGTGGTGTTACAGCCTCCTCTATTCTGTGAACTCACAGAAAATATTTTAGAGGAGCAGGAGATCCACGGCAAATTTTATCCTACAGCAATATCCACGGTTTCTTAGTCTATTATTTTATGCTTGCTTTCAGGCAGTGTAAGACCAGTACCACAGCCAGATGAAGCTCTGCCATGCTGAGCCTGCTGGTCCTGCCTCTGCATCAGCTCCTTTCTGGCATCCCATCAAAAAGTAGAATGACATGGGGGTGGGAATGAAAAGTCCAAGTGGGCAGACAGATCTGCTGCCCTTGTAATTGGCTGGTGTCAAGACAAGTTTAGGATGACTTAAGCCCTAGAGCCACGATTGCTTTGTGGACTATCATTAAGTAATATAAACCACCAGGTCTCTACAGACCACAGGATGAAAATTGTTCTAATGGATGGGTCAGAAAGAGTAACAAAGAGACTTTATAAATAAGTTTATATATTAATTAAGTATCCCCAGGGTGACAGGTAAATGCAAGTAAGGGGAACTGCAGGATTAGGGGTGCAAAAACAGAGCAGGTGCCCTTCTGTATCTCCCAATACCTCTCCTCCAGGACTGGGGGCACAAACCAGCTCAAAAGCCCACACTCTTCTCAATGTTATCAGAAGCCTGATTTTAGAGTCCAAGTCAGACCCTTCCTTCAAGGAGCATATTTGTTTCCATTTGGAGGAATGAGGAGACCATAATATGTTGAGGTGTGGGGACTCTGATATATGTTGAAATCTCTCTGTCCCCCAAAAGCAGTGTAAGTGTAGGTCCTGAAAAGAGCAAGCATGTAATGATATGCAGCATAAGCCGGCCCAAAACAGACCTGGTCTGATTCTGCCATCCCTTCTGACCCCAGTTGTACATTCCCTCTCTTCCTTTTTTTGCTGCTGCTTGTAAGGTCACGGCATGAGAGCTGAGCTAACTGAATGCTTCTGAAGCTTTTTTCTTTTGTTTTATACAGTTAGTTTCATCTCCCCAAACAAGCTCCTCATGCAGCAGTGTGGGTCTCAATCCTGGTGCAAGGCAGTGGGCAAGATCACTGCTGGGGGCAGAGGGGCTGGGTGTGATGCCAGGCTGAGGCACAGCTGACTTGAATCAACCTCATCTACTAAGGAATCACATCTTCGTTAAATATTCTGAGTGCTTCATGTTGTTTCAGGCCCGACAGAAGTGAGCTATACATAGCCCTTGATTACAGACTGTGCCTAAATAATTGTCTAGTCCAACGACATGCCTAGAAAACTCTTTTCATTCCCGTTGATCCAGAATGAAAAGCCCCTTAGATCTTGCCTCTAACTTCCAAAGCAGTCCTTTGCAGTGTTTGTTGTTGCTTGCAAGTGTTAATGTTTATAACAATTTTGAGCCTTTTCTATTCCTCAAGCGAGGTCCTAAGGGGCTGCAGTATAAGTGTATGGCATGCTTGTACTACAGGGATTGTGCAAATTAAAACTAATTCCAGGGAGGTGGAGAGAGTAAAAGAAAAAGAGGCAATGAAGAACTAGTGGAGGAAAGAACACAAAAAAATAATCCAAGCCATCTTTATAGATCAACCAGTATATTTACAGCTACTGTTGAGAGATGAGTTATTGAATGATACCTGTTTTCACCCTGGCCATAGATTTCAGAAATGCATGCAAGTACAATTATCTTCACCCAAGTGGTAAACATTTGGACAGTTTTCAAATCTGAACGTTGTTTATGAATCGATTTTTGCCTCCTTAAGTTCAGCTCAGCTATCCTTGCAGCATACCAAGTGCCGTAACCAGGCTGATGGATCACACGGGTTACGTTTTACATATGGAATCCCGCGGCACCCATCCTGGATAGATGCTTTCTGACATCAGCACTTGGAGTGGGAAGGAAAAAAAAGGAGTCACAGGAACATGTACCATCTCCCCTGTAAATATAAACTAAAGGCTGTGTCCTTTAAGGGTAGTCCTCTGTTACTGTGCAGGTAACTCCAGGACTGTTTCCGTGTTTTCACTGTTTGTTAGTAAAATAAACTCTGAGGGTAACAGGCTCGACATTTTCTTCTAGGCCAAATCCTATGGTCAGCCCTCAGTTTTAACTTGGACAAACTGAATGTGAAAACTGCAGGGATCTGTCTGTACACAGGCTTTTACAATTCCATTGGCTGTAAAATTGTTTATTATAAGGACTTCAGTCTCTGAAAAACCTGTGCTGGCTGCCCTCAGGGACAGAACGTGCATTAGATTGGTGGAGTAAGCTGGTAATGCAAATTCTTCATATTTCATCAAGGGAGCATCTACTCTGCAGGCCCAAATGCTTCTTGGCAAAACAGACTGGCAGCACTGATCTCTGGCAAGACGTCAATGCTGTTAGTTCTCCCAGAAGGCAAGAGCTAAACTACCTCCCCTTCCCTCTGGGAAAGACTATAAATAGAGGTCTGCTGGGATCCTGGTCTCACATTCGCAGAGGCAGCTGCCGTCTGGGATTGCAGTTGACCCCCTGTCCCTTCTTCATCTCCTCTCTTTCTTTTTTGATGGTATTTGTGTGATTTTGAGGTGAGCTGGCCCAGGGAATTAAACCAACTGAAAAGTAATCATAGGAAAAAAGAGACTGGTGCTTGCACATATTGCACATTGCTTCCTCCACATTTCTGGCTACCCCCAGAGAAGCCGACTACCTTCCACAAGACTTTCTGAAGTGCTGGGCAACAAAATAAACAATATGTGAGGTGACTTAGGGATTTAAGCTTAATCCACGTCTGTGTAGTAAACTTCCAAAGAAAGGCACATATTCAAACTGGAAAACATCAATCATATGCTATTTACTAACTGCAGTCACAGTTACTATTTCTGTACCAGCAAACCACAAAAAGAATGAAACCTTGTAGGTTAAATTAATGGAAACCAAGACAGACAGCAAAACAACGAGCTCAGACCTACCAAGCTGTACTTAACCCAAAAGTCACCCTGAACTCGTGAGCTTTTTCCATCTCCCCACTTTCCTGAGAAAGTGCTGTGTTTCTGTGCAGGAGGGAGTGCGTCCTCAGGGAGGGGCTCAGCCTAAATGAGAGCGGGAACACCAGTTTGGGAAATCAGCACTGCAACAGATGTAGTCAGCCATAAAGATATATCTGCTGCATAATTTTTCCCCTAAATGTTTAGCCTGTTAAAAACTAGTGCCTAATAAAACTGCAGGAGGTTATTTTTTAACTGACCACTACCGCATGTGTTGGAAGAAACCTTTACTAAAGATGTCCCTGGTGGCATGTGTTTTGCTGGAGGGACCAAGTGACATCTGCTTTACCAAGATGCAGGAAATTCCATTTCCTGTCTAGTCAGGGGCATCAAGCCAAATACTGGTCTCAGTTGTCAGCCAGTCAATTATTTGATTATGGATGTACAGCCAGCTTTTGTTTGTAGATCATCTTCCAGCTAGACAGCAAGGATTACATATACATTTGACAGTCAATGTTGAGCTTATTTTCAGCTTAAAACCATTACTTATTAACACAGACGGCTGGCCTCATGGAAGTGAATTGTTCTGAACTCCCCTGCTGTTCAAAAATTTGGTGTGCAGTGATGAGTTTGCTCAGGTCCTCTTTCTGTGGTTTTTGCAGAGAGAAGAATCAGTTTCTTCTTCTCAGTAAGATGAAAGAAGTAGTATTTTTTCCCCTTATTTCCCAAAATAAATTAAGGTTATCTGGCAGTGGTGCTCATCCCACCCCTTGGTTTTGAGAAATGCTATTCATCCTGAGAAAACAACTCTTTGTCTCTTGGCTTGAGGATCCAGCTGCTTGTCACGTTAAACCATGTGGAGGCTGCATCTGAGTCCATCTGTATTGCCAGGATCAGTGCCCCAGGGACTCAACACAAAAACACTTTGATCCCTCCCAGTGACAGGGTTTTTGCTAACAAGCCTCCAGACATTTCAGCTGGTATGTCATCACCCTTGCTAAACTAGAACAGAAGGATGAAACAAAAGTTATCTCCAAAGACCTTTAATAACAATCAGTCGACGGGGAATGAGTAAAACATCCCAGGTGAGACACTTCTGTAAAAAACATTAGCATTGGCCATATGACTGTAACGAGGATGGAGAGGCTTTTTTCCCCACCTTTTTTCTTTTTCCTTGTCTTTTTCTTCAGAGATAAAAGAGAGGATAGAAGCTATGGACTGTGAATTGCAGAGAACAAAGCGCTTAGCGTCCTTTAAATAGCTTGATAGGGTCAAAGTAAGGCAAAAAGTCTAAAACGCATAGAAGAGAGAATGAACCTGAAAAGTCCTCATATGTTTTATACTGAGTGGCCCCCCTGCAAATTGTACCTCTTAGTGATGGCCTGATTAGTCCAAATTTTTCATGCACTTAAGAGCAACTAAGCTACAAACCTCCTGTACACGGTGAGAGGATTTATGCTTTTAATTCCCACCATTATAGAGCTGCAAATACACCCCATTGCTTTCACCTTTTAAAATCCAGACTGCATGTGCAGTGGGCATGTGATTTGTGCAGCCAGAGTTTGGGATGAGTGCTTCAAAAAGCAATCACCTGATACTCCTGCACTAGGGCAATAAGTAAGAAGTTAACTAATACCTTGCATTGATGAAGCACACTGGTCAGTGAATAACATGCAGGTAGAGTTGAATTTTGTGCTAGACCACTGAGACCTAGGATTTTTACAATCTAAGTGCATTACTTGAGCAGAAATCAGATTGTCAACAAGGCAGTATGTGATTAGTATTAGCAGAGCAATTTTCAGTAGATCACGTAAATGAAGCAAGGAGGGCAGCAAGGCCAAAATCCTTGTCTTAATTAACAGAAAGCATACTTTGAAGATGATTTCATTGCTTAAAGAAAAAGGACTGTGAAGGAGAGAGAGAGCATTAAAATGCAAGGTTTTATCTAACATGCCCAGCCACGTTCTTCCCCCTTCTGCAGCACAATTTTGCAGAAAACAGGCAATTTGATCTGAAAGCCCAACTCTGCATCCAAAGGCATGGGAAGTTTTGCCATTTGGAGAATGGAACTTTGTGCAATCGGGGAACGATCCAGCATGATCTACTGGAGCAGAAACATTTAAGTAGCTCATCAGCTAGGCTATGATTCTTTAAACATATGATATTAGAAACACCCATTTCCAAAAAAAAGAGCTACCTACAAGTCTAGGAAGTCAAGGCACAGGTATCTTTTCAACAGTATCATAAGGTTGATCAGTTCATCTTGTCAAGCACCATTCAATAGTTACCTTGACTACTTATTATTAATAATGTTGTTCTACTTTGTGAGTATTAGAAGATGTGTAAACCAAGCTTTAGATAATTTGTCTCTAAAAGGCTGATGTTTCTGGAAATGTACCTTTCATCTTGTTTCCAAGATTTTTATTTGAAAAATTATTTTATTATTTTTAAACAGCAATCAACCAACCAATGCACCTACCTCTTTCCTCCTCATCCTCATCAAAATATTTTTCCCCCCTCAACATCACCAAAATATTTCTATCTCCCTTTTTGTTGCAACTTGGAACTGCAGAAAAGAGAAAATTCCTTGAAGCACTTACCCATCCTTGCCATGCAGGGCAAAAGGAGTACATGTTTCTCCTGATACTCACTGTTGTTGGCTCCTCTATGATCTCATTAACATTGCTTTTTCATCCAGAGCATCTCTGTGTTTTCAAGCTGGGTAATGTTAGCATTATGGTTGAAACAACCCAGAAAAGTTGGACTGCTTGTATCATGTATTTCTTAGTGAATGGCACCCTAAGAAACATTTTCCTGCCAGAGCTCCCAGCTGTCCTCTTGACAGAAACTCTTGTGGCAATGAGTGCAAATAGCTCAATGAGTGGTTCTAGGGTAAACGTGAAAACTCTCCCCCATGCCAAAGGGAGATTTCTCAGGAGCGTTTCACAATGTCACTCTCCACAAACATCAAGCCATGCCTGATGGCAACCGGGCTGACATTGCCTCGGTATTCCTCTTCTCTTGAGAGTACTTTGACAGACTGTTTAGTTGTGGCTTGTTTTTTTTTTCTTTATGTAATGGCAGCTTTGCAGGCTCCATTTACATTAGCTAAGTAGCAGTGGGCCCACTAGTGTGTTAGCCAATCTTTCCTGCACTGACAAAGCAGGGATGTGGCAGGCTCTACTGCTGTGCTTATGGTATACCCTGACCAGAGTTTGCTTCCCTGTGGTTTTATTTTGTACTATTGCACTTGGGGATATGGCTACATATCAATCATGTCAAGATTCCTGAAGACACTGTATCATCCTTGCCTGTCTTTTCAAGCTGTAAAGCAAAACAGCATCATTACATACTGCCCTCCTACATAAGTCAAGTGATTCAACTTCTGGAAACATCTGAAATATATCTATCACATCACTGAGCTGTCTAATATTGTTTTACAGCTAAAGAAGAAGAAAAAAAATTGCACCTGAGAAGCCAGATTCAGGTCTCAAATGACCTTGAAAAAGATCCTGGTTTCATGCAGTCATAGAGAAGAGAGGGATAACTTTTCCTTGCAGGGGCACCTCATTCTTTGGTGTGAATTGAACTATACCCACTCACTGGAAGACTCCTGAACTCATTTTCAAAAGTTATGGATGGAATTTTTAGTTCCCTCTTGCTTGTTCTAGCCTAGTGTCACAACCATCAAACAGCTCTGGCACAAGTAGAAAGCAAGAGCCAAGGGGGTTCCTCTCCTCTGTGTCTCTAATTCGTGCAGATTGATGCCCTTTACCTTTTGGTTTGTACCCTGAAGAGACACCTTGGAGTTTGCTCATTATTAGCTGAGGAACACTTGCCTATTGTCCTGTTCATCAAATTGTATGATATGCATTAGGTTTCCTTCTTTCAGTGAATGAAGCAGGAACTTGGTAGCTTACTGTCTGTCTGTGAAATCTTTTGGCAGTAAGTCACTGCTTTACTTCCTCCCTTAGGTTCTGATATGTGCTGCTATGTTTCTGATCACGGTTTTGCAGGAATCAAGCTTTTTTTAAAACTGACTTTTCTGGAGACTGAACATCCTTTGGTAACGGTTGTGTTTATAGACAGTAGCTGAGTCAGCTGAAATAACAGACAATAATAACTGCAGAGAATTTGTATTTAACTAAAAAGTCCACTTTTATGTGAGCCGGAAAAGCTTTTTTTCTTCTTTCCCCTGAAGTACTGTGCGTGTTCTCATTCTAAGTCTATCCCTGAGAGAATCTAAATTTACTCTTTCCCAGCTTTTGAGAAATACACAGCAAGACATCAACTCTTGGTGGGCGAGAAAGCTCTGAAATGAGGGAAGAGACAGAAGCTTACAAAAGAAAGTTCCGTGTCTGTATTTACTGGTTTGTAACGCAGTCTGCAGCGTCCCTGGGGCTGCGTTGACAAAGCTGAGTGCAGGACGTGCACCGTGCTGGGGGTGAGCCGGGTGCACTCAGCTGTCAGCACGTGACAGCCACGCAATCCATCACACATTTGTTCCTCTGGCTGTGGCACCACACGACTGGCGCTGCTGTGTGCCTTCGTCATGGGAATGCAGCCAGGCTGCCCAGGGCACAGCTCAGCACCCCGTGTGTGTGGGGGGACAGGCACGGGAGGAACCATGGCCTTGCACGTCTTTTGCTATCCACGTGGCCTTTGTGAGGAACTTTAACACCAGCGTGTGCCAACTTCTGCTTTGAGACTCCTTTCTTCTGCTGCAGTGGTGCGAGGGCAGACTCTCATTTACACAGAAACCTCTGTGAGCAGAAGGCCCTGGCTTTTATAATGGAAGTACCTGCAGACAAAAAAAAAAGGAGCTCCACTTTTATGCTTTTGTGTAGCTAGGCTTTATTCCTCAAAGGCCTTCTCCTGCCGATAAGAACAAAACCCTACCTGCAAAGGGCTATTTCTGCCACCAGCCCTGGAGGTGACATCTCCTCTGTCTGCTCCTGGCTCGGCAGGCATGGGCTGCCTAGATCATGTCACTGTCACGAGAAGTGCAAGAGCTTTCTCGACCTGTCAAGCTGGTTACCAGCTAGGGAGGACACACTGATGGGGAAGCGCTTTGGAAGAGAAATTCTGAGTGTTAAACTTTTTCCTCTTTTTGTAATGGCCCAGTCTAACTGAGGAGCTGTAATTATTCCAGATTTTGCAAACATCACTGAATTTTTTTGAACTTGTGGCAAGTTGCACATGTTCTCATTTTTGTTTTTTTTTCTTTTTCATTTCTTCTTTTCTATTTCTCTCCTTTTCTTCCTTTTTCTCTTTCTTTTTGTTTTACTTTCTCCTTTTGTCCTTTTTTTATTTCTTTTTGGTTTTCTTTTTACTTTTATTCTTTCTCTTTATTTTTCTTCTCCCTTTTCTTTCTTTTCTTTGAGGGAAAGATGGTTGTATTCTTCTTACTTTCCAGTCACGTTAGGACATTGACACAAAATTCAACACCCTTCTTTTTTCTTTCTTTGAGGCAGTTGGCCCCAAATCTTTTGTTTTACGGATTCTAAAGTCTTATATCTTTACTCTGCTTTAACTCTGCTGGTATAAAAGCTCCCTTTCCCAAAAATGTGGACACAGATATATGAGATAAAGGTCCTACACAATTTTTGAATGTATCTCTAGTGGCATCTCTAACTATAGGTGAATCCTGTATAATAGCTAAGTAGTTGGTGGCGGCAGTAGCAAAAAAGCCTTAGGGACAGGGCAAGGATATCAAGGTTGTAACTGTCTGCATTGGGATTTTACTAGCAGAACCACCTCGAGCACAGGGTGTAAAACTTATGGTGATATAGCATGCCTCACCTCAAGCAATTCCAAGCAAAATACAGAATTCAAGGCTGTTGCAGCTCCAACAATTGCAGAGTGACAGGTTCAATGTGCTGCAGTGATTCCACCATCCACCATCAGTTGCTCCCAAGAGCACAGCAATGCTTACCTGAAGTATCAGTGATGATAACCTCAGCCACAGCATGAAGTTAATGAGAGCATGTGGAGTTGGAGAAATACTGATGTCAATTTATAACTGAAGCTGGATCCAAACACAGAAGCTATTCCTATATGCTGAAAATACCAATCACATTACAGTTATAAATAAATGAAATATAAATAAATGAAAGAGGTCTCTGTTGTCAATGGCACAGGTGCAGACAGGGATAAGCTATAAAACTGATTTACTCTCTTGTCCCTGTGGGAACTGCTCTATTGGTAGGAAAAATTTAACTGCATCCAGATTGGAGAAGCTGTGTTGGTTTTAGTCCATTGTAGCTAAAGAGATTGTTATACCAGTGTAGATGAAGACTTGAGATTAAGATATGGTTAACTTGAGGTTAAGATACGCTGAGGGACAGAACATCACTTGTATTCTCTCTGTGGTTAACAGAAAACATGCACAGAAATATAATGCTGTGCATTAATAATTTCCATTAATTTATGTCAGGTGCCGAATAGAAAGTCATTATATTTCCACTGTACACCACTCTAGCGAAAAAAAGTTCATAAGTCATTAGGATAATGATTTCTACCATTACTTGTCAGTAAAGTGTGAAAATATTTTTTATTATCCATTTACATTAATTTCAACATGCATGCATTTCTTCAGAAACAGACTTTTTGAAGAGATTGCTTCCCATTGATTAATGTAGCCAGAAGTTTCCTGATTTGCCAAATGTCACAGAACATTTTATTAATGGTACCTGTTTTGTGTATAAATCTTTGCATCAGAAGAGGTTTCATCTATTAATTGGAAAAGCTTAGAAATACTCAGTTAAACAAGAAAATATTTCTAGTGTGGTTGTTGTGTTGTGGACTCCACTCCTAATGCATACAAGTAGGGATCTTTTGCCTTGAGATGAGTGAAAAGTGTGACTCTTAGAAGCTGAGTTTTTGTAGTCTCTAAGGTAAAGAACCATTCTGATAGAGTGAGCCATCTGTATGCAATACAATTTAAAAATACTGTTCATCTTCTTCCGAGAAGGAACTATCCCTGCCATGCTTACATCCATTCAGGACATAATCCAAAAATCTACAGGTAAACTTCAGTCTGGGTATAAGGAGACAATGTTCACATAGCTCACCATCTCCTCCCTTTAAAATATCAATTGTCTGACAAAACTGTTTGTTCCTGGGAATTTTTGATTCTTCAACACCAAAATTTTTCAAGGGAACAAGGAGTTTCCAGAAAAACCAAGGCACATATCCTTGGATAAGAAATAACCCTATGCTAGAACAAGGACCAGATATTTAAATTTTCAGGGTTTGACTTATCAATTCAAATCAGTAACAAGAACCTCTGCCACAAGCTGTGCTGTGACAGTATGGACTCAGCTCTTCCTGCAGCAGTTCTGTTTTGTAGAGCTGGCACAGTAACTGAGACTCATCCTGATTCCCCATAACTGGAGACCCTCATTACCGGTTACTGAGGCCTCTTTTTCATCCTAATTTGAAATGTTTTCTTTCCTTCCTAACCCAGAAATGGGGGATATTTGAAACCTTTAACTGAAGACAGTAAAAACACTTTCTGTTTACTCACTGTAACATAGACCTGGGTTGAAAGCAACAATGTTTGCCTCTACTCCTTTTGTTTTCTCTTTCTATGAACATTCAAGTGAAAAGGATTTTGTCCTTCACTTTTGTAGAAAAACAATTTTAACAATTTATTTTAAAGTGTCCTTGGAAAACAAATGCTATATTTTGCCAAGGCAAGCACTGTTGCTCAAGGAGCTTGAATATGCACTCAGCTCAGCAATAGGAACAACACCATGTGACTAATAAAATCAATGTCTGCTAAGTAATGTGGTTCAAACTGGAAATGTTTTCGATCAATCCAGGGGTTTGGTTTTTCTCTGACTGAAGAATAAAATAGAGCGAGTCTAACAGCAGATATTTTCCTATTGAAAAAGTTAATTTATATAAAGCAGGATATTAATAGTTCTGAGTAGCTCTCCAAGAAGATAGCATCTCTGATTTAATGCTGTCTTAACTTTGTCAAAGTAACATTAGCCCTTGCCTTCATACAAAGTGTTCAATTAAGCCAATTTCTGCTCTTTGTCCTGACATGGCTTGTTGTTGCAATGCACTTTGAGTATTGAAAGGCAGACTAACCTGTCATTAAACATAGCTAGGAAGAGATCTGGCATAATTACATACTTTCTTATTGCTGAAGTGACTGCTAAATATTAGCACTGCAAATTGCCAGCAAACCATGAAGCATCAGGGCACTGCAAATGTGGAAGGGGACCCTGAGGCAGTGACAATGGTAGAGGGAAAGAGCTCAGGAGCTTTTATCAAGCTTAGATGCCACCAAGTGCAATGTGGCTGAAGAAGAGGCATCCCTGGCCTGTACCAAAGTAAGAAAGAGAAACATGGCAGTTAACAGCATTCAGCTTTGATTCACTGAGAATCATCTGAAATAATGTTACTTTAGAATATGGGGTTTTTTTTCATTTCTACTCATCCCTCATGCTAGTAAAATACACTAATTTCAGTCCAGTTCCTCCATTTAAGGACTGTAGTTTTTATTCCCATGAAAGCAGATGGAGGGAAAATCTCCAGTGTGTAGAAAATAAAGCAAGCTGTCCAATTAAATCACCACACTGATTCCTAATTCCACTGTGGCCTGTCTGAGAAGGCCATTAGGAGCAAAATACCTCTCTGAGGAACATTTTTCTGGCACTTCACACTCACAAGGAAGGTATCTGCAGGCAGCCAGGCATGCAAAGTTTCTGGAAAAGGGAGAGACACTTAGGAAACTGAAGTTCTGCAGCATTCTGCAGCATTTACTTGCAACAGAGTAAGGAGAAATAGAAATGTTTAAATGGAGTAAGCAATCCCAAGTAGGAACTGCTGTGATCCAAGTGAGACCTGAGTTTCATAGCAAAGGGACAACACTCAGCATCAGACCCCCACCTCTTTGGTGCCTACCATTTACATAAGGCTGTGGGGTGCCCAGCAGGCAGGCAGGCATCTGTGGGGCACAGGCAGACAGCCATGGGGTGCAGGCAGGCTGTCCCTAGCAGGCTAATGAAACATCCCTTTGTAACTGCATTGAAGAGGGCAAAATAGGATTTACTTACCTTGGTACCAGGCTGCAGTAAATGTCTACAACACATAATGTCAAACAGGCAATTAATAGAAAAACATTTCTGTATCTAGAAATGTGGTGGAATTTAAGTTAATCTCTGCTGGTACAGACCCATAGCACTAACCTTATTAAACTTCATATCCAAAGGCAGTAGCTTTGCTATAGAGCTTTCATATCTAGTGGTGAAATTCCAGGCAATAACATCTTTTAATTTGAAGGTAAACACTGATAGATCCATCATTTGGAAATAGCCAGTTGCAAACTGAAGAAACAAAATACTGTGGATTTAACACAGTGCCTGTGTGCTGCCTTCCATCACCATATAGCAGGACACTGTTTCAGTATCTATGAGGTTTGGCAGCAAAAAGGAAGATTATGGAGGAACACATTTGTTTTGCAGGGCAATGCACTACCAGAGCTGTGTACAGAGTAGGAAGCCAAAGCAGTGAATTTCTGCACCAAAGTCAACAAATAAGCTGATTGACAGTGTTTGTTGATAACAACCACAGTCTTTCTGTTACACCCAGCCAAAGCAATCAAAACTCAGTAACCATGAAGGGACAGTATGAGTAAGATCTACAGTTAATGGATGAACAACAGCAGTCATTCAAGCTTACAGGGAGTTTGCTCACCAGAATTTGAATGTCCTTTCTACTCGTGGTAGCAATAGAAGTGGTTTCTTCCTGCAGCATAAGAGATAACCTCCAGGATACCTGGTAAAGAGGGAGCGTTATTCCTAGGGCTGTTTTACTCTGTTTCAGCTTGTTTTCTTGGCAGCATTACAGAGTGTAATTCTGTGAATCATGAATACGATTCATACTAGCCAAACTGACCTTTGAAATTGGGAGTAGGCAAATATATCAGCAAGCGCTAACAAATAAGCTGATAAAATGAATGAATTATATTTATAGACCCTGCCAGTCTATTAAGAGGTCACTTTGATAACCCTGGAGGTCCAAAAGTGAGAGTTTCCATTCTCTCCTGCATACCTGAGCAGCACTCATACATATTTAGTAACAAGGTGCATCATCACTATTTTGGCTGTTCATGCAAATAGCTCTCTGATAGAATGTATTGTGTGGTACAGAAAACTATGAATTTGTGAGTCTGAGTGTTCATGAAGTTCCTGAAAACCTTAACAAGCCCCGCCAAGACAAAAAGGGAGAGAGATGAAGACTATGGCATATGTCTAAAACACCTACAGCTGACCTTAACAAAGGGCTGGACAAGGACCTGTTTTGAGTAGGCAGCAACACCCTTTCCAGCAGTTCCTTCCAGTTCCCTTCCCTTCCCTGGGTCTGTCCAAGCATGTGGGAGGAACCCAACCGAGCAGATGTGGCAGTGAGTGGGACAGGTGCAGGACATGACTGCCAGCATAGGGTGAAGTAAAATTCCACCAAAGAGCACTAGAGTGTCACCATTTTTAAAGTCTTTATCATTTAGTGACTGTAGGCAGTTTCAGTAACATGGTTTGAAAGACCTGCACCCAAGTTCAGGTTTGTTTTATGTGAAATTGTAGACTCCAGAAGTGCCGGAGGAAATTTAAATCATCTCTTAGCTGGACTATTTTTCTAATCAAGGGATCCTTGGCATGAGTTGAGAATCTGACCTGCCATGACCCTGGAGCCAATAGCTCCATGTCACAGTAACAGAGAGTTCTTCCAGGCACCCCAGTGATAACCTGTGCCATTAGTGGGTTTATAACCTCAGTTTTTAGTTAGGCATTTAGAAAAATTGGCACATGCAGTTTGTATACTTCTAAAACTGTGGCTTCACTCCAAAGCTGTATTTGATTTCTGTGTATGAACCCTTAAAGCATTTTGGAATCTCTGGCTAAAAGAGAAAAGCAGTTTAATATAAAAATCTGTTTCTTTTTTCTTATTCCTAAGAGCAAGGTAAATAAGAAGTGTTGAGAATTGCATGTGACTGGAAGATTTGAGGTTTGCTTAGAGCCATTTCAGTGGTTATTTTGAATCTTCATAGCAAAACAATATCATTTCCTTTCTTCACATTCATAACTTACCAACATGTTTACATTTTCAGCTGAACATTTCCATTCTTGGCTGTGCTGGAAGGTGATACTCTGTTTACTGGATATAACACTGAGCAAAATCCCTTCAACCTTTTGAATTACCTCAGTCTGAAAAGTATAATCCATTATCCAAATATTCTCCCAGTGTTTTTCTAGTAGAAAAATATAGCATAACAAGTTGAAGATAAAAGCTTGGCCTGCATATAGCAGCTGCTAAGGATTTCTTTGGCTGGAGATGAAGGAAGAAGGTTTAAAATAAGACCACCTCTGTGTGTGCTCAATGAATGTTTTGCTTAGATTGTAACACAGTGCAAAGCACCATTTGCAGCCATCTCTATAAAAATTTCCTCTGCCTGTGTGGATAAGAGGCTGGTACTGAGACCACCACACTCAAATTGCCATTAGCAATGAATAAACACTATGAAGATGTAAAGCCAGAGTCCTTTAATATAATTTAAAGGATAAAGAAACAAACAACCCCCATCCTCCCGAAAAAAAAACCCCAACAAAATGAAACATTACTTTGATACAAAGTGAATTTAGACATGAATGTGTATATTTATAGAAACATAACAAGTGTGTGTGTCCATGTACACACACCCACACATGCACAAACACACCCTTCCTCTATCTGAGAAAAAAATAAAAAAAGTAATAATTTAAATTCCTTCAGCACTCTGGTCTCTATTATTCTTCATATTAAATTGACTGTCTTTCATTGTGAGACGACAGCCATGTGGACAGATAATTTGTCTCCATGCAAATATTGGTTAGTCAAAGAGGGGACATTGCTTTTTTCCTGGAAGACACAAGCTTTAGTGCACTGTTGGAGGCACTTAAATGGTATCTTCTCATAATGAAAAACCTATGTATAACTCACTATTCATTTATTTTTTCTTTTAAGTAAAAATAATAAAACATAAACTGATTTTCTTGCAGCTTCATTTTAAGATGTGCAATTTAACATGTTCATTTGAACTCAGTAGCATTTTTTTGCTTTTGCTTAAGTGTAAACTAAATATTTTGTCAAAAATTAGAAAATAAAGATATCATCCCATCTAGCCTTTTACTCACAGCAGAATCAACTATACATTGGCTGACAGATGCCAATCTATTCTGGGAGGCTTCCCAGGAAATCTATTCCTGTGCCTTGCTGTACATACCACTAGGAAGTTTTTCCCTGACATCTATGTCAAATCTCTTGTGTTGCAAGCTGGGTCTATTAATATTCACTTTCACTCTTTTTTTTACCCTGCATCCTTTTTCTTACATACGACCTAAAAACGTATAGAGTGTTTAATCAGAATCTTTTCAATAGAAATAAAATTGTCATTTTCTTGCAGGTTTTGCTCCTGTTCATACAGTGCAATAAGCTTTATCTTTTGTTTGCTTTTGTTTTGAAAGCAGTCTCATATTATTCACTCAAACAAAACACATGTCCAGGTTCTTTTCTGCAAAACTCCTATGTGTCCAGAAGTTCACCAGCTGCCTTCATACAAGTCATTGCTTCTGCCTGGTTTAGAAAATTCTACTTGTCCCTAACACCGTGGACCTTATCTTGCCAGTTTGTGTTTCCAGTTTGTCAGAATTTTTGTTCCTTCTTCCCTTTCTCTCTTTCTGTGTTGGTGTACCCTGTAGATTAGGAATCATTATCCCTTCCATCACCCAGCTCATTAGCAAAACCATGGAAAGCTAGTGGACACAAGACAGATCCTTACAGAACACCATATCCAAGCCATTAGTAACTCCCCTGCATACAGCTTGTTCAGCCAGTTTTGTTCTCACTGTCTTATTTGCATCTCTTATATCTCTTTATCTGCTCTTTCTTAATATTTTTGAACCTATGTCTCAACCTGCAGGTTATCTTCTGTGGGTATACAACGTGGGACCTCCCATACCTAGACCGGCAGTACTGGCTGCATGCATTAGAGTTAAGGTTGGAAAAGATCCCTAAGAGCATCAAGTCCACCTGTTGACGCCACTCATCAAGTCTGCTGTCCAATTGATGCAGAAAGGCACTGGGGGAGTCAGGTAGACCTCACCAGCTGCCCATTCTTCCATCAGAAGAGGAAGTCAAATAGTAGTAGCTTGCATGGAAGTCTGAGGTTTAATCAAGGAGTTTTAATCCAGTCTTTGTTGCTATCCCAAGGTCCTGCAGTTACAATTTTCCATGTGTGTATCTACATCTTTGAATGAAGATGATGTTGTTGCCTTTCCCTGGTCTTAAAATTAAAACCAAAACACAGTTTATGGGGAAAAGGGGTTTTTACCTTGGTATTTATTTCAGGATCTTTGGGTGCAGCACTTTGTCCAGGTGGAATACCCTGAAATGCCCACACTGTCCCCCATACACCGAAATGCACACAATTATAGGCCTTGCAAATTAGCATATCTGTCAAAGATTCCCCAATAAGAGGCTCAAGTGAACCCCCCCTTTGAGAAACCTTCCCCCTGGATGGACCTATATTAGTTTACAAAAATATGTTCCAGAGAGGACCTTGGTGTCTGGGGCTTCCAGGATGTTTGGTCTCCTGGTTTAACAGTACAGTGGGTCTCAGCTAAGTTATGAGGCTTGGAAAGTTACAAGTACATGGGCTAAAAGCACTAAGAATACATAAAACTATAGAAAAGGGTATATAAGAGGGGTATGAAAGAAAAGGCAAAAAAGCATCTTGGCATCAATGTGAAACCTGCCTCCTCTGCCTGGGGTGGCTTCTGACCAATTCTGGGAAGAGGGGCACAGCTAGGTAAGGGCTTCAGCTTCCATAAAAGCCCCACAGACTGTGAAGGGAGAGACACCGCTGGGATTTCTACCTGCTCACAGGTGGAGAACAAAATCTCAACCTGCCAGATACACAGAACCACTTCACAGATGTAAAGAACACAGATGTTTGTGTACTGCCTTGCTTGTTTAAAGAAGAGATAGTAGAGTGGTTCTGTTCATTTTTTCATGGCAGAGCTACATTAAAGTTCGTGTACTCCCCGAAGGTCAGAAAGACTTGCTTGAGTCCAGAGTGCTCTGGGTCTTCTCTTGCAGGCACATGACATGTGATTAGGCTTAACACAACACAGAGGGTCCCAGACTGAGCAAACACTGCAAGGCTGTTGGTCTGTCAGTCCCTAGCAATGGCCACCTGCGAGACTGACCTGTCCAAAAACCACTCCTCCTTCTGCTCACGGGGAGCTTACACAGCTCTCTTCACTCCTCACTACCTCACAGTTTTACAACATGTGCCTGGAGGATTGGGATGCAGAGCCTCTCCTAAGCAGTTTTCCAGCTTGGAAATACCTCATTTGCACTCTGTGGTAGGGGCAGGGCTGCTTGCAGCTTGGGAAATTCTGGAGAGAGACTGATGTGTCCTTGTCCTACATCTGTCACTGTTTTGCCTCCAGTGGGGCAGACAAGTACATAGGATTGATTTAGGGTAATCTTAGTATAGTCTAATACCACTGTCAGATTTTTCGCAAATGCAGCCTGACTGTGAGGTTATCTACAGCCTGGATAGCTGGATGTTATTCTTCCTGTCTTCCTTCTTGTAAATCCCAGCAGTAATCTCTTATCTAAATATTATACAATGAAAAAACAGGAGATTGGCAACAATAAAATGAATAACAAGTTACTGACAGTAATTATTCTGCAATTTATCTCTAGTCCATGGCCTCACTTTATCTGATGTTTGTTTTTTCCGACCCAACCTTTTGCTCATTTGTTTTCTTACTTGAGTAAAAACATTCTTAATGACTTTTTCTTGTCCAAAAAAGAAAGTTCTTTAGCAGAAAAAGAAAGGCTGATCAGAGAACAGCTTTCACTGGCATATTTGTTGTGACTGCTTCATAGTTTGTAACATATGTGAGAATAATATGTAAAGCAATATCACTACTGATAGGGTCTCCTACAAGAGCAAGGTAGACAAGTTCTATGATACATTGGAAAAATAAATAGACAATACACTGTAAAATAACAATTTGCCACAATGTATCAGGGTAAGATGCATAAAACAGCTGGGACAGATCTAGCAGCTGTTAGTGGTACTGATGATACAGCAGGAGATGGAGCTCAATAGGAACCGAGCTGTGGAGTGAAACAGCTGAACCAAATTCCTGATGTAGACACCATGGACAAAGAGATGAAGCAGAGCAACAAAAAATGAGGAAAGCTACTAAATCTAAAATAAAAATAGCTGAGCTTAAATTATTGCAGCATGTAGTGAGGCTTTTGCTGCTCTGGGTGACAGAATGTCTTGTTGCAGGGACTTCATTAAAGTGGTAAATGCACAGCAGCCCAGTGCTACTTAAGAATATGTTAGAATCATCTCAGGCTATTTCATTTAGATTTCAGCCACCTGTCCTGAAATCAGGAAATTCAAAATAATGCCACCACAATAGAGTTTCAGATATGTAGTCATCAGAACTAAAGTGAAAATGAAGCCACTTAATACATTCAATACTGGGAACATGGATCCAATTTCCTGAGAAATAAAAACACCAAAAAACAATCACCCCATATAAATCTTCAACCTCTATTTCTATTTTCCGTTCCACAGAGTCTCATATTTCATTCACAATCATAACCTCTGAGCATTCTCCCATATTGCCTAAGCAACATGTCTACCATCTGTCATCTAATTCTTTTGTTCTTCTGCAGAGAATCATGGACAGTGGTGTCTCTTCCTTATGTTTGGTTTCAAAGGGATTTTTGTTTCATTTTTTACATGCAAGCTACTATAAAATTCCTAGGGGAGAATGAAAGTGCTAGGATTCATGGTTGTCTGTAGTTCATTGGAAAACCTATTTAGATAAGCTTCTGAGAAAGTTCTGTTCACTGAGGAACACACACACACACACACATACACACATTCCCCCCAAACCACTAAGAATTGCTGTGGGGTATTTTATCAAGCTGCATTAGTAAAAGCCTTATGCTTTTGGGGACAGGTGGTTATCTCCTACACCCATTGCCCAGAAATGAAGGGAGAGAATTACAGAGCTGTGTGGAGATTAGGGTGTGAAGGGAGTTTACAGTGCAGCAGTGGCCATTTTCTCCCTTATTCCTAATACTCCTTGTGCTTTTCTTCTCAGGTTGCTGCTATCTCAGGGCTGAAAACAGGGATGACAACACTGCAGTGAAGAACTCAAATCTTCCTTAAAGTAGACTCATTTAGCTTGTGTCTATTTGCTAATCTTCTCCTGCAGGCAATCAGAGCAGTAGTGAGAAAAGTGGGGAAGGTGCAGATGGGAAATGAGAATAACCAGGTGCTTAAGGCGCGCTCTGACCAGCTGTACACAACCAGTATTTCCAGCCCAAGAATGAAGGAGGGAGAGGTGGGCCTAGGACATGTTTAGAATCTAGGATGAGAAGTGGCTGCTGTCACCAAGTTGTTAGATGGAGAACGGCGTGCTCTGGGGAGTTTTTGTGCTGAAATCACTTGAGCTCCCCAGCTCACAAATGCTAAAACATGAGCTACCTCAGCAGAGCACTGAGTGACGCTCAATCCAGCTGCCTCGGAGAGCCAGATAGTCACAAACCTCATGAGCTTCTCCATCCTGCAGCACACCATGAAGTTGAACAGGCTTTGCTAAGCTTTACCTCACCATTTATGCTGCATGTACCCTGCTTCTCCTGCTTTGTTTTAGTGAGCTGGCAGGAAATGGAAAATCGGCGTAGGATTCTTGCATGTTTTCATAGCTGCCTAGTCACAAATATAACAAACTGTAATAAAGTTCTCATAAGGATTAAGCCTTTCTGTGACAATATGCTGTGGCAGACGGTGGGTCCATTAATCAAGGGGCCATGAAAGCCCTATGGAGGAAAATATTTTAAGAGGCATCCCCCAGGTTAGGGTGACAGAAAGAGGCTGCTCCCAGGGATCTTTGCTGTATTATGCCAATGTACCCCAGTTTAGTAATTTATTTATACCCCAGTGCTGTCATTTATTTCTCCATGAAGAGTGGCTCTTCTGAGGTTATTATAGGAGCACCTGTTTCATCAGGGCTGGGGGATGCACTCAAACACCTCTCAAGCACACATAAGGGAAGGCTGATGTGGGAAGTTATGTGTGCTCTAAAAGGAAGACTCTAAACTCAATATTAAATTGTGCTGAGCAAGGCCTGTTCCAATCTCATTTTCATATTTACACTTCGTATTTAGCCATAAAATAGTGTGGCTTACAACTGGCTGTGCCGGCACCACTTTGGAGTCCTGGTATTAATAGTTTATGTGACACGCATTAAAATTAACTATGGAAGTATTTTTAAAGAAGCAATCATTCACGTGCTATAAAGTACATGATGGAGAACCTAATCAGCTGGAATGTGCTTTGCTTATGATGTGCAAGTCTAACCTAGCATTGCAAGTTTGAAAGCATAGAATTCCTCCATCAGAAAGTTTTCTGTGGGCCCACAATGCCTTTCTGCATTTTCATTCCCAGCTAAAGGCCGTAATTATTCCTTTGTAACTTTCAAAACTAAAAATGAACATTGCCGTGAGCTCACACAGACAGCAAAATTGTTTAAAACCCTTGCCTCAGCCACACAAACTGCTCCTGTTGTTATTACAAAGTTTCACACAGCTTTTGTCATCACACTTTTCTGTCTGTCATCAAAGAAAGTGCAAGTTTTGGTTCTTTTAATCAGCAACTGTAGATGTTAGATCTTAGCTGTGATTTAGAAAATATCCTGTTTTTCCTTCTGTAGGTAAAAATTCCTTTCAACACATAAGTAAATTTATAGATTTAGAGGAAATATTTAATACTGAAAGGTAATAAAAAAAGGAGAAAGAAGCTACGAATTTTAAAGTTCTAGTAGAAACTTAATTTTTCACGTGATACTTAATATAATCCCCCTTTTCAGTCCCTTGTCTTCCCTGCAGGCTTTAGTTACTTGATCTGAAGAGAATCAATACACAAAATTGTCTGTGTTTCATGAACTTTTATTGGCCTTGCCTGTTGCATTTCTACCTCTGTCCAAATACATCTCCTGGTTATGTTGCTGTGTCAGGAATGGTCTAATAAGTGACAGCCAAGGCTCAGGTGTAAAGGAAAACAACACCAGCAAAAACCAGACAGGCCCACTGCAAGGGTTTCTCCTGATAGCTTGTTTCATATATTTAACTCTGCCACATCTTGACTGGCAGAAAGCTTCGTAGCAGTGTGACTTAGCAGTTCCTTTTTGTGTTTTGTGGTTTTTCCCTCTCATCTCTTAATCTTCTTTTCATACATGCACTATAATTTTGTCCTAGGAAACATGCTTGTTGTTAATGGCAGCTAGACAAAAATCTGGGAAATTATCTTCCCACTTTTTAAAAGGAACACTCAACTCATAGGGAGCTGTGCACATACAGGGGCTTGGGCTTGTCAGTCATTCTGGAATGATTCATCCACTAAAGGGCTACAAATTTCAAGGCTACTGTTATTGTTGGCCAGTTATTTGAATAATTTGAACAAGCAAGTAGATCTTTGCAGCTAAATGCCTTGAAGTTGGATTTTGAAATTGGCAAGTAGTCCTGCAAAAGAAACATCTTCTAATTCTCCTTTCGTTATGACAGATTGGATGTATTTGCTTTTTCCCTAGCAGATTACTCTTTGAAATACAATATGCTGTTATCATCAGTGTAGAGATACTGTTAATAGATCTGAAAACCACTACTAGCTTAAGAAAGGAGACAGATTGTATATCCATGTTTCTGTACATCCAGGTTTCTATCTCCTCATCACCTGCACTGGCACCCAAAGGGACACCTTTACCCGTACAGAGGAGGTCACAGTCAATCGAAGTCAAGCTGACCTGGAATGGGAACAGGGTTTACTGGCAATACCTGCAGAGCAGTGCATGGATGTGAAGGGTCTGCAACAATTTTGATTTATAAGGAAAGTAAGAAAAATGCACTCTGCCTTCGGACTCATGAGGGTCCTGATCCTTACTCAGCAGTGTAGAGATCTTTCTGTCTTAAAAGCTTTTGAGAAATAAAATGCCAAAAAGTTCTCTTACGCATTTAATCCAGTCCTGCTAACTAGGACTTTTGTTTTGAAAATTCAGGCCAGGCCTTACGAATGTAGATCAGAGGTCTTTTTCACTTCAAATAATTAATTTGCTACCTGTTTACTTTCTAAGCTCATTGTTAAGTGGCCTCCACGAAGCATCACAGCAAGAATCTCACAGTTTACTAGAAGAGGATGATTTACATCCAAGCACAGAGAGTGAGGAGGGACAAAGAAGGGAGAATGAGCCTTTGACACCTAAGAAGCGATGGCAGGTATGGGATGAGTGGCACAGTGCACACTAAATCTTAAAGAACACCTGTTAGCATCGTAAATTGAGCGGAAGAGCTACATGTTGGGCTGAGCCAGTACATAATTGGAACCCTGGAATGTATTTGTGCAGTCTGCAGCAGGAGTCCAGAAATATGTGGACTTGGCATAAGCCATCAGTAGCGTCAAATAATTATGAAATACTTGAAAGCCCCAGGTAAATAACCTCTTCAGAATTGGCAGGCGTCAATGGGTCATTATCTATTCTGTTCTTTCCTTCTTTATATGGTGAGCTGTTGTAAATCCCCAGTGGAAAATCCAGTGAGGCAGACAGGGGAGAATGCAATCAGCAATCCAAGCAATAAGAACAAAAAGAAGAATGGCACTTACAAATTTTCCTACCAATTCCACAGTCCTTTCCAATTCCAATCTGATAGAAAGGATTTAGCTGAGTAGCTTGGCTGGGTGAAGTGGAGTTTTTACAAGTCTAACACAAAGGACCAATACATTTGATTTGGTGGACGTGTAAGCTCTAAAAATAATATTCAGCAAATTCAATTCCTTAATCATTGTGACCATAAGAACAAAGGGTTTGTAATGTTCAGTACATGCAGAGAGTAATTACATCGGATTTTAATAAGACTTGCTGTGAATTGTTGACCAATGATTCACTATGGGGGAAAAATTAATTAAATTTTAATGTGAAAAGTTTTTGTTAATTAAAAATTGTATGAAAAACAGCCATAAAAAGTAGTTAAGGTGTACCATTTTGAAATTACTGAAAGGGCATATAAAGAAAAGGAGTAAGACATTTTTGAACTGGATTTTACCCTACAGCTTTTATGCCTAAAAAGACCAATCAACATGGAAATTCTCTTCTCCAGCCATGAAAAGTCTGTCTCAGGAAGATGAGCATCCTGTGACAGATGATAGCTTGCACCTATGGCTGTAGAGATAGGAGTGGGCTGTGGGATCAGGGGATGGGTTGGGCTCAGGAAAGATTTACTTCACACCCTCTATATATTGGCCTCTAAAGAGTTTACAAAGAAAAAGACTGTGACAGGTGAGCAACCAGTGTAGGAACACTGGCAGCTGGAAACAATGTCACTGCAGCCTTGGAGTGCATTCCACTCTAAGCCCCCACCAGATATGCCACTGACTTTATCAGTGTTTCCATCCCCTATCAGACTTTGCCTTCCAGTCCCTACAATGTCCTTTTTACAGGGCCCTTAAAAAACACTCCATTTATGCAGAAGCTGGAGAAAAAATGCCAGAAAGAAACTTGGGAACAGATCCCAAAATTGATTTAAGTATATTTTATATATACCTAAATCTCGATGAAGAATTTTGATCCTCAGGATTCCAACTGAGTTGCTGCCCAGCTCCACTGCACTTGGGTTACTGCAGGTTCCCCCTGCAGGAACCAGGGCTGGCTTTTGAGTATGACCAGAACACAAAGAAGATGTGGTTAAGATGTGGTAAGTCCAGAGCGCAGTTCATTAATAAACCTGATTAGGATCAATGTTTTCTTCCTTCTCTGAGAAGCTTGGACAGAGCCTGGTGTACTTTGGCAACAGCTACTTCACCAAAACTAATGCAATAATATGGCTTTTCTCCTGGATTTTTTTTAGGGAGAGGATTTTGTGCAGGGAGTTTGAGCTGATTGGGATGCTTTTTGTTTTCCTACATGTTGTGTTGTCACCCTAGGCAGCACTGTGGGCCATGCTTGGAGGACCGAGCACCAAAAGTTAAATAATGTAACACTACCACTGTGGCAATGAAGTCCTCCTAGAACTCCAGACCTTAGCGTTTTCCTGCACAACAAACCTATGAAGGACCTGCAGGGTCCCAAATTGTATGTGTGGGTGGCACACTGTGACTCCTTTTACAGATTTCTTTCTCCTTTTACAGTCTAGAGATTCATGGATCTTAAGTCACTTCATCATACATGTCTCACTCAGATCATTATAATGAAATCAGCAGGGTTAAATCACGCATTACAAAGTGCTTTTCCTTAATCATCAGTTTATCCAAAGGACTGACAAGTGAGCTATTGCACTGGGTAATCCAATGCCCATTTTCCCCTCAAGGATTAGGATTTATTTACTCACAACTGACAAGCATCTACTATCTCATTTTGATGGTATTTGTGTAAATGAAAATTTAAAGTCTTTCCCATTATATGGTAAACTCCTATAAAAACAGCTTCTTAAATTTTCAAATATATGCAGCTGTATATCTGTACAGTCAGGTTTAAAAAAGTTCAGTGGTCTGAAATATATTGGAATATAACACATTACAGGTGGTGCAAATGCTTTACAGTAAAATATTATTCACTTAACTCTATCAGGAGGTCAGTGACTGAAAAAGGAACTATAATTGCAGTTTAACTACTGAGATTCAGTTTTCCAAACAAAAATGAGCTTGAATCTCTTCCCAATGCTCAATATTTCTTAAAGGGCAAATAAATAATTAGAATTAAATCCCAGTTTCAATTTGGCTTTGTGAACACTGTACTTGCAGTTCTAAAAGAAGCCCATGCAGAGCTTTTAAAAGATGTTTGTAGAAACCTGTACCTCTTGATTGCTGAAAGCATCTCTAAATATTAAATCAATACACACATATGTATGACCTTTCAAAGAGCAGTTTGTATGTCATTCTCAGTAGCCCCATGAAAACGTTCCAGTTAAAATGTCAACAGCGGGATCGCTTTTAGCATCAAAGGTTATTCCTGCTACAGTTCTGTGAAGATGGTGACCTGAGCTGCACATGCATAACTGCACCAACAAATTATAACACTGACCAAATGTAACAATTTATTTTATCATTATGGTGTTGCCTAAATCACATCATTTCATGACTATTAATAAGCGGAGCTGAAAAAACAGAATTAGTGGAGAGGTTATCTCAACAAAGAAAGATCATGATTGCCTTCATGTAGCTCAAAATGCAGAGCATGACCTTTGATAGCAAGGAAACAGTTGAAGGCAAATTATTTCTAATACTATAATTCCCTCAAATATAATAAAAAAGTCCAAGAAAGGCATTTGCACAAAAATTAATGGTTGATCCCTAATCAGTGCACTCTGGCCTACAGCTGTGCAATTGCATCTGACCTACTCATGAGAACACGTGCAGGGCCAAAAGTTCTGGAGCAGGTGCCCACCCAAACTCTGCCTTCTCCTCCCAGCCCTTGCTGACTTGCTGTGGGAGCACAAGAACCTCTGTACAGGCAGAGAGCTGCCACTTTGAGAACTAGTTGTGAATGGGGCCTTTCCAGAAATGTGGAAGATAGGAGAGGGGCGTTATCTTTTTGTGTTGTTTTGACATTAGCCCTTTGTTCCTGAAGTGTGCGTGACCCTGAACCAAATTCTTTCTTATTTTGCCTGATTCTGTACAATGAATTCAAGCCATGTGTACCTGTTCTCCACTGGCAACGAACTGTCAGCCACTGCACCCATTTTGTCGCAATTCTGCATTTGAATGTAATCATACTTCTTAGTCTGACAAGCACCTAAATATCTACAGTCTACTCACTTGTCCTGTGTCTATAATCAATAATTCATTCTCTGAATAACTCCATAAAAATGGCAAGGATGATGAATATTTTCTTTCTCTCTCAGTTTAAAATAAAATCCATATTAGTTTCATCAACTGGCAATAATTAATGTACCTTACTTAACCAAGAATTGATTTGGTTCTGACAAGTTCTTAATGTCTGTAAATTGTGGTAAATAATTGCTATCCATATTCAGCAGTTTAGTTTACCAATACAAGATGATCTTGCTTTAATGGGAGACAAATCTGTGAAACCTTGAAGAATATTGGGTAAAAGCCTTCAGTCATTTCTTTTGCTTTAAAGCTTGTGCTGGACAGGGTGTAGGGGTAGCCACAGCAATAGAAGGAGGCTAAGCAAAGCTTGGGGCTCAAAACTCAGAAGCAAAGTCAAGCTGCAGATTTTTAGGTTCAGACACACTATTTATGAAACATCTCATCTCTATTTCTATTTTTATCACCTCATAACCTGAAAATTGTTGTATAAATGCCTACCTTTTACAATTCCTCACAGGTTTGGCATACCTATTAATAATTCAGGCGTTTGAAAGGATAGGCTGTCTGTGACATTAGCTTGTCATAAAATTGTTACGTTTTATCTTATGGATACGGCTGTATTACTTATACCTCATATGCAGAGTTTAACTTCTGTGGCAGATATTCAGCTCAGCTATTTGTACTTCTTTGTTTAGTGCCTTGCCTCTGTAAAGCCCATAAACCAAAGTGGAGAATACTGATAATAAGAACAGACTGAGGGTTTCCTAGTAGGATAGGTCTTATATGAAATGTAAATAGACTGTGGAATAATTAAATAATATGGGAAGTGTAGTCAGTTTAAAGATCTCATGGCTTTTAGTCTCACTACTTTCTTCCATTTTTGGATAATGTACAGCTCCATTTGGCTGTCCAATGATTGACTTCTGAGTAAAGGATATAGAGCCTAAATATTTAAGTTCAAACTGTATTTCACAGTAGTTGACTGAGGGTTCCTAAATAAAAAAAAGTTTCCTATACCAAATGTGACCTTGCCTACCGATCAGTCCCAGGTCTTGTTCAAAGTCACTTGTCCTTTCCTGTTGGAGGAAAAGTGTTTTTCATTGCTCAATATCCCAGCAATGAGACTTATTGTAAGGAGCTAAGCTCATGGGTATAAGGTGAAAATGTCTGGAATGAGGAAACTATGACTTGTTAATGCTTGTCCTTTGTATGGATGGCATTAAGCTGCCCAGACCTCAGGCAAATAATACTGATTTTAAAAAATGAAATAAATCTTGTTTAAAATTCACAGAAGGCAGATAGAGAAGTACTGCAAGGATTTAGTAATTTGTTTATTTAAAATGGCACTGCAGGCATGAATTTCAGCCATCCCACTGGAGTAAATTGTACTAAAGTGGACTAAAAGTGTTGTTAAGGCCCCAGACATAAGCCTCTACCCAGTAGGACAGCTTACACAAGCTTGCTGGAAAAATGCCTGTATTCAACAACAAATCTAAGTTCCCACTGAGTAGTAAACCTAGGTAAAGTCTGAAAAGAAGAACAAACAAAGCACATATTGTAGATATACCCCATAAAGATACAGGAGCTCACATTAATCATGTGAGCTAGGACAATAAGTGACCTTTTCTAATAAGAAATGAGGCAACTAAAGCAGCCATTAAATTTCGCAGTGGCCCTATTTAATGTCTGTGACATTCATCATCACACGATGTAAATGTCTGCAGCCTGTCGACATTTGCCAATCATCCCTCACTAAGAGGGAAATTGGTCTGAAGATTTTAGAACACAGCTTTCCAAATTCTGGCAATGCCAAGGCCATTCTAACTCCTTTTCAACCCTAAAATGACAGAGAGCAGCTGTTTAGCCAGCAAGGTTAACAAACCTTGGAAAAGCATTAGTGCTACTATGTTTTTAGCACCTTTCAAAGCACAAAAGTTGAAAACTACTGTCTGACTCAGGCCTGCCACTTTTGCAGGAGTCAAAAGAACAAAATCACTGGTAAGATATCTAGGCTCTGGCTTTCAATAAAAATGATTATGCTTGCAGTTCTAATACATGAAGGATTTTCAAGAAATGGAGGCTAATATGTACTGAGATGTAGCCACTGCTTTAAGCTTTGCGGTCTAGTTTCAAACTCTGGACAGAGATGATAATTAGAAATGCTGTCAAATAAAGATACCATAATTCAGTGTCCAGGGAATGCATTCTCCTATTGAGCTCATGAACTATCACTGTGACTTTGGAAACTTGGAAATCTGCTACTCTGCCAGGACCTTCTTTCACTGGCTTTTTTTTTTTTTTTTTTNTTTTGCTACCCTTTTAGGATTTTCAAGTTCTGAAATTAGCCTCAGGCCTTCTCAGCTTCACAGAAAAAATGGTGTTGAAACAGCAGCTGGGATTCTGCAGATCAAGTAAGGGCCTTGAAACCATCCATGGGCTTTCTTGGGTTTTTTTGGCTTGTTGATTTGCCCAGTTCTTAACTGCTATCCCTTGCTTCTGGCTAAGAAGCCATCACTTTGACACCAGTGCCCTCCACAGCCCCAGCCATGTCTGGTTTCACACCAGCACTGAGGAGCTGGTGTCAGGCCAAGTTTTGCAGCATCAGGCTTCTCTGAGTGCCAGGGAAGTTTCATGGTGGTCTAGGTGCAGAGACACAGAGTCCTTTGCCACTGACAGACGATCTGCTTAGGGCTACCAGCAGGTGAGACCTTGCTGCTACTTCTGTTCTAGCTTACTTGCCATTTGATGCAGCTGACTTGCCTGAGAAATTTGGGAGAGTGGAGAGATCTCATCCCTTTCAAAATACCTTTTTTTCCATTCCTCTCTGAAAAGTCTGAGACTCTCTATTAGGGACTTCCTCTACCTCCTTCCCCAATAGCTCACCTGGAAAACATCTGTTGAATGCCACTTTTCTCAGTTTTGGTGAGCTTATGTGTAATACTGTTTCACAGAAGATAATGTCCTTTCATAGTGTCTTAAAAGTCAAACATGAATGATATCCTAATTCACTGAAAAATGGGATTTGAGATGAAAAGGACTTGACTGAAGGCAAAGAAATGGGAGTTGTAACTTCTTAAAAGCGGACATCACTTTGATGAGAGGAAAGAGCTACATACATAGCCTCACAGGTGGACTGCTGCCATCCCTTGTTTATTCAGTTACTCAGGCTTTCCTCCACTCCTGGGTGTTTATGACTGTCACTGAAAGGAATGCCTGTGGATGGCAAAGAGATCTGGCTTTGGAGGGGAACCAAGGCTCTGTAATCCAAGTTTTGGGTTTCTATGATATGCATTATTGCAATCCTTTCTCCTTGGATGTACCAAAACAAAAAAAGCTTAGCTGGTCTGTGATGCAGCTGCACATCTTCTCAACCAGACTGCTAAAAGAGCTATCAGTCCAGTGGTCCTTTGCTTTTCTTGGAACTATATGCAATATTTGCTTGGACTGAAAGTGTTTTGCTTCAGTGTGAAATCCTTGAAGAGAAAGGTTCTGGTTATGTCAGTGTCCACCTGTTTGCCTGTCGATTGTGGTGACCAGAAACTGGACTGGATTCATTGATTTTTGGTGTCTGTGGGCAAAACTGAGTTTGTCTTTAAAGGCTAAAGGTAACCATGTGAACACTACAGGCAAGATGTACCACTCATCTCCTTATGTCAGCCTCTTTAACAGATTGATAACATGTAAGCCAATGGTTATAAATTAAAATTCCCACTTATTTAACACCACGTAAAGGCAGTATGAAATAACAGGAGGAGTTCAATGAGCTTCTAAATTTAGGGCAAGAGTGGACAGTTTGTGAGTTATGCTTGAGCAGCTCAAATGCAGCCTGTATGCTTTGTCCTGTGCCAAGCAATTAGCTGTTTTTGTCCAAGAGCTGCTGGAAAATTCAAACTTCCAGTTATGAAGGAGGCAAACCACTAATGATCACTAGGTCACCTGCAACCTCCCAGCCCGCCCCATCCTGGGGAGATATGAGGTGGATCCTGGGAAGTCTGCACAGCAGGACCACCGGGAGATAGCATGATTTTCTTGCACTGATGGTGCTTCCCTACCCTACTGCTTCTCAAGTCCTTGTGCCTTAAGAAAGACTGCAGGGAGATGGAAAGAACCCATCAACCCAGCATATGTTTATAAAACCAGGATCCTCTGTCAGATGGAGAGATCAACAGAGACTTTGCATCAGAACCACCTTTAATAATATTTCCAATAGTTGTAATAGCAATTAATTGAAATGAATGTGTGCAAATACTGACTGCAGCCTGAAAAATTGGTACTTAATTGGCTGAAATGTTTGCTTTTTTGCAAATCCAAATAATTAGATTCAGATACATTTTTTTTCCTTTTTCTTTATTATAGTGTGCTTGCATTTTCCTCTGTGGTTTGGAAATCCCAGCTGAACATCCTCTGTTACTATTTCCCATGGGCAGGGATTTCACTGAGGAAAAGATGACATATGATCATCACTGTAGTTCCAATAAGAAGTTGGTTGTGTAAAAGGAAAGCAGCTGGCTGGCTCTAGCAATGAAGATTCATTGCAAGGCTTCTGAATAAAAATATCTGAGTTCTGTAAGACCTTTTCTATACTAGAATCCCACTTGCTGGCAGAACATGCATCATAAGGACTTTTTTGTTAAAAGGTGGGAAAACATTTCCAGACAGTTAACATTTTCCAGACCTCTGCTGTTTTGGGTGAAGAGTGACAAATAGCACTACACATCAAAAGACTATTCTCATTTCAGTTCCCATTCTTGTTTTTTTTTTTCCTCTCCTTCTCTCTGTCCAAAATACAGAAAGACAGCATCACTGCTCAAAACCTGGTACAACAGAGGAAGAAAGGCTATCAAACAAAACCTTTATAAGGAGATGCAGAGGCAGGCTATGACTGTGATAGACAAAATACCATTCCTCATGAAAGATTCAGTCACTGCATCCATGCATTCCTTGCTGTACTAGCCACAATCCATGCCTGTCTGTGAGCATTGAGTGATGTAAAGTTATCAGAAGCCCAGACCTTGAACTACACACAGAAAGCAGATCCTATGTCCACATGCAGGATCTGTCAGCGCTGTTTTTCACTCAGAACATTGTTTTCAGTTTCTACCTAATTAGTCCATGGAGGCATACTATTTCTATACACAGAATTTTCTTATTTGTAAAAAAATAGTGAGAATTCCCTGCATTTGAGTAACAGTAAGTTTTGTCTTCTAGCCCATCCTGAAGGCACCTTTCCTTTAAACATTAACCTGCAGTGGTGCTGTTCTTCAGCTCTTTATGCAAGGTATTTCTAAATTTGAAATAAATTTATTTAATGTAAGATTGGATAGCTGAAAACTTCTTTGATTTGCTCCTTCTGTTTTCTCTTGTTTTGAATACCTATTTTAAATACATTCATTTAGCACAATTTCTTTTCAGCACTTGGAGAAGCTAACCTTAGCCATCAGTTTCATTGAAAAGAGACCATTTTTCTTCTGACAAGCTTGTGAGCATCCTAACCTATAATTCACCCAAATTTGTGAGACATTAATTCTCTCTGGCAGCTCAATCCATTAAAGAGAGTAAAGAATTTGGATCAATTAATACATTCTTTTGACAGATGCAGTAATGAAATTGCTACTTCCATTCTATTTGCCCTTTGACGTGCGAGACCAGATCAATCCCAAGCACTTACAAGGGACCATTTCTATGTCTGATCTCCAGCAGTGATTCTCTATTCTCTGTGCATTCTTGAATTATGTCTCTGGGATTGTTTATATAATATATATTACACTAGCATATTAATGCTTCCAGAATTTTTCCAAATTTCTATATGTGAAAATTTGCCATTTCACTCTTCTTGGATATGGAAATGACACTAGCCTCAAGGCAAGGAGAGGTGCAAAGCAGAACTGTCTTTCTGCTCTTGGTGGCAATCAGAGGTCCTCTGTGTAGTTCCTGGGGTGCAAGACTGTGACAGGGACAGTCTGCTTGTGCCTGAATAATCCAGGGGTTCCCCATCAACTGAATTTCTCAGAGTGAAGAAATAGAGGACTCCAGCAGGCAGGACATAAAACCATTTGGCATTGCAGCTGGCTTGCTGGACCTCCCTGGCCTCCTTCTTTGCTCCTGTGATTCCAAAGACATCGTTCACAGCTAGATCCAACAGGAGGACAGCCCAGCAGAAGGGCTTATATTAGATATATTTTTTATAGTCAGGCAACACTTTTGTAATGAATGCTTTTAGTACTGTATTTTTGCCTCTTTCATAACCTCTTATTTTCCTAGCTTTTTTGGGGCTGAATTAAAAAGGCCTTTAAACTTAAGTCATAGGAGACCAGGGGTGTTGTAGACCTTGCTAATGATTTATAAACACGTGCAGTTGGTTTGCTAAGATTCACAGCACGGTTATTTGTGTTTATCTCCTTCCCAAACCCCTGAACTTCTGCACCTCATATGCTAGAATATGTTTTTAGAAGAGTGCAGGTTTTTTCCATTACATTGTTTTATCAAAGACAGAAAGTATAAAATGCCTTTTTTTTGCTTGTTTTTTTGTGAAGTCCACTGAAATTTTAAGGCTAAACAGGGTGCTGGGAGAGGGGTTTGAGGACATACATATTCTTTCCAACTGATGCCATTGCCAGCAATTTAGACGTCCCTTAATTTTTCTTTAAATTTAAGTAGATATCCAGATCGATTCATCCTGATACTGACATGGTGACACGCTTTTCTGTATAAGAGCAGCCATCAGGGTAACTAGATGTGTGACAGCTTTTTAACTTGTACAGTTACGTTGGTAGACACTCTGAAAGGGAAAATGTCACAGAAAAGTTATTTGTGATCTGCCTCAAAGCTAAATTTTAGAAGAAGCTCAAAGCAGGAAGAGGTGAATGCACCAATAGTGAGTACATGTGTGGATGACACAAACCAGGGAGCTACAGGCATAAGCAGCACTGGGTTAGTGTACCAGCTTGAAAACAAACCAGTGGGAGATCACAAGAATTATAATTTAACATGAAAATTAAAATAAATGCAATAGTATAAGAGCACTGACAGAATCAGAATACAACCTGACACCCTGTTTATCAGGATGCTGGTAGCAGTCCAGATGAAGTGGTCCTGTTAAAGCAGTGATCCTGTAGAAAAGGGGTCTGGTCTTCACCTGAACATTCAGTAGTCACTTTTGTCCTCTGGAAACCCAGTGGGTAAGGGCTGTTTATGCTGCTCCAAACACCAGGTTATATCCAGGTGGGACTGCTTGGCTCCTCCTCCATGGGCAGAACATCTCACAATGGGAAGATGTAATTTTCTGAGTCATGCAGTGAGTCCTCGATGGCCCATTAAACAGAGACAGCCCCTGGAGGGAGTTATCAGGGAGGAGTCACAGTAGGAGATAACAAGCAGTGGCCCACCCGCTTTAACAGCTTGTGAAGATGATAACAGAATACATACTGCTGGTTACATCTTACATTGTAACCTAGGGCATTAGGGGAACCAGAATCACCTGCACAAAAGCCAAAAAACTTGAGAATTAAGCAAGAGGAATGAAATCATAGATTAGGAATACATCAATTAATTGTTACAGCAACATCTAAGAGCAAAGCCTTATCAATTAGAGATAAAAGATCAGGATCTGCTATAGGGAGTGAAGTAAACATGCAAAAAATACATGTATTGGACACATTATTCTGGTAAAGACAATAAAACCCATAATATTGTTCTGCAAGACACTGGCACAGTTCGTCAGAAAGGTGGTACGTGGTAGTGGTTTCCTACATGAAGTGTGAAAACAGGAACACGTTCAGAAAAGAGCTATGAGCATGATCTAACATCTAGATCATATTTCACAAGATCCTGTTTTGCTAGAGGACCACGTCAGACATAGACAAGGCTGAGAAGGGATGTCACTATTCATGCACCACAGAAGTAAACTCTGAGAAGAAAGAAAAGTTATTTAAGCTAGCAGAGAACTTTTGCACAGTTTCCAGAGAAAGAATTCAGAACAGAAATTAGATTTAACTGACTTCTGGTAAGAGAAATGAGGTCTGGTATCATCTTCCATTAAGAACTGGGACTAGGGAAAAAGAACAAAAAAAAGCTGAACTGTTCTGAAAATATTTTTTGCTAGTTTTAAGAAAAATATATGATGTTTTCTAGGACAGCAGAGTATTGGACCTAACACACTACATCTGTTCAAACTCATTTTCTGTATCCACAGAAGTTCCTTATACTTATACAAGTTATTTTGGTTCTTAAATACAATCAGTGGACTCATTTACATCTGCACTCATACTGAGTGCAAAGTGTAATTGTACTTGAAATTAAGATACAGATGTTTTACACACAGTAATCACTATTTTGCAGAGCTAACCCTCAGGAATTGTTACAGATGGTTTAAAGATTTGTTTTCAGGAGCAGAAGTTTCCCAGTTCTTTCTCTTTTTTGGGAGCAGACAATATTTACCGAACAGAGTAAGTGAAAAAATCCCACATCTATGGGCACACACACTCTATATTTGCTTTTAGATTTCAGGCCCATTCAGACTTCTGCTATAGGTTTGTGGAATTCATTCTACATGTAAACCAAGCGAGTTTAAATGTTAAAGTAGGCTTTAGAAATTCTAGTTTATTCCTCCTGTTTTGTATTTTTCTCAAAGCATAACTGAAATGACATTCTGAACAAGACTCCCTACGCTGGTCTTTGCCTGTTGAAAAGACATTCCTCATGTGTGGAGGCCGATAAGCCCCCAAGTCAGGATGACACTGGAGCCCCCTGGGAGGTCAGTCCCTGAAAGTTGCTCCAGGTTAGGAAGACACAAAGACCGCTCCCCAGGCTCCTTTGTTGTATTATGTTAATGCACCCCAGTTCTGTTTCCCTGCTTGGCCTCCCCACCCCTTTCCTGCCCTATATGTCCCTGCCCCAGAATGTTCTCCCTTCCCTGTTCACCCCCTGGCCCTTGTTCCCCAGCCACTCTCTCCCTATTTCCCCGTTGGCTCCCATACCCCAGCCCCGCCTGTGCACTGCCCCTGTCCCCCTGGAGGATTGGTCCCTGGTGCTTTCTCCGCCCCTACCTCCCCCCTACTTAAATCTGGACCTTCCTCTGATGCTCCTCTTTGTCCCTGGTTCCCTTCACGTGCGTGGCTGCAATAAATCTGCATGTGGGATACTCCATAAGGACCCTTCCCATCTCTTTGCCCTCAATCCATCTAAGAAGCTATCCGGCATGTGTGTGAATGTGTGCTTGGTGTGTGGCCCCGACCAAGCGGCTTCTGTTGTAGACACTTTTGGAAATGGAGTGGCATCATGCCACCCCCTGCCCCCCTGCTACACTCGTGTTTTGTACATTGGCTCAGAAAGCCTAATACTAGATGCATTTCCCTCATTTCATTGTGGGGATATGCATTATAAAATGGTCTTAGCTTCATCTTCTGAATAATTCTATTCAGAAATTAATGAATTGTTGCCATTGAATTTGCATTAATGAACTGTCTGCCATCTTTATTACTCATTGTTATCCGTTCCCCACTCAGTTCTTCACCTGTCTGGCGTTTCAGTGCCACAGACATATTTTCTTCTTAGTAATACTGCTTGCACAACTTTATATGTGTTTTGTACTTCAAATAACAAGATACTTAACACTTTCTTTTTGAAAGAGCATTTTAATAGAATACAGAAAATCTTGCAAAGTTACTGGGGTCCTGACAGCATCTTTTAATGAATCAAGGACCCTGTCTCACTGTCTATTTGACTTTTGGACACATCTGTATTTTTACATTTTACATCCAGCAGAAACATCCGAGTGTGTTAGCAGTACAGTATTTGTCAGTAAGAAATCCCAGATATGCCTTGGATTTAGACAATGGCCCAGTAGAATGGACCTTAGAGACAGCAGAAAAAATCCTTCCTTTTTTGTGTGTTTGTTAACTGGTTGCTTTATTGCAGTTCAATGCGTGAATTTCAACAGGGAGTGAAAATTTAAAATACCTCAGTCATATTTGTCCTGAAAATGCCATTTCCTTTCCTTTAATGCTTCTTTATGTAGTACCAGTATAAACCTTGAAAAGAGAGTCTTTCTACAGTTGCAAACTTATTTCTGTAATGCAAATAAGAATGAAAATAATCCTTGGTATGTATTGATAGACAGAGAGCAAATATGACTTACAGCCTGTGGGTATGTTTGGAAAACTTGGGTATGAAGAAACACTGTTAATATCTCTTAAGAGGTTGTGTGATGAGCATAAATAGAAAAAAGTTTTCTATCACTGAAACTTAAAAGCTTCAGCTAGTGCCTAGAGGGTAATTGAGGCAGAAGACGAGCCATAGTTTTGGCACTGCGTTTTTGTTGTATATCACTGTCTGAAGAGAAAGCATTGCCATCTTTCTCAGTGAACACTGGTATTCCATTCAGATACGCCTTGCCATATTGCACCCACAGTGGCTTTGTAAGCTCAGCGAAACTGTTCAGTGAATTTCACAGAATCACAGGATATTCTAAGTTTGAAGGGACCCACAAGGATCATTGAGTCCAGCTCTTAAGTGAATGGCCCATATGGGCATCACGCCCACAACCCTGGCGTTATTAACACTGTGCTCTAACCAACTGAACTAATCCCGGTGGCATATTTGGAACAGAACATATCGCAAAGATGGGAACTTGAGAATGAGTTTGAACTGCTATGGGATTGAATTCTGGGTTGTAGATGAAAGGAGATATAAGGAAAAAGTACTTGAGAATAAATTAGCCTCTGAAGAAGCAGGCTGGAATATGAGAGCAGCAGCGTGGCCTTGGTGGGATCCAGCCCGGACCTCTCATTCGACTTGGTGAGAGTGAACTGATTGACCAGGCGGTCTGGTAGTTTTGTGAAGTGTGTGGTGGCCTCTACTGGTGTATCGAAACGTTACATGGTTGTTTGTGCCGTCTCAGAATTCTGAAGAACACTGAATAATCACGAGAGGTGTTTAATATCCACTGACCAGCCGGTTTGGGGTCTTGTCCCGGTTGTTATTTCTGCTGTAAGGTAAATGAAGTGATCTATTAGATTATGACTTTTAGTCCAAGGGATTTTTTTCTCCTCAACTTGATATGGAGTTTGCCAGATGGATACATTCTCTCCTTTTGGTGAGAAAGGTAGTAGTCTCCTTCAGTTATTTTTTGATCACATCTGACATGGCCATGCTTAGCAGAGGATGCCATAATTTGTCCTGTTGCATTTTTATGTCTTTTGATGGATCATTAAGACAATGTAATAAAAAAAAAAATTCACACTGTTCTATGAATCATTCTTTCATTGCAAAGACTTGGTGTCCTGTTAGCATGAATTAATTTTGTACTTCTTACCTGCGCATCCCTTGTAAAATCATTTAATATTCAGGTAGTTCTTACATGGTTTATCATAATTTATTATTGGTGAAGCAGTAGTTAATGGGCATTTAAGAGGAGGTTACTGCTTGTGCTCAAACTCTGCTAACATTATTTGCTCCTTCATTGCTAATCAATTTGCTATGTCTTCACAGAGATACCAATGTAATGCAACAGAAGTTCAGTCATAACTGTAATTAAATAGACACATTTAATTTGAATTAAATAATGAAAGCTTAAATAAGCTGTTGATTTTTTCTTCTCTGATAGAGCTAACTTGCCATGAAGAAGCAGCTTTTCATTTTATTTCAGAAGAACCAGAGCTTCTATAGAAACAGTATTACCAAAGGGCTTGCGAAATGAATGAAGGCTGGGACATGAGACAGAGAAACAGAACTGGAGCTTGTTAACTCCAGGATCTACTCTTGCAGAACTGGTTGAAGTAAGGAAGTTTTCTAAGAAATTTCCTTCAGTCTTTCAAGTGCTCAGATTTCAGAATTCACACTCTGTTAGCATTAGTCACTGGGGCACCAGGAAAGATACAGAGATCTAGGTTTCAGTTTTCTCCTATGTAAAACAAAAGATGGAACTGATAATAAACAGGACTTTGTAAAACATTTTGATATTTATGAATTGCATTCCAACATAATTCCAATCATTTTTACATGAAAATTGACCCATATTTTGCCATCTGCATTTTGATTTAAACATGTCTTTTCTTCTTGTTTTTCTCCTGCCTCTGTGTTGTTTGTGCTTTCACTTTCTATCACACATCTTTATTGCCTTGCCTGCATGCTGTCTTCATGTTGCTTTGAAGCTCCCTTCTCTACAGAAATACTGGAGCCTCAATTCAAACGTTAACTTTTTAGGGTTTTGAGAGGAAGGAGAAGCACAAAGGAAGATTTGACTTGCTTGTCACTGAAAGCTTAACAGGAACATCGAGCCTCAGCCATTTCTTCATAGGAGCTGCCTGGGTATATGGGATCTCTGATTTACCTACCATTGTTTGAATTCCATTAATGGATTTCATCATAGAATCATTAAGATTGGAAAAGACCTCCAAGATCTTTGAATCCAACCTTTTACCAAGCACCATCATATCAACTAAACTATAGCACTGTGTCACACCCAGTTGTTTCTTGATCACCTCCTGGTTTGGTGACTCCACCACCTCCCTGTTTCCAATGTTGCACAATACTTTCCATGAAGAAATTCCTCCTGATGTCTGAACCAAACCTCCCCTGGTGCAGCCTGGGGCTATGTCCTGTCACTGGTTGCCTGGGAGAAGAGGTTGACCCCCACCTGGCTCTAGCTTCCTTCCAGGTAGCTGTAGAGAGTGATAAGGTCTCCCCTGAGCCCCTTTTTCTCCAGGATAAACACCCCTAGCTCCCTCAGCTGCTCCTCATGGGACTTGTGCTCCATATCCTTCACCAGGTCCTTTGCCCTTCTCTGGACATGCTCCAGCACCTCAGTGTCTTTCTTGAAGTGGGAGGCCCAAAACTGGACACAGGACTCGGTGCCAGGGTTGGCTACAATATGAAATGAAGAAGGAAAAAGGTCACCCTCTTTCAGAGACTGAAATGTTATAGTTTATGACTTAAACATTTTCATGAAGGACTTTCAAGACTGTATTACAAAAGCTGCACACTCTGAAGCGGGCTCTGAGAGGCCCTGGACCTGCTTGTTGATGAAGATAAGATAAAATAATGACTGAGGGCTGGGGAATTCACAAAGACCAAGCTTAACACCTCCAAGGTGGAGGCCACTGCCCCAGGGCTGTCAGCTGCCAGGCTGGCACAGATCCTCACACCAAAGGGTGAGGGGAGAGAGGCTTTGGGTGAGTGGTCAGAGGCACAGTGACCACCCACCCTCCCCTGTGCAGAGGGGCCTGGCTGAGGGACCTTCACCCGGGGGAGAAGCTGATCTGCAGCACAGGGGGTGACACGGCCCAGCAAAGGCCCTCAGAGGGGTCCCCAGCCCTGCACAGAGCTCCAGAGATGGTGCCACAGACCCAGCAAAGGCCCTCAGAGGGGTCCCCAGCCCTGCACAGAGCTCCAGAGATGGTGCCACAGACCCTCGGTGCTGCGAGGGACAGGCTCACACTGGCCCTGCCAGGGAGACACACGGGTGTTCCCACCTGACCAAAGCTGGCATTAATCCATGGAATTCTGTACTCTGCGACTGTGACACCGTGTCAGGTGTGTGGCAGTGGCGACAGGGGACCCTCAGCACCAGCAGTGCAGGTGGAGGTGGACAACGAGACATTTTTGGGACCCTTGGATGGGATGATATGAGTGATGTGCTCGCACCTAACCCCTGTCACCTCTCCCTGTCCCTCCACCCTCCACACACACTTCTTTCTCTCTTTCTTTCTTTCTTTTTCTTTCTTTCTTTTCTTTCTTTCTTTCTTTCTTTCTTTCTTTCTTTCTTTCTTTCTTTCTTTCTTTCTTTCTTTCTTTCTTTCTTTTCTCTTTCCTCCTCTTCACGTCTTTACTAATAAATCAAGCACATCATTTTTTTGGCATCAACATTTAATCTCGTTTGGTTTAAATCTCATTTTTGCAAGTATTTTGAACCTTCTAAGTGCCTTCTCATTTATGTACAGAGACTTAGTTTTCTTTGCTCTTCTGGGTTTAAACCAGATTGCAACACCCTCCTTCTCAGTCACTGTTAAAACTCTCCCTTCTGTCAGGCTAGTAGGACACATAGGGGAGTTCTTTAACCTGAGGTCCTCTTTGGCATCCTTGTCCAGGTGTTGCTTAGACAGCACTCTGGTGACCTGGATGCTGGCTTTACAAAGTACTGGGCCCTTTCTCTGTCAATATCTCTTTTCGTAGGTCCTATTCCTTGTTTTTCTCCATCATACCTAATACTATCCTAGGAACTCAGGATTAGTATTAGCTCTGCTGAGAGAAGAGGGTTGGAGAAAATGAGTCCAGGTGTCTGTCAAGTAGGAGACATTCTGTGCTTCTGTGTCTCAAGATGATGATTTGAATTCACTAGTCAATAGCTTAAAAAAGATCAAATTAATGTTCACCAAGGGCTGGTTATCCTTTTCTTCCTGTCAAGACAGGAGAAGGATGTGCAGCTGGAAATGCCTGGTTACCATACAGGAGCTGGAGGGGTGGATATGCTTATGTAAGCTTTCATAAGCAGGTATCTTCCTTGAGTTATTTCTTAGCTGGCAAGGTCAAAATACCTCCTGAAAAATTAAACACTCTCCCTGCTGTGAGAGCTGATAATCACCTCCAATCACACCAACATCAGTGAAGATGTCCCCATTTCTTTGCTGTGGCTGTCAATCTCTGCTCAGATTCCAGAGCCAAATATAAGTTTGTGTTGACAGCCTACTCTTCCGTAACTTTCTCCCTAGAATAAAGGTCTTGTATTTATTTAATAAAGATATCTTTATTAAAGATGAAGTCTCAAAAATTCTGCCTAACACTTACTAAAGGCTGTATGTAAGCAAAGCACTGGTAACAACGAGTTGCATGACTGGATTTCTGTAGGAGGGGTACTTGATCCTTGCCTCCAATCTTCCCACTCTCCTTGTTTTCTTTCTGCCATCTGCAAGGCTTATCTAGCCCTGCTGTGAGCCAGTGCATCTGGCTAAAGACAAAATAATAGAGCAGTGAGTGGATTTTTGCCATTCTAGTGGGCTGAATTGACTCAGCAGAGCAGGGACCAGTCACTGCAGTCAGTGCAAGGGAAGCAGAATCACCAACTCTGATGGAAGAACTAGTAGGCAACAGTTTGGGTTAGCCAGCTGGAGGAATTTCACCCAGCCTGTTTTTACTTTTTTGGCTGTGGTTTTGGCAAATTTCATGACAGGCTTGGGAAAGTCCAGGCATTGGAGGTATTTTACCCAGAATAAATTATTTTTTATTTGTTTTTAATTTTTTTTTTCCCAATCTGCATACTGTGTCATTCCTAAGGATGATGGAGGTTTCTGTTGCAACCTGTCTTATGTTCTAGCAATCAAACAGCTCTATTATTTCGTGCAAGAAAAGCCCAGTAACCCTACAGAGCTAAATTTCCCCTCCCTATTTTTGCATTCCTACATTGCTCCTTCTCAAGAGGACGTGATACAAAACAATGTTTAGCTCGATTTCCTCTGAACAAAATGAAACCCTACCTGTCACAGAAGAATAACTCAGTGCAAAACTGAATATAATGAGTATGGTCTGATGAGCAGAAGTCTCTCAATCACAACATGCTCCCCACAGGACAGCATATTAACAATACTGCATTGTGAATTGTCTTGAGAAAAGGCTTCTGGCCAAAACATTGACATTCACAAGCAGCTGCTGCACTCAGAGAATGTAGGTTTTAATTATCTTGGGTAAAACAATCAATTTGGAGTGCAAGGCAAGTTAGACTCCTGAATATTACTGATCACCTGGAAAATCACAATGAATGTATGCTTTTCTTCTCAATCTACCTTTCAACCTGAAGCTCATTCCCTGGGCTGTAACAAATGCATTAGGCTTTGCTTAGCAAAGCAGCACCACTGAAGAAAATTCATGAAATGAAACTTGAAAGAAAGTAGATTATTTAAATGAAAAGGGGTATGATATTGCTAGTCACCTGCTCCTCACTCATTTCCTGGGGATTTAATATACTTTCATGTGATTCCAAATCAAATAAAACAGTCTACTGATTGCTTCTTATAGACAATAACTGAACAACCACAGATATTTCCTCCTGTTTCCCACAATTTTTTTTGTTTTTTTGAGATCATGCCAACACGATGCCTTAGATAGCAGAGATCAATATGTAGACACAGAAATATGTACATACGTTGCCTTTTCCTCTATTCTCTTCTGCCGGGAGCCATAAACACCTGTCTTGGGACTCCTAGTGTGGCAGGTCAAGCCCAGTCCTTGCTCCCAGTAAATGCAGGCTGATGCTGGCAGAGTAACACCGGGTGGCAGCAGCGGGTTTTCAGCCAGTGAGTTGAGCTGTAGCGAGGCTGTTGTCACAAGTAATGAAAACATAGAAATTAATTTTGTTTTGATTTTGAACTGAGTGCTTGGCATGTTATCCAACTCCCAAGTTTCTTCAGTTTGTCATTTTTTCGTGCCTCACAGTCCTAGATTCCTTCTTTTAGCTTAACCTAGCATTGTAATTGCTGCAAGAATGACAGACTCTTTGGGGTTTGTGATACTGGGGGATGTGTGGTGCATGTATCATCTGCTGAGAATTTAGGATTGTCGCCAGCTGGAGGAAAACCGGACAGCTATTTGTCTTTAGGGCAATACATCATGTTTGTCCTGGTCTTTGTCCTACTTAACATGTCAGAGTTGTGACAATCACAATAGAAGAAACCCTTTCAGAAGCATATTTCGCAATTACTGCAAACTTTGCTGGGCAAATGACAGACCTGGGGAGCCTGCTAGCCATTATCTTCTGACAGGGGTTCTTCATCACTTGACAAGTCCCTTCTGGGTGGGCATCACCTGGAACTTGGGAGCAGAGCCCTGGGCGAAGACAATTTGTTGGGCTGTTTTCTTCTTTCTGGGGAAGATTAAGATGAGGTCAGACTCCAAAGCCAACATCCTATTGCTTTTTCTGACATATATGTTGCCTGTTGTGCTGATGATTCCCAGATGCATTTGCTTTTTAACAATTTAGAGACTGAAATAGACTTCTTGCAAGGAGATGAATGCGGGATGTAGAATTTTGAGAGCACACACCTCAGAATACATTTGACGGTCACCTTAGCCATTGGTGAGATGCTCTTACTGCAAACTTCAGGCACAAACAGGATTAACTTTGTTTCTGAATATCAGTGGTACAGTAGCATGACTCAAGATATTACTTCAGGTTTTTTTTTCTCCCCAAGAGTAGGCAAAGATTTTCCAAATGTCTCATGCTCAGATTTCTCTATTTCAGTGATTTAGCTGAGGCAGCTCAAAGGAGTAGCATATTATGTCTTGCTTTCTTTCACTGCTGATTAATGCCCAAAAACCATGAGTCCCAGCTGAAAAGAAGTTACGACAACGACCTCTGCAAAACCAAAATGTTTTCATTTTAGCAGACTCCTGTTCATGCTGTAAATTCCTCTTTAAAATACAGGACTTTTAATGCTGTCATATTATTGGTCAAAAGCCAGTTAAGCCCTTTATAAAAGATTGGTAATCTGTCTATGTGCAGTGAAAATCAATGTTCAACAGCTAATGTCGTGAAAGTCATCAACTGCCTTCCAAAAATTCTTCTCTCTTTTCTCTCAAGTGTCTTCAGAACATCTGAGTCAGCTCAGTTCATGGAATTATTGATAATCCAACATCCTAAATGTCTTGAAGGTACACACAAATTGCAAAGGTGTGATATGCATAAGCATAACTTTGGCAAGCATAGTGATACAGTACCAGTGGTCAGAAGTATGAGGGACTAATTTTCTGCAACATCTGTTTGGACTTGGTGATTTAAAATGAAGATGAAACCTGTTGTTTTGTTTTTCGATTATTGAGAAGCAAATATGTTTAGAAGACCAAACTGGACATGAATAAATTGAATTACTTATATTTTACCGGTAGCAACATCAAAAGTACATGCGCTGTGAAAGGTGGATGCAGTCTTGCATGGGCAAACTATTCCTGCATATCATCCCAAAGCAAGATCTGAGGCTGGATTTCCATGCCTAAAAGTATAGAAATATATATTATGTAAAATATAATAGTACATATGATGTATAAGTAATATATATGTCAGCTATATAGCCAACAAAAATGGCAAATGGCAAGACTTCTTCTTAGAAGCAGTTGCAAACATTGCAAAGCATACATTGGACTGTGCTAAAACAGGGCAGAAGGGGATCAGAAATATCTTCTCTCTTCTGTGTCCCTTTGTGCCCCCTGTTTGCCCCTCTCGGTAGCAGGTGCACACTGTTCCTGTGTGCCACCTTGCTCCCACACCCTGCCCCCTGCTTCAGGTACCACACAAATCCTCCCACTTTGCCCCGGGAGGTTCACAGAAACACCCTCCAGTGCTCTAGGCCAGTACCTAAGCTATTTTGTTGGCAGTACTGCCAGCCTCAGCTCTCTCTCTGAGAATCATCTTCTTAATATTTCTCTGCATTTCTTTACCTGGGTTTTGCCTATTCTGCCTTGTCCCTGCTGTGCTTCCCTGCCTGTCCCAACACCTGGTGATGTCTCCTCTGTGGTGCAAGTTACTCGGAAGCTGCAGATCCCTGAACCACCGGTGCCAGGAGCAATGTTGTCGTGCAAGGTGGGAGAGGGATCAGAGCCTCACTAGTGACTGAAGAGAGGAGGAGACTTTAGAGGACATCTTGAAGGATAGGGCGAGCAGGTCTGTATCAGGCCAAGTTTAATCAGTAGAAAATACTGCAGAATCTGCTCTAAATCTCCTATCTTCCCACAACACCCTGAAGCACTTCATGCAGTCATAACTGCTGACTGTTCTCAGCACTGGGGAAGCCACATTGATCATCCGTAATGCATGTTTACATGGAAGTTATTTACACAGATGCAGAATGCGGCAGCTCATTAAATAATTTTTCATGACATGTCACTTACGGAGCAAAAGAAAATTTGGCTGCTACATAGCAGTTTCTACTGAAGTGGCTAGGACATAATGCATTGACATTCAGCAGAAACAATCAGCTTGAGAAATTTTTTATTGAATGCATTTTGAAGAGTAATTAAGCTTCCTACAGTAAGCAATGCTTGTTAAATTGTGTGTTAGTACTCGTTACTTAAAGCAGATAACGCTGCACTGTTTCAAACAGCCTGTCTTATCTTCCCTAAAGAATGAGATTATCTCCTCTGTCTTGTTCTTCCCGGTCTCTCATGAAATACACTCCATGTGTGTGTCTCTCAATCTGTTTTTCACGTGGCCTCCCATAGTAATGCTCAGATCTGCAGCTGTCAGAGAAGCAGCAGGCCAGTGAGAGAGGATGATACTCTTCCCTTTCTCAGGGCCTGCTCTGCCACTCTTGCTCACACAGGTTAGTTTCTCTTGTTGTTGGGAATTACAGGACTGCTCACCTGGCAGGAACTGCTCAAGGAATAGGAGCAGTGGAGGCACAGACATGGGGAGGATGCCACCCTAAAAGTGAGAGGACAAAGACCTGCTTAATTAACATGATTTATTTGGTTAGTCAGGGCAGAGAGAACAAAGCCTGAGCACCTTGATGAGCAGGGATTTGCTGTAACCTCTGTATCTCATGACTTGTTTATCTAACCGCAATGCCCATACTTATTTTATGGTCCAGGACCAGAATGTCTATAAACAGTAAACGAAATGAAGTTTACTACTTCTCCTGTAAAACATTTACTACTTTAGTATAAGCCTGTGTTAATGTGATTAGAATTTTCTGCATAACTAGAGTTTACATTATGGGGGACCTTAAAGCATAAATGACACTGTTCTTGATACCATGCAAATATGTATCACTTGAATGTGCATTATTTTTAAGTCCCGAAGGAGCAATTGAGCCAAGTGAGCTAATTCTTCTGAGCAAGATTAGTATATCCCGTGAGAAGCTATGTCACTTTAGAACTGATCTCTTTTTTTTTTTTTTTACAAAAATGCAGTTCCTGGTTTCTAGGTACCATATATGATCCATTTTCTTACATTTCAGCTCTGGATGGCAGTCACTAGGGAGGATTTTTAATCTCATGACTTTTATGAAAACACAAGAGCAGAAGCATAAACCGCATTATTGCTGTAGGAAGTTGGTCTGAGAAGCTGTATTCCCACATGCATGAGTAAGTGAATTACAAGTTAATCCATGTGCAAAAGAGTTTTAGTGATCTTAGTCTGCCTTCTGCAATTTCAGCTCTCCCTGGAAAAATGAACCAAACATCACTAAAAACATATATTTTTCCGCTGTCAAATATTTCTCATTCCTAGACACTGTCCCTTGGCACCTCAGTAACTTTTTCATTCTTCAAGTGGATTACTGGTCACTTAGGCAACAGGCACAAATTCCAGTGACTGAGCAAACTTCCAGTGAAAACCTGCCAGCTAGCCAGTGAACAAGTGACTTCTCCATGACTGGTAGAAAGAATCTCACATAATCTCCTTTATTTACATCTTGACAGAAGCTGCTAAACCAGGGAAGATCTGAAAAGTAATCCAAGATTATCAACAGATTAAGGCAGACACTGTGTGCAGCCGTTCTCAGTTTGAGTGTTTATCATCATGCTAAGCTTTTCTGAAGTATAAGAGTGACTGGAGGTCAAAATGACATTCTTTTTTGGCAATTTTCATGCTTTCCCCACAAATCATGCATAATGCTTGATTGTTCTAGAAACTGCTTGAGCTAATAATGCAGCATATCCCATATTTCTTCATTCTTGTAAAGTCACGGATATTTTGGTCACATTGGTATGTTCACATATGACATAAGGATTTCTCTGCAGGATCCCCATTTTCAAAAGAAAAGCTAAATTCTTTAAGGCACTGTGTGTGCAAGTTCTTTGAGAAGAAAACATGTTAAATTTTTCCTTTTTCAGGTTTGCAGCAGGATTTTATATTTGGTGGTATAATCTGTCCACCAATTTTTCCTCTGCATGGCCTGAAAGGTCAGATACTAAAGTCATGATTACTGCAACATAAATTGGTTCTGGTCAGAAATGTCTTACAGGGGAAACTGCTGCTCACTGACCTAATTTTGCTAATGGGGTATTCTGGACTCTCATGAAATAACCTTGTTGAATGCATTTGGAGTAATTCCCAATGCACTCTTACATCTTCTCGATATGTTTACTAGTAGATATGCATTTTATGAAATTTAGGATATAACTGTCACTACCAAGATGTTTCATCAAAATTCATGTTTCCAGAAATCTAAAATGTAGCTATGGCCTATGCAAAACTGAGTCTTGCTAGCTTTTTTATTGCTGCCTCTTACATACCTTCACCTGTTGCTGCTGCTTTTAGGGGAAAGCATTTGACTTTGCATAGAGCACAATATTGCTTGAACTTGTCTTTCTTTCTATCAGGGAAAGGTTATCAACACTAGTGACTGTTCAAGATTATCTGTAGCCTGGCATCTTCCTTTTCTGTGGCCTTTAGAGGTTCCTTGGACAGGGTGTTAACACTGACTGCAAATGTCCTCAGTTTGAAAACCTAAAAAGAATGAATAGCCACTGAAGGGTTTTTTTTAAAACTGTACAGTTATGGCCAATTTTTTACTTTACTTTTGTTTGTTTTTCTTCCCGTACCTTACTGTGAAGGCAGTGAATGAGATTTTCCTTTCTCTTTAGCATCAATGGGATTTGCAGCTAGTTGGTTTCCGTCTCTTGCAAAGCTCATGCTTGAGATGATGAAATATGTGGATGTGCAGGTAAGATGGATGACAGTCTCCAGCCATTTCCACAGAGGAGCCTGAGACCACTGGATGAAGCCTAGTGCAAAGATTACAGTCTTGACTGTCTGCATTGCTTGTTAAGCAAATTGCTTCTTTCCAATCTAGTATCAATGACATGATTTCTTTTAGGTATGCTGAAATATGTAGCTAAATATATGGATTTGTATCATCCGGTTGGAGTTCTGAGCACAAAGAGAAGATTGCATTAAATGAGAGGTGATCAAGAAAGATCAGAAAGACAGAGGCACATGCTGAAGCTCAAGGCCAGCTCAGCTCAGAAGGTTCTGCAGCTATGAATGTGGAGAGTTATACACCAAGAAGAAAAATCTCATAGCCTACAATGTTTTGGGAATTTCCTGAGTTGTGTTTTATCTTTGAGAATTTCCCCTCATACTGAAACAGGGTTCTCCTCAGCCTTTACTGGAAGTCAGTATGCAGCAACACCTTGGAAATCACCATGGTTTGGGCCAAGGTTATCAAAATAGCTAAGTGCCTGACTTGTCCATATTTCTTTGGGAGATAGATTCCTGAATACTTAGTCCTGATACAGTCACGTTTTTGAGAAAAATGCAGAAGACCTGTAGAGCACTAATCTATGCAGATGAAAACTTTTCATATTTTTGTACGAGTCAGGAAAAAATAATACAGGGAATCCTGAAGGGATACTGAGCAAGAGTTTAGAAAATGTGAAGTGCAATAAGAAAATTCCAAGAAGTATTATTATATGCAAAGGCCAGTGATGTTTGTGCCATAAGATAAATAGATCAAAATAAAATCTTGTTTAGCATTTTCTATCCTTGTATTTCCGTGGCTTTGCACCAAGACCACCCAAAATATTTAATTGCTCCTGGGCTCACTTACAGTCCTCAGGGCCTGACAGAAATCTTTCCAAAAGTGTGATTTGGTAAGAAATATAAGAAACAAACCCACAGAAAATGTGATGTGAAAGTTTTACATTAAGAGGATAACAATTATGTTGAGTAATATCCACTGTCTACTAGACACTTAAGTAGATACTTCATAAGGAGGAAAGCCTTAGCTGCAAGAAGCTCACAATCTCATGACTGGATATTCAACCTTAATGTTTTATTTATTTCCTTTGTTTTGAGTCTTACTGTGACTTTAAACATTTTCTCAGCATAGTTGGAGGTTTTGGGGTTTGGGGTTTGAAATTCATAAATATGCATTTGAACGATAATAGTGCTTTTAGTCTAAATGCTTTTATCTCAGAAATTCAATAATAATTACTCTATAAATAAATTTCACAGTGCTAGGTATATACCAGCAATTTAATCTGAACAGTTAATTTGTGGTCTTAGCTAATTAAACTTTGCTGGCCAAACTATGCCTTGAGTATATTCAAATCTGCAAAAAAAGGAATAAAAGGACAGAATATCAATTATTTTGGGACCTGTTTTTTCAAGGCGCAGACTCTGAGCAGCTGACCACACTGGAAATTTGGGAACCAGAGCAGACTTTGAAGGAATTCCGTAATGCTAAAGGAATTGGTTATGCCGATACTTCACAGTGTTGAATACAAAACTGTACTCTGGGGTGTTGTTAAGTTGAAGACAAACACATCCACATCTCTGCTGCAGCTCTGATAGAGCAGGGAACATACGTTTTAGTTCAGGACTGTCTGCCTTTTTGTCTTTGCTGTTTAGACTGGGGATGACAGCACGTGTAAAAGTATTACAATAATTTGAATCACGCTGTCTCCTTCTGCTAATACGAGTCTTATGTCCTGTTTTACCTGCTTTCAGGTTTTCATGTGAGAATTGGGTCAGTGCACAGAGCCCATGCTGAGAGCGGTGTGGTGCCACGAGGAGGGAGAAGAACTGCAATGGTGGTGGCTGCAGCTGTGTCGGTAAGGCAGCGTCTTGCAGAGCACGAGCTAAGGCCCTGAGAATGACAGCCTGGTCCCCAAGTGTGGTGGCACTCCACGCAAAAGGTGGTCCCTGGCTCTAATTGTCCTTTTAGTCCCCTAACGAGCTCTTTACAATTGATTGAGGCAGTTCTGTTATTGATTCCGAACATGTTCCCCAGTGGGGAGTTTCCCTCTCCGCTGTTTATTCTGGTCAAATTGACAGACTTAAAAGGTGTGCCTGCACTACAGGTATGGCATTAGAGGAAATCTGGCAGTCCAGGCAGGTGCTGTTTCACCATGCATTTCACCTTGTGTTGGTGCAGAATCCTCCTTTGCCAGCCTCAGTGATGTGTTTTGAACTCTCAGGTGCATCGTCAGAAAATTTCTTACCAATACTTGATAGTGAGGGACAAAATCATAGAATCACGGGATCACTTAGAAAAGACCTTTGAAGATCATCTACTCCAACCCACCTTCAATAAGCAGGGACATCTTTAAGTAAATCAGGTTACTCAGAGCCCTATCCAACCTGATCCTGAATGTTTCCAGGGAGGCGAGATCTATCACCTCACTGGGACACAGTTCCAGATTCTGACCACCCTCATAGTGAAGAATTTCTTCCTAATGTCTAATCTAAACCTACCCTTTTGCAGTTTAAAGCCAGCCCCCTGGCTACTCCTGTCACCACATGGCATGGCAAAAAATCCCTCTCCAGCTCTCTGGCAGGCCCTTTTAGGTACTGGGAGGCTGCTTTCGGATCTCCTTGGGGCCTTCTCCAGGCTTAACAGCCTTAGCTCAGCCTGTCTTTATAGAAGAGGTTCTCCAGCTCTGTGATCATCTTCATGGCCTCCTCTGGACTCACTCTTACCTGGTCCATGATCTTTAGCTGGAGGTTCCAGAGCTGGATGCAGCAGTGCAGTTGTGGACTCATAATAGCAGAGTAGAGGAGAATCACCACCCTCAGCCCACTGGCCACACTTCTCTTGATGTAGTCCAGGACACAGTTGGCTTTCTGGGCTACAAACATACATGGCCGGGTCATTTTGAGCTTCTCAGCAACCAAGACCTCAAATCCTTCTCCTCAGGGCTGGTCTTTGTCCATTTCCTGCCCAGACTGTGTTTGTGCTTGGGATGAGCTCATCTTAATTTGCCTTCATATGCCTGATGTACCCACAATTTTGTTTGTGTATGTACAGATTTAGATTTTCGTCCCCTAACAAGCTCTTTACAATAGATTGAGGCAGTTCTGTTATTGGTTCTGAACGTGTTCTGCAGTGGGGAGTTTCCCTCTCCACTTTGTATTCTGATTGACAGACTTAAAAGGTGTAGCTGCACTCCAGGTATGGCATTAGAAGAAATCTGGCAGTCCAGGCAGGTGCTGTTTCACCATGCATTCTATGATTTAGAAGGTGGATTCCCTCCATTTTTAATAAGTATTCTTTTTATTCAGGGCTTAAATAAAGCAGTTTATCCTACGTGAAAAATAGGGATAAACATTATTTCCTGTATTGACAGGTGACATACTTTGAACAAGATGGAGGAGAAACTCCATATCTTTCCCTCCTCCATGAAGGGAAAGTTCCAGGCCTTTAAGAAATTATGAATCAGAGTTTATGGTTGGCATAACCTCTGATGCATGGCATATTGAACTTAGAGATGTATGACAACTTTTTTTTCTTTTTCATTCTCATGCATGTATTTCCAAATACATATGACATTGTTTTAAGTTCGTTATATTTCATCAAAAATTTACAATTAAAGGATAACACACACTCCCCAAAAATGCTAAAATATAAAACTCTCAGATGAAAATAAACCTACAAAATGATGTGACTTATCTGTCAGGTTTGTCATAAGAAAATCACAAGCACGAAATCATGGAACTGAAAAGTTCAGGATAGTGTAAATTACACCTGCTTACACACTAAACAGTGCTCTCTACTATTGCATATTTTTGTCAAAACAAAATTATGGACCCCACTAATTTGGTGCAGAGCACAATCTCAGAAGGTAAATATGCAATATATAGAGAAATGGCTATGCTTGCATAAAAATCTATGTAGAATCCAAATTTATGGCAAAGTGATACAGCATACCTTCTTAGCAAAATGTTTAAAGTATTATTGGCATATGTTTTTATATGATTTGTACTGACAGTTAAGAACCAATTACTGGATATTCCCCAATTCAAAGTGTTCCAAGGGAGTATTATTTGTGTCCCATCCTGAAGGAAATCTCACAGTATTTCAGAACAGTGTTTTTAAGGATCATATCTATGTGGTACATGCATCAAACAATTCAATAGCAATATAGGACTTCTAACAATAATAATTTGCTTAATTGTTAATTTAATTGCTTTCAACTGCTTAGATGATGCATATTTGGTCGGGAAACATCTCAAAAGCAAGTTATATACACTAACTGTTGCTTTTTGAAAGATTACAGTGTACTGTTATGCTGGTTCAATTCCATTTCGTGAAGAAAAAGTGACTGCACTAGAAGGAAGGCTTGTGTTTTATTATAAGGGAAACCAATATTTACATTAGTTCATAAGCTCAGCATCAAAGAAAAACTTGTTGCCTGTAATGATTTGCATAGTACCCTGTGTATGGATGATAGCAACCAGAAGAAACACTTCAAACAAAGTAACTGCAAGATATGGGGATATAGGGTATAATCTCTTAGTACAAGGGCCTAAAAGAAAGAGAGTGTTGCCAAGACCTACCACTAATTTATAAAATCACACAGAATGTGTGTGGGTGGACAAACATCAGAGACTGAGAAATGCAAAGCTGTTTTAAGAAGAAAATTATGTTTGTGGGAAGGCCATTATCCAAAGAGAATCCCATGGTTTGGTTAAACTCCTTTCTTTATTTGTAGATTCCCCAGTGTTATGTTTGTAATTTAGGAATTGGTGAGGAAATTGCACATCACCAAATGAGAAAAATCTACCAAGAACTCAAGTGTATATGTCAATTTAGAAATCGTAAATTGTGATTTTCTATTTCATTTTGTTGTTATTATTTTAATAATTTGGTAAAATTATTTTGATAACTTGTATTAAAAATCAGAACACATTATTAGAGATATTGTGAATGCTAAAATTATTTATATTAGAGCATATTTCATATAAGAGTTGCCTAGGAGGAATTAATTAATTATTGGTATTGAAATCAAGGAAGAATTAAGGAAAAATTTTGTTCCAAATTTTGCTTCATGAGAATTTAGAAAACGTTCAGAATGTGTTTTATTTTTATGATTCTAGAATACCTCATCAGTGAATTCACATTTCTCCAGCTGTGGTACTGTTATCTTCAGGTTTAGTCTGAGCAATGATTATCCAGCTGAAGGAAATGGCTTCACTGAAAGGATTTTGCTTCTTGTACTGCATGGTGCCTTAAGGATTACTTGTGGTCTAATTTACTAGGGGAAGGAGGGCTCTGGTCTTGATTTCCATCTACGCCTCTCCTCAGGTAGCAGCTGAGCACCAAGGATGATTTCAGGGGACAAGGGGGCAGACCCAAGTGAGGGTCACAGAGCAGGTTCAGCTCTTCCTGAGGAGCTGCCTCTCCCCATTGCTGCACATGTCCTCACAGCCTGGCCCCTGCAGGGGCTTCCCTTTGCCCAGCAGATGAAGGATAAAGGAGGGCATCACCTCAGAAGAGTTTCACAGTTCAAGGGCTGGCTGCATACATTTTTGTGTGGGGGTGTCCTCATCATGAGCTGCAGTTACACATTGAACCATGAAACCTCCTCATCCCATGAACAAATATTCAGGCTCAGGATGTAAAAAGGAAAGCCTGGTAACAGAGAATCAAGTCTGCTGCCTTCTCCACACTGACTGCCACTGCAATCCTTTAATAATCTCAAGATCCAGCTGTATTAAATTCCCTTCCTTATCCCATGTAACTCAGCTGGATTGTGTAGCTGAGCTTTTGCTAGTGCTTTTGACACGATAGGCTACAGACAGACAGTAATCCCTTTGCATTTTTGGTGTTTGTTTCTGATAAGATAACTGGACCCAATCTGATTCTTTAATCTTGTAATGTGAGCCCCAGCATGGGGTGATAGGGGCTCTGCCCCGACTCGTGAAGACATTTCTGGTGGAGAAAACACACAGATACATGAAAAATACATTGGCTTCTTGCATGAAGGCAAATAACGTCCATGTCAGTCTTTTTCTGTATGCATATCCTTTCATAGGTGACATCCCTAGGACTAAGTCTTGTCCTAGTTGACACAAGGATTTAGTATTACTGCATAAAAAATACAGTAGCTCACACTTTGATCTCTTACAATCATTAGTTTGTGCATCAAGAGACACCATTGTTTCCCTGTTTACTTTAGGCCTATAGGCTGCTGGAGATGTTGGGTTGTGTGTCCCAGCAGTGACAGTTTTGGTCATTTTGAGAAGCAATGAAGAGAGAAAGGGAATTGATTTTGTTGATGATGCTTCTTTATATTGAAGGATATTCCTGTAATATTTCTAGCAATATTGTTCCTCTCCTAGGTTTTTGCTTAGAAATATGCAAAGCAATGTTCTGGACAAACAGTGGGCTCTTGTTTGCCCTGCAAACATCAGTAAAATTTCTACAGAAACTGAGTACAAACTGCCAAATATCTAAGAGTTCAACCTTCTTAAAGGGAAGCAGGAGCATTTTTTTAGTTGATGTTAGGAGAAAAGATAAGCTTTCATTGTCATACATCAGAGATTGAATATAATCCTTTATATTTCTTACTTAATGTGATATAAACTTTAACTGTAATGTGAGAAAACATACTTTCATTGGTCTGAAAAGTATGATTATTCTCTAAGTCATCCTTGTCCTAGGTACACATGTGCACAACTCCTGAAATAAATATCAGCACATCTTCAGTGTCATCACAGGAAATTTGAAAGCACCATCTCTACAGAGATGTTTACTTTCTTACTTTTTGCTGGCAATGAGTCTATGCAGTCTAGCTTATTGAAACCTACAAGAGCAGAAAGGTATTTCAAATCCCAGGCACTCAATGAATGAGATGTGAAATGAATTTCATGTGGATCAGCCCCCCGGAGGCTTGTCACAATAGATAAGGCAAAGTGGATAGATGCTGCATTAGTTCATGTATGCTTCTGAGTAGCAGAGCTAATAATTGAATCATAATTTCACTTCGGGACACAAGGCTACTATATACTGTCCTCCTTTGATCTCTTCACCCATTCCAGCAAGCTAGAAAAGTATCATAATAAAAATACAAGAAGAAAACTGGTGAAACCTTATAAAATAGCCAAACCCTTCCACAAGCAGCAGTTATTATTAACCCCTTTTAACAGAAAAGTGCCAGACATAGTTTTTATTTCTAGTCCTCAAGATATGTAAGCCTATTTTCAATTCTTTGTATGTGGAATAGCAGTAAAAACTTCATGTGTGACAGACTGTGTTTCTGTTTGACAAATCCTCCCATGAAACTCTTGTTGAGAAGCTGATGTGGAGACACCTGAGCTGATACTTCAGGAGAAGAGCATGTTTAGCTCAGACCACAGCAGCTCATTTATTTGTGCTCTTCATGGGAGATTAAACATGTCATGAATGGAGTAATGTTGAGGTGCTGCATTTCACCAGCTCTCAATAGCTACAGAGTACTACAGAGGCTGGGTGGGAGCAAGATTGGGTTTTGGATTTTGTTAGCAGTTGTGCCAATGTTAGCGCTTCCAAGGACCTGCCTCCTGCTCAAATCCCCAGGTAGGAAGCACCACTACAGGCAGCAAACATCAGCTCTGTGGCTGACCAAAACCTATGATTTAATATGAGAAAACGCCAGGGAGTATCAGTTGGTCTGGTTACTCTTCCTCCCTCTACTCCAGAAGTTGTCTCCAAAACATGTGGTACTGCAATCCCAGGAAACACCAACGAGTCCTACCTGAGAGATGCTGTTCCTCCAAATTCCTCTGATTATTACTGCTGCCTCTGTGCAATTCACACACCATTCACCTGCCCCAAGGCTTCCTTTACCTTCTTGAGGAAAAAGTACACAAGTGGTTACTCCTGTAATTATGGATTCAAAAAAATCCCCAAAACTTGCACGTCTTTTTTGAGTTACTCACATGCAATAATTTGTCACATTATTATTTTCTACAAATTATAGGTAAATTGTGGGCTGAAAATTTTAATGCTATGACTATGATTTTGTATGTGAGTGTGTTCATTCCAGTTGTTTTGATTCACTTCTGCACCACACAGAAAATCCCAGCATAGAATGCACTGGCAGTGATTTTAGGTTGTAGGGCATTTTATAGCTCAGCATTTTGGCTGAACAAATGAAGGAGGGATAATGCATGTGTTATTATTGCCTCTAATCTGAACACCCAAAAAATGACTCCGGAGGAAATCACTGCCTTTTCAATCAGAGGTAAAATTACAAACCATCACCACTTTTAACTGACTTCTTGCTCGGGTAAAGTAAGGGAGGAAAAACAAGATGTCATCTCAATGTGGTTTTTTATTTAGTATAAACTTTCCAACAAGTGGATTCTGGAATAATCACAATCTATGAATCATGAGGTAGATACAAATAAAATTACTTTCCAGACCATCTGCATACATACAAGTTAATCGAGTTCTAGTTGAGACTTTTTTTGTGAATGTTCCGTGAAAGAAGTAAAATGTATTCCTTGACTCTGAATAAAAGCACAATGAAAGATTATTAAACACTGATTTTTAGGTGAAAGACAATAATATATAAATAAAAATCCCTCTTGCTCTTAAGAAAAACAAGGTCTGAAATACTTTTGAAATCAAATTGTGAAATCAGAATGCTCCAGTAAGTCATAATTTGAGAGATGAACATATTGTTCCATATCACCAGTCTATTTACTGTTAATGAGGTTATTGACATTATAGTACCTATTTCCCACAATTTTGCTTTGGTATTACAATGTTCTTGTTACCACAAGCTGAAAATTCCCATTTCAGAAGAAATCCTCAAATCTATCTTAATTCTTATTCTGTTAATCATTATTTCTTTTCTGGTTTATGTTAAAGGATAGCTTTTCGCTGCCATTTTCTTGAGAGTTTAGGTGATGTACCTCCACCGAGTCAGAGAACAGGCAGATTTCTGCTTTCCAGGTTCTCAAGTCTTTGTTTCCCAAGTCATAATAACTAGTTTGTTCTGGCACAAAAAAAAAAAAAAAANGGTTTTTACACCTGTTTCCCATATAATTTAAGAACATTAGGGGACTATTTCTCTGGGCAATTGACTACTGTCGGGAGAATTTGCACACATCTTTGTTGATAAACACCATTTCTGCAGTATTTCATTTTATCAATGAATTAAAAAGAACCCCAAAGACCTCATGAGTTACAACTCATATGGAGAGACCTTTGTCTGTGGTATATAGATGCTGCATTTGGTATACAAAGAGGATTTTAATGTAGATGAAGTTTGCTGTGAAGTTGCTGCTTTTCATTTCTTTAATGAATACTTAGGGTCCACAAAATGGACATACTTTCCTGCTTGTGTAGTGGCCAGTACTTTTTCTGTACCCCAGCACAGATTTTTCATTACACACAGAGATACAGGATTTGGTCCTTTATTTTTAAAATGCAATTTTTTTTCTCTGTTATCAATGGCCATTTCTTCATAGGCCGCCACCATGCAAGCTTATTTATTTTTCACTGACCTAGTTGTTGCACTGAAATTAGCTCACTGATAAGTGTCTGTCACCTCCCTGGGGGACACTCTGTAAGCAGCCATTAACTATAATGCACACAAGCAGGTAGGCATGTAAATACATAAACCTTTGAAAAATAAAGTGATTCTTTGCTCCAAGAGAATTTTCTTCTGTTTCTCTACCTAAAATAAGGAGATACTAATATAACTAAGGAGTGAATGTAAAAAACAGAATGAGTAATTAAGATTGTTTGTTGTCCGGAGCTCTCCTGATGACCTTGGTGACCTGGTTGTGAAGTTCCATATTTTTCAAAATCCAGGTGGTTTTGTGTCTACAGTGCTATGGACAGGATTCTTATGATTCATGGGTTTCTGTCACCATGCATGCCTGCTAATGGAAAACATATAGGATACAAGCAAATGTGCAGTAACTTGGGTGCCTAACAGCTTGGAAAACAGCCACTCACTTGTCAAGTTCTTCATGGAGAGTAGCTGGAAGCCTTGTCAGCCCCACTTTGTTCCTTAATGTAACTAACCTTGTTTTATTGCTGCTTTCTCAGACAGACAGGTACAGCTCAGCTTGAATCATGTTTTTTGTTGTTGTTTCTGCTTCAGTTTGGAGGGGTTTTGTGGTTTTTCTTTTAGTGCAAAAACAAGCATGTCATCACTGTCCTCTTTTTCCATCTCTAGTGCACAATCTAAGGTTACTGGGATAGCATTTGTGGCAACAGAATGATCTTAAATAGCATTAGTGATACAAACCATTTTACCTTGCCAACAATGAGTTAGAAATGTCTGGATTTAAATCAGGCATGTGGCAGTAGTAGAGAGCACACATGCTGTACAGGATGTCCTGAGGGCTCCGAGATCAATTCAGCTTTGCTCAGCCGTGTCAACAGCGACTATCTAAAGATGCTGACATGGCTCAGCTTGATAGGTTGAAGAAATTTAACTGCTTTGATAAGGTTAAAGGGGGAATCTAGGCAAGAATAGAAAACAAAACAAAACACTGCTTAGAAGCTTGACTGCACACTGCAGCAACCCATTGATGACTGACAATACAAGCAGTGTAAATTACCTTTCCTCCAGAAAAAAAATTAACAAGCTGTGTATGGAAAAGGAATCAGCTGGTCTCTACAATCCTTCTTGCTCTATCTGGTGTCAGGCAATGACACCAACAAAACCAATTACATTGCTGTTCCTGTCTGTATCATAAGGCCTGTCAGTGTTATGGGGCTGAGAGATTCAGAAGAGGCTGCCTCCAAAATGCAAAATTCTATCCTGAGTTTAAACTTTTCTACTGGAGAAGAGCTCAGGAAATAGGCTTAGGGATTTAAAAACCTTATTTTCCGTGGAAGAATTAAGGCAGTGCCTTATCACAAAAAAGATGATAGAGCTGCAAGGGAAAATTGGAAGCCCACCTAATCAGTGCAAGGGTCTTCATAGCAAGACCTTTGATAAATTGGTTTCAAATCCCTTTTTGTATGCACAGAGTTCAAGTATGTTCTTGAGTGATTTAAAGAGTGTAGTGGTTTGTCAGTGTATTGACTTGTTTTTCTAAATGAAAGATAGCTTTTTTCTGAAGAATTTACTTATACAGTGTTACTCTTGAAATTACTGTTGTCTACTTTCCTACCTCAAAAAAAAAAGTAAAAAAGACATTGTAAAATTTTTCTTTTTTAGCCATCCAGCACACAATGCAACATATACACAGGCGTATTAGGTATCTGCCGTTAACAATTAGAGGAATTAAGCCTGTCCAGAATGCTTAATTTCTTTCAGTTTTTACCAAAGCTTGTGTCCTTTGGACTATTTCTAGGTTTTGTGGTCTGGAAAGAATAACAGGCAGAGAAACCATGAAGCATTTGATGCTTGTCACAGACCAGGCTGGCCTTTGTGAGTCCTGACTCTTTTTCCTTGTCTGACGAAATATGGTACATGGAGAAATGCTAGCCAATAGCAGGCTGCTGAGACTTACAAATTTGACAATTAAGTGGGAAACAAAGTTACAGATAAAACAAGTTGCTAAATTAAAGAATCATTGAGGGTTTGGGGGGATTGAATGGAGAAAAAAGTATGGAGAAGTGCTAGGAGAACCTCGAGATAGGCAGGAAGGAGTTTCTAGGGAGTTGCAGGAATGGTCAAGCAGCTGTAACCTGACTTGGAATAACTAGTACAGAACTGTGGGAAATCCAATACCTTCCAGAGAGCAAAGTGATGAAAACTTGTGATTTTGGGACTAGACTGTACTGGACAAAATTATGTGGAAAAAATATGGTATTGGCAGAGATTCAGGGATCCATGCTAATCTCTTTCAAATAGTCTATGATGTGAAAATCCTCATCAATCTAACAGCCTCAAGTATTGAAAATGTAGATTATTAATTCCTAAGAAAAATAATAAGAGTTGTTATGCAAAAATAGGCATTGGAACTAAAATGCATAGGATGGTTATAATGTGTGAGAGTGGTTCTTTTACTGCTATAAGAGGTTGATGTTATGTTTTTATACTGAACTATCAGCTTAAATTCAGAAGACATGGTGCATACCATCAGCCTATTCAGATTAAGTTTGATAGAAAGATTTAGGAGCTTTTTTGGTCCAATATTGTGGCATAGGAGGGAATGCTCTAATTTGATACATTTTAATTATGGTTGGTTTTTTTCTTCTGGAAACTCTGAAGAAAAGCAGGTGGCATTGTTCCCCAGAGATCTAAAAGAACCAGAAACTGAAGCTAAGCATGAATTAGATTTGTTAGAATAAATTTCGGGGTATATAGATCAGAAAAAAATTATTCTTCTTTTGTTGTCTTCAGTCTAAAAGTTACAATGGTTCATATATTGCACAAAGTGAGTGTATCTCTCAAATGATCACTTTTAAAAATACATTTTTTTTCTTTTATTTTATGACAGCCATAGTGTGGTACTGACCTTCAGAAAGCAAGCTGGGCGTCTAGAAACAGGTGTCCTTGTAATTTGAATTACAACCTTGCCGCTAGTCAAGAAAAGCAAGAGATGTTTCCAGCCGTTTCAGGGAGTGCATCTTATAGAAAAGCTTGGCCCTGTTACCACATCTCTTTTTGTTGGGTAACCTTTCAGGCAGCAGAACAGAATATGCTGTTACCTCTTCCACTGAGGTTCTTGAGCTAGTTTTCTATCGTTTCCCTATGTTGCAATGACTCTTCTGATATTACATTTAAATACCCTGAAGATCAGTCAGTCTTCTCACTCAAGAAAATACTGATGGAGCCTGCATCATTTTTATCAAAATATTTATCTTTCATTTGGTCTCAAATTTCTTGCTACAAAGAAAGAAGAATTATGAGGAAATGGTCATTAGTCCAAGTTTCATTTGTTTCTTTTGTTTGTTTTATTTAAGTTCTTACCATTTCCCTGTCAAAATACTGCATTTTTATATGGGTGTCATTAAATTTTTTTGGTTTTCTTTGTGTATAGCATATATTCTCATGTTGACTTCCCATAATTTTAACCACTAAAATAATAATGCAATTATGACATAGTTTTCACTCTTCAAAATTGTTTCAATACTTCCAATTCCATCCCAAGCTGGTTTGGCGAATATACTTGGTAAAACAACTTCATTGCTTTGTGTGTGATTTTCGTCTTGCAAAATGCAGGTAGTGATGTCTGCCTCTTTTCCTGGTGCTGTGTTGGAACAAGATAATGTACATTCTTACTTTAAAAATAGCAAGGGTTTGGCATTCTCACAGCTGAGACATTCAAGGTAAAAGTGGAATTTAAAGTGTAAAAATCAGTGTGGAAATATGCCTGGCAACTTATTTAAACACATTTACCTAAAATATCATATGTAAAACTTCAGTCTGGGTTTTATTATCTGGGATTTTTACCTGGGACCCTGGAGATGTGCTGCAGAAATTCCTGCTTCTGAGAAGACTTTCATTCTAGATGTAATCGCAATGTTTTTGTCTTGATAAGTGTGATTCTATAGAGACACAAATGCATGTACAGCTATCAAAATTTATAAAAGTAACTGTCAGGAGCAGGGGGTGCCAGTCACATCAACACACATTTTTGTTTTGTTTTTGTAATCCTTTAGACAATCCTTGTTTATTTGTCCAATCCTGTGCATTTTTTAGGGCTCATATACCACTTCTCACTGTAGCAGAACTGTGGCATCCCAGCACTGACACTTCCCATTAATTTTAAAGGAGCAGGTGTATTAGCATTTTTAAAACTTTGTCCACTTCTAGTGAAAACCTAGCTTAGCCTTCATTTCACTTTAATTTATTCAGACCAGATGAAGTTTCTGTAACTCTTGTTTATTAAATCTACCAATTTTTTTCTCTAAGTCAAGACTTCTTCATTTCATTTTCTTCTATTTTCTGGGGTCCTGTTGATTTGGTGTAAAATCAAACAAATCGTGCGTTTTAAAGGTAAGTAAGATATTTAATTTAACATTGTACTTTGCCTAAATTCCACCTCTCCTACCATGTTGTGTCATTGTTTTGAGTAGAGGATTTTAAGAGTGTCTTGAGCTTCCTCATGCACCAATTGTTCTTTTGGATGATGCAGCACAACTCTGAAAGGTGTGAAACTGCCATTTGAACAGGCGTCAGCTACGTGTGTACCCACAGGCACCAAAGAGCTTTATGAAAACTCTGGTTGTTGCATGTCAGATAGTATATCCAGGAGGAAAAAAACATGAAAAGATTGCTTAAATGATCAAAACAGAAAAGATGAATAATGACACAACGCTGAGAATTTCTGATTATTGAACCAATAACAAAGCACACTTCTCAGTTCTCCTCAAACAGACCCTGTCAGGAAAACAAAGCGGGTCAAAACCAAGCTGCACAGAAAGGTCTTCTTTCTCCCAGTTTTGATCCTTTGCCTGCTACTTTGAAGAGTGAGTTGCATAATAGCTTGAACGAACTGTTAGCATTTTAATTATTTAAAAGGTCATCAGTGCGTGGGAGAGCGATGGTAAAAGCTAGAAAAGGTTTTTCAAAGCAAACAAAAAAGGCAGGAACAAACTACAGGGAAACCCATAAAGGACAGCTGAAGTGGAGGAACAAAACTTATGGAAAAGTCTGCAAGAGACCACTGCCCTTAATTCATTCACTTGCCTGTGGCATTAAAGAACTACTTTGGATCTAACCATGTTTAGAGTCCCAGCATTCATATTTCCTCATTTAATAGAATATAACTTGTTTAAATTTTATCTATCCATCTGCTGGGCCATTGATTTAATATCCAGTTACCTTTGCTAATTTTAGAAGCCGTATGGTAAAGTCTTTTTCCTGAAGAGGAAGGATGACCTGTAATTTTGACTTGTGTCAGAGCATGTGCCAGTTCTAATTAGAAAGCAAAAGTTAGTTCAGAAACCAAAGTAGTCTACACTTCTAGGAAATGCGAAATATTTTTTCTTTTTTAAAGTGACTAAATGGGTTGTAACTACTACTGGCAGAAGAATGTTCAGCTGCTGTAGAACTGAATTTCCATATTGCCATAGAGTAGATGGCAATTCTCCTCTTAACTAGGCTGTCTGCAAGAATAAGATCAAGTTTTGTGATAAAAGTAGTTCAGCCTGATACCCTGAAATACCTCAAAACAATAGAGACAGAAGTTTACATAGTGCTTGAAAGGACTTGCTAAAGACAGTGCAAACAAAGAAGTATTAGAAACTCAAAGTATCAAATAGAAGTATGATATTACAAACACAGTTACATAACTATGGTAGTTGAATATGCATATGTGTGAGGTTCCACTATATTCCTTTCTTAGCAACCCCTGCAAACTAAGTTTGAAACATTATTTGGTTTCCCCTTAAGATTAAAACACCATTTTACTGGAAGAGAGGCACAAAACTTACCTATGTTTTCCTAAAACTTTGGTGCATTTCATGTAGTTCCAATAGAAAGATTTAAGCAGTCAGCTCAAGCTAAACTCATTCCTAGAGCTCCTCCACAGGCATGGATGTTCAGCATCATTGCTTCAGGGCTAGCCCATCTAACTGTCACAGATACTATTTTCTTCCTGGATTTGTTCCTGAAAAAGGCTATGGCTTTTGGAAAAACAGTGGAGAAATATTTCCCATAAGAATGAATATAATTGGGGAAGGGGGGGATGCACAGAATGTGTAGATTATTTAAGAGAAGGATGAGGAAGATGGGGAAAGCAGGAGCAGGGCCATCAGCTGTATTGTGAGCAACAGGGTTTTCTGAGCAGATCACAGAGCAGAAATATCTCAGATGCTTCACCTGTAAGACAGAGCACACTGCGTGAATCTTTGAGAATAAGCATTTTTGGAGTCTCTAAGTGCATTATGTCATTTCCATAGTTGCTATAATCTTCTTCAGATGAATCATGTGTAATTAAGGGTAAAGGACGGAAAAACAGGGCAACGATGATAACTCTAAAACAACAATGAAAAATGCCACTGATATTGGAGTGTTGTTGCAGTGCAATTGCTTGTCTCTGCTCCTGTCTCCAGATATAACACCATTTAATTCTCTATTTTTCTCTTCACTTGCATTGCAGAAAAATAACAATATCTGTCTGGGAAAGAAAATCAGTCTTCCATCCTTTCAATTCAGAGAACTAAACACAATTAACTTTCATGGTCTTCCCATTTTGGAGAACTACCTGGGTCTTCCCTTTGCAGATGGGGGAGTCAGTGGGTCTGGGCACACAGATCCCACCAAGTCTTTTAGGAAGTGACTTGACTTCTCCAGCTGTTAGGTGCAGGAGAATATCTCGTGGAGGTTTCCTGCGAGGTAAAGGCAGTAGTTTTGTGAGAATTTTTAGGCATGAGTTTGAAGAACAGGTTGATGTGAGTGCTGCAGAGAAACAAAGTGCTGTGTGGGAAGTGGAGAGTCAGGAGAGGCTGCAAATGTTGCCAGAATGGAAGTGTTATGGGTGAGGCATGGCAATTTGGTGGAGAGTTTGGAGAGACATAAAGGAAAATACACACACCTGGGTTTATACTATGGTGAGCATCCACATCTAATACTCAAAAAAATGCCCTGCCTTTTAATTAAAAAATGGCACACAAGATCAGAGAGGTGTTGCTCTCTGCCTCTCACCATTTCTCATTGAATGGATTATTGGAAAGTACAAGAGGAATACAGAGATATTTACCTCCTTACAACCCATGTATGTCTTAATCCTTCTGTCATAGACTATTGTGCCTCGGGTCCTATGAATTTCTTTTTCAAGGTGAAGCTGCCTTTCTTGCAATTAAATTTAAAAATAGTCATGAACTACTTACATTTCCTCTCTGCTAAGCAGTCTTGCACAGCTCAATGGGGTCAGTGGGGTCATATTCTCCAGATTCTAAGAATAAGCTTGATGTACACAGATTTTCTGCTGTTAAAAATGAAAACCTTGCCCCTACATCTGGATTGCAGAGCAGGTGTTTTATTCAGCTGATCCCATACACCCCAGCCTCCCAGCAGTGCATGAGACGGGAGTGCAACACAGGTCCCTCCCAGCTGCTGTGTTCTTCCCCAGGGAAATCAGGACAAGGAAAACAATGCACACCTGAGATTGTTCCTGGCATAGGGACAGCATGTGGCCAGCAGATATAACACATCTCATGGGACAGACATAACAGGGAGTGAATGAACCCTGCACTGTAGTTGTGCCCCTTTGACTTTGTAAGATTTCAGACTTCTGCTGATGCAGCTTTGCTATTTAAAGATGAATATGCTCCTAGTATCTGCCTGCCTTGCCTTCCTTCCAGCACAATTCCCTGTCAGACTTGTGTTGCAGGAACTTGATTTTGTTCAGCTGAAGCAGCTGTTCCAACAGTTAAATCAGAAATCTCCTCTTGTAACGTGTGATCATTGCCCTGTGCCTGCAGAGAGGTGTGCATGCACACCCCTGGAAGCCTGCTCTGTCAGGCACGCAGCTCCTCCTTACACTTCAGCCTCAGCTTGCCTAGAGACTTGGACAAATCTCCTGCACCTGACAGCCTCTCTCCAGAATGAGATAACACACAGGATATATGGCAGAAATATGCAGTGGCATAAGAGGGCTTGCCCATTTGCAAAGTATCAGAGCAGAATGATACCTGTATGGGCCATCTGACCCCTGCTGCCACTGCATGGTTTTGAAATAAATGTTTGTGCCTGAAAAATATTGTCTTCACTAGCTTTTTCTTCAGATTTATAAAAGAAACGGAAGCATTTGGGTTGCTCCTGATTGTCTCCACAATTCATAACTGAATTTTCACAGGAAAAGCAGTAAAGTCCGGGAAAAGGTAATTGTTTCTTGAATTTTCTGTCAACACTTGAATTCCTGCTGTAGCATATATGACCAGCACTTTCCTTGGGACAAGAAGTTAACTATTGTCCAGAGGGGTTCCACAATGGAATATGCTGTGCCAAGGGGAGTGCTGGGAGATGGAATGGCATTGAATAATTACACATATGTTGTACTTTTACAAAAAGCAAAAAAAAGTAGGCATGCCCACCAAGGAACATGCCTTGCGGACCTTCCGTGTAATGGAGATAATTAGTAAAAACTGCAGAGCAAGAAAATTAATGACTGATCAATTAACCTCCCCATTGTTATCAAAATGAATTACTTAAACCAGAGTTCCACACAGTGCAGCAGCTGTGGGTAGCAACTATCTCATATTCATTCATTGCCAAAGATGTGGGAGGGCTGGGAGGTTCAGAGATACCTCTGGAGCTCTGAGCACCTGGAAGGCCAGGAGCAGTGGGATGTGTGGAGGTGGCAGAGCTGATGGCAACCAGCAGCTCAGGACATGGTGCTTGCCGCTGAGTCACCTGGCTTCTAAAACACAGCACCGTGTTCTGCCTCTGAGCTGATTTCCCTTATGCACTTCAGGAGAAACATGGTCTCAAAGACCTATTTTGGTTTCCAAGTCCCCTTGAGAGGCAAAATTAGAGACCCCTGGTTTTCTTTTATTGTTGTTTCTAAGCAACGCTTTTGTCCGCAAATCATCTCAGTACTTCACAGTCTGCAAAGGTCTGAGAGCTAAAAATTATTTATAGCTCCATTATACATAAACCAAAAAACCCAGAAGTTTCTTTAAGCATCACACAGATTATTTATGGGAGAAATCCAAATTTCAGGATTGCAACAAAGCTGCCCTAGCACAGAGCATATTATTTTCTGTAAGAGTTGTATCTGGCTGCATTTTAACAATTCACATTTTGATGCAATAAGAGCTAAAGTAATGAGTATAAAATGGAGATGCTGTACATTTTGGGAGGATTTCTGGTCATTTGGACATCAGGGCTCTGCTCCCTGATTAGCCATATACTGGCTTTGAATGGGACCAGGAGAAAATTCGGATTTCTGTGGCATTTTTCTGGATAAGAATGCTTTGAGAACTGTTGATGAAATGTTACAAAGGAATGGTGAATTTTTTCAAAACTAGTCCTAGTTTTTGGCTGTTTTAGTAGTACAACATATTTAAGAAAGCAAATTTTTATGCTGAACTTAGAAACTTTTGATGTACCAGGCTTAAGGCTCTGGAGAGAAGGAATTAAGACCTCAAGCATGTAGGCAACTGAGGGCCAAAACCACATCTCTAGCTTTACACTCTCCTAGGGGTTAGCTCCGTGTTTGTCCTGGCACAAGGCTGCTTGTAAATTTGTTAGCAAAATATGGTACAGTGACACCTATAATTCTGTTTTGGACTATATTTCACCTTTGTCCTTACTCACAATAATTTTCTTTGACTAACAGAGCAGACGATGACTCATAGAGTACAAATGAATAATACACAGTGCTGTCAGCCTTTTGGTATGTTTGCCAGAGTAAAAAGTCAACTTTTCTTTACCTTCAGCAAGCAATGGAGGCTAAAAAGCTACAAAAAAATACACAGGCACACACATACAGCCAGCCCTCATCTCCAGAGTAAGAGAGAAAGAAATACAGAGATGTTTGCTGCTTGCCTGCAACAATCATAATTTAATGTCTTGTTTTTCATCTTCTCCAGGAGGATTTTCTCTCTCTTTGTATTCACAGAATTCCAGGGTGCTCTCATATATATTTTATGAATGATTCAGGCCAGAGAGATTAAATTTAGACATGGTAAACTAACCTTCTGGTGATACCTACCAAATGTGGTAGTGACTCTGTTTAGCTGACACCTCCTGCATAGTGTGAAGGGGTGAGGAAGTGCTCTTCCTCTACAGAGACTGTCACCAGGCACAACGGGAGCCAAAGTGCTCTTTCATATTTGGAATTTCGTGTAATAAGATTTTATAAATCCTCTTTATTTCAACCCTCCCATTGTAATTCAAACTTTCACATTTACTTAGCCACGCAACCATAGTCAAAATTGTACCATTTCCACCAAGCACTTTTATTTTGCCAGAATTCCAGGGATAAAAATGTGCCATCAGAGTTTTCACAGCCAGTCCTATTCCCAGAGGTGTGTTTCTGCTCTTTCAAAGGCAATGTGACAGGAGTCCTGGAAGATATTGCTCAGGATGGAACCATTGATAAATAAAGTAATTTGTGTGGAAGAAGTGATCTGAGGGTACTGTAAGCCTGAAAACCCAAACCGTTCCAGCCTTTATAGTACTGCAGTCAGAGCGCAGAACTACATTATGAGTGTACACTCCGCCGTTTCTAAATACAGTATTGTCAATGGGTTGATGCTACTGACATTTCTGTCTGTTAGCATTGCTGACATGGCAGCAACCTGTAACAACAGAGAATTTTTGGCCTCTCTTCAGTTCATAAACCCTTGGCTATAAGCCACTTGTACTAGAGTTCAATTAATTTAGTCATCTGTTATCAATGTGTGATTTGTTTTTCTTCCTGTTTCACTGGTAGCTGGAGTGCTTAGTACATATAGGGTGCTTTCAACTCTGATCTGTAACTTAAGAGCTCCTCACTTTAGAAGGGAGTGGGGATATGTTAAGCTAACCATGGTGCCAGCTTTTAGAGAGCTGTATATTGGCTCTTTTTTTTTTCAAGACAAGATCCATCACGAGCCACTCTTAAAAGAAATCTATAAGCATGAAAATTTTCTGCAATACTCTTTAGCCTGTAGTCAGAAGAAGCTTACACTTTCACAGTCCTAATTTAATTTTGCTCTAACATGCTTATCCTTGTCTGGCTTTCTCAATAAATTCCTATCTGCTTTAAGTATGTAATTTTTTTCTCCAGCGATGGACACAGGTGAGACAGGCCAATGAAAATATTTCTAAAAAGAGTACAAAACAGCACCGGTATTGAGACAGATATTTATTATTGGTGAAATTCAGGAATTCTGCCTGAATTTTCACTCAGATTCTTTCATCACAAGCACTTAATTCTGAACCTACTGCCTTCAGGCACATAGAAGGTCCTCCTGGAATCTGGCTCATTTGAGACTCATGTTTTCTATTCAATCTCGAAGCATATAATTGAATTCAGTTATGCTGCTTTTTCATTTCCCTTTATCTGAAAACTCTGAATCAATTTATTTCCTTATTTCTCTCTATCCCACCCGTAACTCCCTCCTTTAACTTTCTATAATTGATACTCTTTCTGTTGACCTCAGACGTGCCTCTTTTTGTTGTTGAGTAATTTAGGCTTTGAGAAATATCTGAGTCTTCTGTCATCTAGTTGCCTCACATCAGATGAACTATTATGCTGAAAGCCACTTGAAGTAGTGTTATTGGGCTTTAGGTTCAGCATGAAGAGGAGCCTAAACTGTGTTACCTCTGCACACACACGCACCCCCCACACACACATGTACAGCCCATCTCCAGAGTAAAAGTGTTGTAGAGCAGATTAACTCTTGGTGTTTCATACACAGTTACCTAAGAAAACAAACAAATGCTTGAGTCTATTGAAAGGATTTGTACTGAGGTTTCCAAAGTCAACTACTTTCAGGAAACATCAGATTTGATGAAAAGACAGAAAGTCACTGTATACATGTATGTCTTCAACTGCCTGACGGTATGTGTAATAGATAAAATTTATAATCCAAAGTCTCTGCTCTGGTCAATGAATGGGTGAATTATGTTCAGGGAATTAGGCAGGAACACCTACTGGAAACAGCTCTTACCTGTAAGATACTTGCTGATGTATGGCAGAAAGAAGGTGAGCTCCTCTGAGGGGAGGATGGGACTGCAGCAACACAGTTGTATAGCTTTCAGTGCTCCTTTGGAGAGCTATTGTCTGCCAGGGGGTCTGAAGTCAAACTTCCAAAAACTGTCCGAAATTCAGAGCCCAAATTCTCCGTGCTTTCAGTAGAGAAAGGTGGTGGTTGACAGACAGCTCCAAAGACAGATGTCTGCATGCTTGAATAATTCTCGGTATGTGTTTCTCACTTCCTGGGTGCACAAATTTAGCCTCTAAGGCTATTCCTGGGCCCAGCTAAAAACTTCTGAGAGTTGTTGTCTGAATGCATAATGTGCTACAGAAAGCTGAATCCTGTGAATAACCAGACTTACACATTTGAAATGTAACTTGAAATCAGCAGAGACAATTCTACATCAGAACAATTCCACATCCACCGCATTACCTCTCCCGGGGGCTGCAGAGATTAAAGCATTGCTACTTGCATGTGACAGAAGAGAGCTTCACAGGAAAGCCTGCACTGAAATACCCACATCTCTAATCCGAAGAACTGAAGACCATGCAGTACATGAGTCACAGGACCACATACTGCACAACAAATAAAAAGGAATATTGTTTGTTTGCTATGAGAGTGGCCCTGGGGCAGGAGTGTGCAGTAGCACCAGTTCATGAGATAAGCGAGCCACAGGCAGGAGGCATTCTGGTAGGCATGTAGTCCTGTAAGAAGGGAAGCAGAATAGAGGCAGACTCTTCCAGCAGAGGCCAATGCCTTCCCCCAGAAGCCATTTGCTTTGAAGATGAGGATGGCAGCATTCACAGGACATTATGGTCTGGCTAGGTTCACAACAAAATGGATGAATAAAAAGTTAGATGATGGGTCACTTGAAGCGGGCTCTAACAGATTCGCTCTACTGGTGTACCTGGAACTACCTACTGGGGTAGGGATCTATCCTGGGGACCATCCTGTTATCTTTATTGATGTTTTAGATTAGATGGTTGTGTGTACTCTTCTCATGTCTGCAGGTCACAGAAGATTGGAAAAGACTGCTTGATACACTTGAGGGCAGAGTTGCCATCCACAGGGACCTAAATAAATTGACAGGTATCTTATGAAATACAGCAAGGACAAATACACAGCTCTGCACCTGTGAAGAAAAAAACCTGTGAAAAAGCATGGTCTGGGGACTGACTACTTGGGGAGCATCTCTGCAGGAAAGGACCCAAGGATCTTGGGGAACAGCAGGCTGAGGATGAGCCAGCAGTGTGCACTGCCTGCAAAGAAGTCCCAAGATATCTTGGGTTGTATTAACAACAGCACAGGCAGTAGATTCAGGAAAGTGATTATGCATTTCTACTCAACACTCCTTGCACTACATTTAGAGTACTGTGACCTTCTCTGCCCTGCCCTGCCCAGTGAAGGAAAGATAAAGTGGAGAGAGTTCAGCAGAGGGTCACCAACTGGGACTTGAGCAGTCACCCTGTGAGGAGGAGCTGAGGGAGCAGGAATGGCTCAGACTGCAGAAGAGGCTACTTTGGGAGCACCTAACAAGAATCCTCCACCTCCCAGGCACCTATGGGGAGGTTGCAAAAGGCAATGGGGATAATGGAATAAAGAAAGGTTGAGACTAAATTTAGGGAAACCCTTTTTTTTGAAAAGAGGCAGTGGACCAGGTTGCCCAGAGAGGTTGTGAGCAACCACATCTTGTCTTACAGCTGACGCTTCTTTCAGTTGGATGGGAGACTTTCTGAGGCCCCTTTAAATTTGGCTTTTTCCATCAAATTATAACATAAGAAATGCTAGAGTCTGAAGTGGCATTGAATAGCATATACATAGGTATGTGAGTAAATAAATAAAGATTCACTGAATAATGAGGCTAAATCCAAATACTGAATAGCCTCTATCTCACTGAGCACTATTGATGCCCTGCTCTAAGGAAGACCTGGGTCCAAGGCAAAGATACAGCATGCAGATATCTAATTACTGGGTAATAATGATTACCAAAAGAACAAAATGTTTGTTCCACAAGCAGTCTGAATTCCATTATATCCTGACTTTGTGAAGCTTGACTTTTCAGCCTCAATGTCCTTTTAACACAGTTTTCATGTAATACTCTATAAACAACACAAGAGGTTTTACACTGAAAATGTGTTTAGATGTTTGCTTTATCATTGTGCAAGGGGTTCCTCTCCTTGACAGATTGTCGCACCGATATGGCTTGCTTTCTTTGCACTTAATCATGCATGAAGCATAAACAGGGTGAAGGGTGTTTCATTTCAAAGTCTATGAATGGTAATCTTGCTGGCTGCTGTGCTGGCCAAGTGCATTAGGATGTTATGCAGTCTGTTGGTTCAAGTGGCAAGCTTGTAAGTCCCAGGAGATAAATGCCTGTATTATTTTTCCTCATGTCGGTCTCTGCCAACTGGACCTGTGACAGACTGGTTTTGGACAGATCAACTGATCAATGCTTCTGTATTCTTACTTACATCAGTCATCTTTTCTATTATGAGCCATGTCCCAAAATCCCTGTCTACACAAAACTCTCATTGACATCATCAGGGGCCCTCGGGACAGCAGGATTTGATAAAACAGTAACTGTTAAAACAGGGAACATTTCAATAAAACATAAAATACAGCCGTGTATTTAAACAGAAATCCTCCTTGTACACTAGTAAGGAATTTACCTGGCCCATGTCTCTTCTGTGCTTCTGCAGAGTCTCTGCTGCTAAGTAGCCTCTGCTCACCTTGGCCCAGTGAGGCATGGAGCTGGTGTAACCCATTCCTCTGGCTAAGGAGGTGGATGCACAGCACAGTTGTGAAAGCTACATTTCATCCAAATATTTCTCCATACAGTAAATAAGGATTACTTTTGTGTGTGTGTGTACATCTAGATATGCATGCATACGTGTGCTACTTGCTTTCTAGTGTGCAATATGCTCCCATCCTGCAAGACAGGTACACATCTGCTAAACTCAAAGTACTGTTTCTTTGCTGCTTCTTCATCTGCTAACAGAGAGCAACAGCAATGACACAAGCAAGGTTTGCAGAGATGATTACTATAAATTATCCTCCTCTTAGGTGGCAGAGTGTCCTACTTACCAAAAATTATGTACACTGGAAGATATTATTTGTATCATGTCCGTTCATCTCTCCTCTTATTTCACCATACCAGAAAGATTCACCTATCACAATAAAATACTTTTGGTTTTTAAAAGAAGATTTTTAATAATGAAAGCATTAGATTTTTGTCACATTCTGCTGCCACTGGTTTTGAACAGAAATATTGTGAGGGAATGAACCTGTACTTGGGGCAGATAAGGCAGCAGAATATGTCTCATGAGATTGGTATCAAATGTCACAGAATCATTGTCACCAAAATTGCTGATATTGTGTTCCAAATGGCACCTAAAAATAATGTAAAGAAGTCTTTCTCTCTCTTTGCTTGCCTGGTTGCAGTTGCTAAGATTTTCAAAATCATTGTATCGCAGCAATTGCAGTAGGTCCTTCTTACCCAGTAATGCCTTCTGACAAGGCCAGAAAAAAGAAGAAAGTTGGAATTTAAAAACTGAGCTGCGTTTTTCTAATCTAACTGCTGGTGACAGAAAGTTTCCCCCATCAGTAGAGAAGCATGATGCAGTAGTTGTACAGCAGCATTAATAACCATCCCCGCGCACTTTACATTTTGAAATAGGACATGTTCTTTTGACAGCTGGGACCAGTGGCTGAGGAGGTGTAAGTCTTGCAGAGATATGACCATGCACTTACTGGTTTAAGACAGATGCATGTATAGGAACTGCCATCTTAACTGCTGGGAAGAAGTGAACCAGCCATTTCCAGCCCTAAAAATACGATTCTCTGTATCTTGAACAGAAGGACTGCATTTGGGAGCTGGAGAATGTAAAAGCCGTATAATTTAAGGATCAAGAAAAGAACAGGAATTAAAAATCGAGTATGACAGGTGACATATGGACACTTTAGTAGTCATAGTTAGAACGTAGGAATTAAATTATGATTTAGTAACGCTATTTTTGAGACATATGCAATTTAGTATAAAAATATTGTAGCTGAATACCAAATTATATTTCTGGAATTAAACATTTTCCTGACTTCTTCTGAACACAAGACACATTATTTATTAGGTTTTCTCAGAAGTATAGACATTTAACTGCTCATCCCTATTGAATAGCATGTTTCATTTAGCACTTAAAGAGCCTACGTGCATGCAAAATTGATAACTACAACTGGGTTCACAAGCTGCTCAGAACGCAAAGATGCCCATTTTTCATGTTCAAATGCCAAGTGGAACCCAAAAAGATGCATTTTATGTATGACAGGTGCACACAGTCAGATTTTACAGATGTGCCTAAGATCTCATGCTTTCAATAATTTGGCATCTCTTCTGCAGTAGATAAAAAACAGATCAAAGGATCAAAGATATCAAATGTTGTGGGGCACTGAAATACCATCATGTAGTTTCCCGTGCTGTAAATACTCTCTTGAGGTCCATGTATATCCTGTAAAAGAAGTTGTTTGCCTCAACATGAGTTGACACAGCCACTTTACTTGAAAGGTAAGGCTTAAATACAAAGCTTTTTCATCTGATAATCCTTTTAATTATTTTTAAAAGTTCTTAGATGGTTGCGTATTCTACAGAGCTGCATTATGAATAATATACACAATAAAATCTTCTGTTATGAGCAAGAAAGTATATTTTTCAGTATTAGACCTAAAAGTCCCTTCTAGGATTATTCATTCTATTGTCAGTGTTTCTAGCTGTTTGTAAGAACACCATTCCCCAATACAGGTCAAAGGGATAAAACACCTGTGACTACAGGTGGTCTTTTTGGTTTTTTTCAGCAGTAGGGAAGCTCGGGAAGACTCCAGCTGGTGCAGTACCCTCAGAACCACCCTGGAGTCCCTTAGGGTAGGACAGGTTGCAGCAGGATCCTACCCCATTAGATAGTTCCCTCCTGCCTAGTTCAGTCACTCCGAACTTTAATATTTCATGGAGAAATAAGATCATGTCTGAGCTGAGCAGATGGGTGAAAGAGCCTGTGAATAATGTTGCATTGGTTAATTTTGCTTCATAAAGCTTCACATTTCCTCATTTAAAAAAAATCCAGATGTGAATGAAAGCAAGGTAGACACACCTTGACACAAAATATTGCTGGGTCCTCTTTCTACCTTGAATGGCCACGGTAGGGACTGAATTGGAAGGCCCAGCCTAAACAAAGGAGTAAAAAGTCACATATTTAAACTGAATTGAATGCCAGACATTTTATTCCTTAGATCTATAGCTTCATGTACTCTGTGCATTCATGTGAGTGGCAGTGTTACAGTACATTAGTCACATTTTCCAGTTCTTCTTTGTTCTCTTTTCAAACACAAACACAGATTGTTGGATCAATCCAGATCACTCCAGAGCCTTAGTGTGGATGTTACATTCTGCATACTTCCTCTGGGACTTCTCATACACACTGCCCAAGAATAAATGAGTCTTTAATGTGGTACTGTTTCTTAACTCCAGTGCTAATGGAAAGGGAAAGTATTTTTTCTGACTGACAGAATAAAGGTCAGAAGCTGTGTGAAAATATGGCAGACCCTAAATGTGGGACTCAGATAAATCTGTGCCAGAAATACTGAATTCATTCTGTTCACATGTATTTTACGGCATGAGTTGAACTTGCAAATTCCCTCATTACTTCAGGACTTTTTTTTAAAGGTCTTTTAAAAACAGAGTAAAGAAGCTAGGGGGTTTATTGGAGAATTTGCTGTGCAAAACCCTCTGTTTTATGAGAGGTCAAGCCAAATGAATGCAAAGGTTCTTTTTGGCTCCAAAATCAATAACTCTTTGGAATTACTGCAAAGACTTGGTGCATTACCGCCAACCCTTCAAAAGAAAAAAATCTATTTTCTGTGCCCTTATACTCACCCTGTCCACTTTGAAATTATACTGCTCATTGATAGAATTAATACAAGTGCGGCTTCCAATTTAATTGATGCAGCATTTTTTCAGCGGAGAAAATGCAATTCTTTGTAGTAACTGATTTGTTACAAGTAAATAAAGGGTAATTATGTAGCCTGCTGTTCACTATATTAGACAATCTATTTAAGCTCCTGCTCTACAGATGTTTAAGTCTATACAGATGCTTGGCAGCAGACTGAGGGCATATTTACTGCCTATCTGCAGTGAGCAGGGACTAAAGTCACTAAATCTGCAAAATGTGGTAAGAGATCATACTGATTTTCTAACAGCCATCCAGCATTACATAGATACTTTATCATGGAGCTGTACACGAGTTACTTAGTCCTGCCTGTGAAGGCATTAATTGAGGAAAAGCAGCCCACAGATGCAACTAGTCTTGCTTTCAGATGCAAACTGTGTGCCTGCAGCTTTTTTGTGTATCTCAGCTTTACAGACCCCTGCAGTTCCAACTTGGATGCTGGTCTTTTTGTTTAGCAAGTGTCAACAGTTTGAAGGGCAGCTTTGGAAAGGAAAAGAAGCAATGTAAAATAAAATTCATATTTTTGAAAGTTTAGCTTTGCCTGTGTTAAAAGCAAGGCTATGTACAATGAACTGTGAAAACGTGGCAAGAAATGACAATGTCTCAGCCAATAATATCTTCAGGAAATAAAACCCCGCAGAAATCTCAACTTGCTGTCAAAAACAGTCCAAACATTATACACATGGCTTGTACAGCTAAGAACCTGGAACCAGAGTGTGCTGAAGTACTAAACTGGCTTTTGACAGCACTAGCATCTTGCAGGACAGAGGATGATTTTTTTCATTTCACTGCATTCTCTTAGTTCCATTCGGTGACAATTTAATTCAAACCTGAGAAACCAGCTGGGAGTTGAAAAAGCAGAGAGGATGATATTCCTCTCAGACCTTTCAAAAAATATGGGAGGGGAGGAGGAGGAGATCTACGATCACTTCTGAAAGCTTAGTGAGAGCATGACCAGAAAGAACCACTGCTGTTCAATTCACTGGTAGATATTATTCCCCTTCTTTTAAAATGTCAGCTGTTTTTAATGTAAGGCTCTTTTCCCCCATTTAAAAAACTGTTCTCAGCACATTTTAGGTAGTTTTTTCTTTCTTTATGTGAATTCTAAGTGTCCAATTGCTATCCACATGCAGCTTGGTCTAAATCATAAGTAAGAAAGGATCTAGCACCTGGTAACTAAGCAGTGAGGTGTGGGCATATATCATAGAAATAATGGAGACAGATTATAAGAACAAACACCATTTATTGTTTACTTTTTCAAGTCAGGAATGTTCAGCTCATGATCTGCTGGTTTTGTGCAGCCTTGCAGGACAGCTCCACTGGCTCACAGCCCATGCCTCTTTGCCCTCTTTCCTACTGATTTTTCGGGAGCGACCTGGAAGGAAATGAAACGCGCTGCCAACAGTAACCTTGTCCAAGCACCTTGCTTTTCTAGGGATGCTTCCACCAGGTGGGTGCACAGAACAGGGACTGAAGGAACTCCCAGAGATTCTCTAGTGCCCATGAATCACAAGTGTGGCCACATATTAATTGTCCAGCCTTCCTCTGACACTAGAAGAAGGTCTGAGGCCTGGTCTATATAACTTGCTTTGAAAAATGTGAGTAGGTTAAAATGTATGATAGCAAAAGGGATCAAGATTTTTTTTTGCAAAAATGGTTTATGCAAAACAAGATAAAAATCAGTAATTTAAACTGTAGGTTTCAGCTTGCTGATTTAAAATAATGATATTTAAATCTTTCTGCTTCAACTGATGCGCTAGCAAGTAACTATGTCAGTAGTCAGAAATTATCTATATCTTCATGTTTAGGTCAGAAAAACAGTCCATTCCGAAATAGAAAACAAATTAATTTGAGATTGTTGATTTCTTCCAGAGAAGTGTGTGTGTGCATGTGTGTGTGTGAGAAGAGGTTCATTAGCAGGTCATGTTACTTTTAGCACATTTGAATGAAAATTCTTGCAGAAGTTCCAGCCATGAAGGGAAATGAGACATGTTGACTAAAAGGAATCAAGAAAAGAAAAAAAAAAATATTGCTTTTTCAGAAGTGCAAATTGCAAGCCAAGCCATGGTGGAAATCCTCTTGTCTGCACTGCTGATTTCATAACCTTCAGCTATCAAGCCTCTTAGAGGAAAACTGGCAGATTACTAGAGCTCTGCAAATACTTTGGACTTTAATTCATTTCAAGATGTCTCTTCTCCCTATTAAAAAAGTTTTCTATATTTCAAGAACCTAACAAAAATACGACTGTATTGACAGCACATCTTATTTAAAAGACTTACAATGTTTCCATGGGAAAAGACAATCTTCTGTATAAGGCTAACAAAAAAATTTGCAAAACCTTCCTTTCTGGGGAGGAAATTTTAAAAAATCAGACACAGATATATAAGAACAGAAATACAATATGAATTTTATGTAGTTTCTCACTATGACTGCATAAGAGCTCCTGTTTCTCTATATGAAGGAGGCCATATATGTAAGTTAGATAAGGCTTTTAGATTGGCTGTCCTGAGAATCATGGGTTTATATCCTCACATTTCCTAAGGCATACAAAAATAGGCTTTCATCCTGAGGGAAGTGGAAGTCTCTCTATCAGTTTGGTAGAAGAAACAGCCAGTTGCTGGTGAGGTGGAAACGTAATCTGAAATTGCAGAAATATTTCTACTCCCTAGTGTCCAGCCAGTGCCAAGTGAGGGTAATTGCTAGAAAAATAACATTAGGCATTCACTGAATGTTGATGAGTTAGGGTTGGCTTTTACTGAACTGTTGATTGTCTTCAGCAAACTGTATATATTTTCATCACGCTGTGGAAAAGGTTGTTCAGCGGTTTCTTGGCCCATTAAAATCACCTTCATATTATATACAAGACAGAAAACTCACACTAACTTTTCATTTCTGGAAGTTCAAGAGTTTCTTTTCCTCTTTCAAAAGAAGTGCAAATGGTTTCTTACATTCCTCACATCTTGTGGGACGATTTTTTTCAGACCACTGGTTTCCTAGAATTTTTAAGCTTGAAGTACTCATTTCCCTGACCCAGACTTTCCACGCTAGAGACAGACAACACAATCAGTCCTCTTTCGATTAGAAAACTTAGCTCATCTTGGGGTTGTCTGGAACCATGTGTCCTCTAGTCCTTTCATGCCCACCCAGTATCACATCTGTATTGTCTTCCATTTTGCTGAAATATAGCTGACAAGAAATTTTTTTGCCCCAGAGTACTTTCTTTCTATGTCAGAAATTTCTTTTGGGATTCTGTTGAGCATGTATGAAATTTCACAACCTAACATTTGGAATGGGCTCTGAACCACAACCAGGAGGAAGACAGGAACACTGATAGCTACAGCAGTGCCTGCTCCAGGCTGACAGGAAATGTGCTGAGTTCTCCTACAACTGCTGGATGGCTTCTGCTATTGTAACCTTACAGCTGGACCACCAAAAGTTTGTTTATCCTGCCTAAATAATTGCATTGCTCCATTTTTTTCTTTCCAGAATATTTGGCAAGTTTTTCTGGCATAGCTGAGTTTTTATGTTGCAGTGAACAGAGGCATTGGTTTCCCCCCTCTCCGTTGAAAAGAGCTATGGTGTTCCTTGGTGATGCAGGTCCAAGAAGGTTGAAAAGACACAAAAAATAGCCAAGAAGTGATAAAGACACGAGGAGACATTTCAGCTTAGGGTATAGGTAAATGTGACTCTCAGAAGTGATATGACAGAAACGGTGCTGCTGTGAACAAATCCACAAGCATAAGGCATATGAGAAATAGACTTAAGGTCACAGATAATGCCAACATATAGGCAGAGGAAAAGTAAAAGGGGCTTATATAATATTTTGTATATATTTGTGCACAGACTTTCCATTTATGATTTCAGATGGATGTGAATGTTGATAGTTCCTGACTCCTGCTTTTGCTGTGCCATTTTTTTGATCATCAGTTACTAATACTACAAGAATTACACCATTTACGTCCCATATTACTCTGACCTTATATTATCTATGTCATCCAGCACCAGGACTGGCCATGGATACTCAGTCCATCCGTGTAGCAGATGGAGTTAAAACAGGAGAAAACCTCTCATGTGCCTTGTGTGGGCATGGCATGTCTTCTCCCAGTATTTGTAGGGGAAAGAAGAGAGGGAGGATATGGGAGAGCACCATAATCAATCATATCATCCATCTGTGTTTGCTGGGGTTTTTTTATTAGAAGATGAAGATTATGGTGGCTATAAAACTTCACTCAGAGCTAAAAGGCAGAGCACTTATGGAAGGCTAAAAGCTGTTCATGGAACTGTGCACCACACATACAAATAGTTGCTCAAAACTGAATTTTTCTTTCCAGCTGCATCTGCTTTTTGTGGCAAGAATATGCCGCTTTTGTAGATGACTATGCTATGATCTTGTTAGAAAAAGGGGCATTTTGTAAGTAGAATGTGTCACAAACAGTCATTACTTCCAGCATTCACTTAAAAAATACCAATATTGACAAGGATGCGAACAACTTCAAAAATTAAAGTTAGATGATGAAAATCTCAGAAGGCAGTAACTAACAGCTCTTCCAAAAGCTGTATGATGGAATAATTCTCTCAAATGTGTTACCCAGTCGTCTGGACATGCTGTTAAGTATAAAATACAGCACAATTACTGATCTTTAGCTCTCAAATCAAGATCATTCCCTTCATGATTTCCCCCAGCTATATAGCAATGTAATTATTTTGCTTATATTAACATTTCTTGCTGAATATTGTATTCTCGCACTGCAACTATTTAAAGTCAAATGCTGAGATTTAATCTTCTCTTTGAAATAATCCTGGAGATAAAAAAATTACTTTTAAATAAGTTTGTTTGCATTCCTTTGCTTCTGAGGCATATAAAAATAATTTTTATCAAAAAACATGGGCTGAAAGTTGAATTTTTCTGGGAGAAGATGATACTTTAAATGAAAGAGGGAATATAATTCTGAATTCAGGACACTGTTGCAAACTCAAAGTAAGGAAAACACATTTCCTGAATTTTCTTCAATTTTTGTGCCTTTCATTTAGAAACATAGCTTTTTCCTTCACAGTTTTAGAAAGAAGCAATCAGCGAAGATTTTTTCCTAAGATTTCCCCTAAGAAGAAGGGAAAAATTTTCACAAATAGTTAGTTCTGCAGGGTTTTGTGATCAATTTTCACATTTCCAGAATATTTGCAGATGGAAATCTGCAATAAAGTATCCTTGGATACTTTATTTTCTGCAGGTTTTTTTTTTTTTATTTTGTCAACAACTAACCACTCCTATTTTTCATGAAAGTCTTTTTGAATGAAGTATCTTGGGATTCAAGGGACGGTATGTGCCTCACTGCAAAGGGGAGTTCTGGTATCCCATAGCAGCTCTTTGTCCTGTATAATTAAGAGTTAATGAAAATGGGTTTGACACTATGATCTGTGCTGAAGCTGGATCCACACCAGTATATTAAATATGACAAGGACATAACTACAAGCCCTGGCCCATGAAGCCCTTGATTTGTTTGTGTACTCCTTACGCATATTTTCACCAAAGATAACCAGCACTTTCCCAGTCAATGCCAGCCTAGAGTGAGAGAATAGCACAGGCCAGGGACCATTCTCTTGGATGTCAATGACATCCAAGCAGTGTGCTGGAAGAGCATTTAACTACTGAGTGACACTGCCTGCAAGGCTAGGGAACAGGTCCCAGACCATTTCCTTTACTAGCACTCCCTGCTAACTTACCATGTGTCTAACCACGTGCTAACCAGGTTGTGCTGGGATCCTTCTGTCACAAAAAGGCATGGGAGCCTACAGGTTTTGAAGAACATTTTTAAACTTGCGTCCCTGACAAAGTTGTACCTTGGCATGGCTTGGCTAGCTGAGGTGCCCAAGGCTAAATTATAACAAGTACCAAGGTTTGACAACACAACTACTCGTAAAATATAGTTGCTGTTTGGGGATGTAGCTGGTGAGTCACTGATGCTAATGGAAATTACATTTTTTCCCAAATTCTTTCACTTGATTTTCCCTGTCTGTTCTAACATGCAGTCTGGATCAGAAAGCAATCCATGCTCAGGGTTGATAACACAAAAGGGGGACCGGATGAAACTTATTCCACGGCATCATTGCTACTCTGCTCTCTCTTTCAGACCTCTGTGTACCCTCACATTCAAGACTTTTTGGTCAGAATTTTCAAACTCTAACATACCTGGTTTATGCTCTCCTTTCAGTGTGTCTATTATGTGTCACATGGCCCAAATCAGCATCCCTGTCCTTGAGTGATGGTTCTCTCTTTCCCCAAGGGAAACCCTTCAGTGTTTTAAAACCCAAGTATGCGACTGGCAGGAACCCAGCTTCCTCTGAAGAACCCCCCTAGAGGAGGTGAGGAGGAGGAGCCCACCAGCCCCTTCCTCAGCACGGCGTGGGTCAGCAGTGCATAAATCTTCCCTCAGCCTCCCATCCTCCCCTTCTCACTGCCGCTACAGCGGCTCCGTGCCAAACGCCCGCGCAATGAAAAACATTTGTTTTGCGCCATAAAACCCAGCGGCTAACAGCTGCACATGTTGTCTCCAGTGTCATAAACCTGTCATCGGCCTGGTATTGTTTACATATGGCTACAAGGCCCTCGTAAGTGAGCGTCCCTGCGCAGTGCAGCAGCAGCAGCCAACGCTTTCCTGACAGCTGTGTCAACTGGAAGCAGCACAGCCAGCTTCTTTGCTTCGGCAGAAGCCTCAGTAGCCCCCACCCTAAAGACACAAATCAGATTCTTTCATTCTTTTAATGAGCTCAACGTTAATAATAGATCAACTGCAGTGCAGATGCTGGAGTGGAAATAGCTCGCGTTTCACTAACAAGGCACATAATTCTCCCAGAAATAATGGGTTTCAACTGAAATAGTTGCAGCCAGCCAGGCAGCACTTATAATGCATGACCAAGTGTCCAAAATGAAATCAAAATCTGGAAAACATGCAAAGGTGCTAATTTTCTACATCAGTGGGATTTATCAAGTTCCTACTGATTAATATGAAAAGTTGTTTTGCTGTTCGACTGATAGGGCTTTGTTCTACTTGCACAGACTTGAAAGACATTGCTTTAGATATTACAGGAAGTTCTAGATTGGCAGAATGATTTAAACCAGTAAATCAATTCTCTCTGCATTATAAATGGTAGTTATTAAATAGGGGAATTTTTTTATTTCTGTCTTAGTGACAAGGTTCCTATATATTGAGAGAACAGTTACAATATTTTTCTTTATATACACATACCAAGGCATTTTTTGAAAGATCCATATTTAATTCACTGGTTTTTTCACCATCTTTCATTATTTAAAAAATATTTATTAAACTTCCCTGTTCAAAAGGGGTCATTTACCCTGGATTCTTTGCATAGCATGATTTGAAATTGCTTGGCAAGAATGAAAGATAAAAGAGAAATACATAAATCAGCATTTGCTTTAGAGCATATACCTTCCCAGAGAACTCTGTCCCCAGATCATTAAAACTGAGGTTAACTTGCTTACCTTCACAATGGGTGTTATTCCATAGTTATCCCTTAGTTGTAAAGTGGAGACACGCATTCTAAAACTCAGCGGGTGTAAATTGCTCTAAATCTAGATTAAAAAAGGGTCTCCAATTCTTTCACAATGGAGTAGATTGGAGCCTTGGAGCATAGTAGAATAATATCAGATTGCAAGTAGTTATTCTCACAAGTTTCTGGACTGAAGTAATTCCTCTTTACTTTCCACAGGACTTTATTTTGCAGTCAGGACCTGTAGGCATGCTGAAAGCCTCTAACGAAATGCTGCAGCACTCTCAAGTCACTGTCAGCAAGAACTGGTCCCAGCAGAAGCAGAATAGTACTGTGGGCTCACCCAGGCTTTGAACTGGCTTTATTCTAGTAATGTTTTGCTGACATGATTATTTTGGGCTGGTATCTGGAACAGATCTGGCCAGCAGGCACAGGTTCCCTACAATGCATAATGTGGATTCTCCCTGAGGTCTGTGGAAGTGAGGCTGATCCTGCAGTGTCCTAAGCAAGGGACTATTCCACAAGACAACTATTCCACACTCTCAAGGTTCACAGCACCTTACAGCATTGGTCTCTTATATTTCAATTCCCTGAGCACTACTAATCTTACCTTTAAACATCACTGATGCTACAATTATTACGGGTGGGATGCTTAAACATGACCACAAATAGTCCTGCTTTTCTGGTCTCTGCCAATTTGGGCTGTGGAAGCCATGAATTTTCAAAGCACTTAGGCTCTCATCAGAAAAATGCAGAACAAAATGCTGTAACCATTCTAGAGAACTTCACTGTTAGAAATGACTGGGACTTTGGTCTGCACCCAGACTCCCTGCATGACATTACCCTTTTTAGGAAAGGTGAGCACTTACCCTACTCTATGAACATATCTTGGAGGAATTAAAACACCTGCTGAGCCACCTCTGTGCTCAAATGGACACTCCTCTAGTGAACATCCACACACAGTGGCTGGTGCTTGCTCTCCTGGTGGCCAGGGCTCGTGGTCATTCCTGACGGTTCACACCTCATATCTAACAACACCACGTTTGGCCCTGCTATGATTAGCAGTCCCTGGGTCAGTGGGTGGTCACCCAGCTGCTATCTACTTGTTAGTCTTTGTTCTACCCAAAGGGCATTGATCCTAGTTTATCTAAAATATTGTCTTTAAAGGTTTTGTCTTTGATTGAAAGCACGAGCCTGAACTAGCTCTAAGTCTTATGTATTATAGATTATGCTAAATTAGATAGAATTTGAAAAATTACCTCAAACTGTCTCATAGTTATTTATCATCATCCAGGGTCTGTCAGCCCCCACAGGATGATTCAAGAACATTTTTTGCCTTGGTGGTGTTTTGCTACACACTGGTAAAGGTTATGACATTCTCATTCAATACTTCTTACTTCCTTAACATTAATGACCAAAATGGGCAGCAAAAATGTGACACTTCTAAAATAGATTAATTTCAACCCCCTATTTGTATTCATTGGTTTCATTATCAACATCACACATTATCTGTTATGGTCTGGCATTTTAAAAGGGAAGATGACTTTATGCAGTAAGGGCAATAACTAATAAAATAGTGAAATAGCATTATATTCCAGCAGATAAATATATATTAGAGTTTCATAGAACTAGACTTCCTGACCAGCCAATGAAAAGAGAATTAATCTAATTTATTGTTATATCATTTTTATCTAGGAATGTGTACATTAGTCTTTATGTGATTAATATACATTAGTGCTAGAGCACCCTTTTCATGCCCTTAGTAATTAGCTGTTGCTTGATGTGAGGCCATAACACTGTCTACTTAAAAGCAATTATAATCTATCATGTATTGGCCTGTTCAGACTTTTAAGTTTGGAGCTCTTTCTCAAGAAGACTTGAAATTTTTTATTTGCTCATACCACAGCTGTTCCACATGGGAAGCCTAAAAATTGTCATGAACACCTTCAGTTGAAAGAGGAGCATGAAAGCTGCAGTAACAACAATAGCTGAGAAAAATACCTCAGTTTGATTGAAGGTTTGGGAACCCTCTAAATAACAGCGATATTTCTTCTCTGGAAAAAATATATAGGTTGCAATATCTTTCTCCTGTTTCAGATGTTAAGTTTAAAAAGTACAGAACTGTGGTTTAGCATGCCTTCTAAACTTGATTTTTTTTTTTTTTTATTATTCCTCTTTTTCTCTATTTCCCCTCTCCTCCAGATTTTTTTCTTCAGACTCTGAGGGTGTTCTCCAACAACATGCTATGTTGCACATTTAGAAGTTAGCTGCATATAACTCCAAACTCACAAAATATGAACTAGTGTTCCAAATTTTGAAATGTTATTAGAATTATTAAGATTTATCATCGAGTTCAGTCTTCATGGACCTTGCAAAGGGAAGTTGAGCAATGGAAAAGAATGATAAAACTGAAGATGTCCTAATAGGGATGTGAATAAACAGATAAAGCCAGAGTAGCAGAGGCTGACTTCTGAGCAGGAGGTATTTTGATTTTTGTCTTTGACTAGATGCTGCCTTGTGTCTGACATCTGCATCTTCTATGGCCTCAGTTCTTGTTTGATCTTTAGGTATGAATTGCACGGTTGATTTTGTTTAACTGACCTAAGGATCTGGTTTCATGGACACCACCAAACTGACTGGAATCTCCAGTTCCCAGGGAATGCAGGTGGGCCATACAAAGGTGCTATGTCCATACTGGTTTCTTTAATAACAGAATATTTCCCCAAACCAATGTTGTTAGACATGACCAAAAAATCAGGGATAGTCAAATCCATGACAGATACAATCTAGTGGATCATGTCAATATGAGGATTTCTTGTTTGCTGAAATACGCCACTAATATTAGTGTAACTGACTGAATAATTTATGGAGACAGGACTGGCATTTAGGAAAATCAAGGGATTTATGTGCATGATATCTTTATTAGCCTTCCTGGCAGCACAAACACATACAGCTAAAATCACGGCACAGTAGTGTAAGAAGTCTTGAGATGGCTCTCCATCTTGTAAAGTTTTGTTGCAGGAGCTCTCTATTCCCTATACCAATAGATGTGTGAAATTGTGTTATGCTTGGCTATGGTTGCAATCTGTGTGTTGTTTTTCTTGGCATGCTGAAAATCTGCCCTCTGGAATGTCACTGATTGCCTGCACACCATTCTCTGCTCCCTGGTGACCTACTGGTTTAAAATACAGCAAGAGAAACATGGAGAAAGCACAGAAGATTTGGGTAAAATAAAATTCAAACCTCAAGACACTGAAATCACACAACCCTTTGCAAGAGTCCAGCATTGCCTGGTGTCTGAAACCTGCACTCATGGAGCTGGGTATCTCACAAAGCTGAGAACTGAAAATTCACAGATGCCCTAGTATAAAACAAAATTCTGGCTTTGAGAGTAAGGAAACATTTACTCTTCCTTAAAAGTCTATATAAGTGCAGGTTTCATGGGAATGTTTACAGTAAACTTCAGTTCAAGTTTCTCACTCAGCTGGTCTTTCAGTTCATCATATACAAATACTCATATGAAAAGCTCTTTAAAATCAAAATTGAAAAGAATCTTCTTAACTTAATACATTGTCACAAGCACAAATAAACTGACAAGGAATGTATTCAGACTGGAAATGAGAAGGTTTGTAAAGAGCAGAGCACTGAAATTCACACAGCCTTCAGGAGGGGCAGTACGAATCCAAAACTTGAACAAGTTTTGTGATGAGTCCCATCAGAAGTATTTAAGGCAAACACTGTCCATGTTAACAAGGACATCCTTAAAATTTTCAAACTACATTTTTAGTATGTACTTTCACCTTGAAGTAGTTCTGGAGCAGAGACTAGATTGATTTCTGCCGCTTGGTGGGCTACCTCATTTAATACTGACCAGAGAGCATAGTTAAAAGTTAATAATCAATATTTTCAGGAGATTAAGTAAGAAGAGTGGCAGCTGAAAAAAACATGTTATAGTCCTTTCCTCTCCATACAAGGCTAAGCAACACTACTTGTGATGATTTATTTAGGTTGTGCCATTAAGGCATCCAAGTTAAATGCAGAGCTGTTGACAAAGCTGAGCAGCTCATATGTTCCCCAGGATTCTGGTCTTTGTAATCTTGATGTTACCATCTGGGCACTATGAATAAACAAATGCACAACTAAGTCAGGTGGGTCTTATGTCACTTCTAGCAACTAAACACTTCTAAAATCTGAATATGGTCTTTGTTGATTAAATGAGAGGTCAGTATGGCTGTGAGTCGTGAAGTGACCAATTCTCATCAGGCTGGCTTCCTTAAAACTTACATTTAAGGCTTAAAATGTAGGCCTTAAAACTTACATGAGGCTCTTGCCTCATCACATACATATATATATATATATAAAAGCACTTGTCACACTCTTGCTCTACAGTGAGGAGTAGATACAAAGCAAAACTTTAGGATGTTTAGAACACTGCTGGTTTTCATATCAGGATCTTCCTGGGCCCTAAGAAAAGCTTTTATGGAAATAGTTCTTCTCCCCCTTGAAAACAACAGCTTATGTCCTGGTAAAGATCAATTTGGTTGATGGCATAGAAAATTTACTCAAGACTATAACTTGATACAATTCCTGTGATTAACTTACAGTAAAGATATTGCATGAGGTTTGTGTGTACTGTAAAAAAAAAAAAAAAAGAAAAGCAAAGGTTTCCAATGTTTTATTAATTCAGTGTGTTATAAGCATAAAATGTATTGAGTAGGGGTAATATTATGGTCTATGTTTTTCAACTCTTTGTTTTTCTGCTGCTGCTGCAATAATGCTTCAACAAAACTATTTTGTCCTCCCTCGTGTTTCATACTTCCTGCACACTCATTCTTCTGCTAATAAAAAGTGGGAAGTTATGATGCTGAAAGCAAAAGATTCACCTTCTGGTCTTTCGTACTGAAAAGGCTGTATGATTTAGTTGTTGTCTTCATTAATGTCTCTGAAAAAGGATTCAAAATGTTCAAGTTTCCAGCAAAGGACAAAAGAAGAACTATCCATAAATCAGTACAGGCTTGAGGACCTTTAAATTATTTATTTTTAATTATTATAGTTAATAATAATTTAATGTATCCTAGAATAAGTGAATTGATTATTACTGATTTTTGTGATAAGTTCAGAACAGGGAACCCTCACACTGGCTTAATAAATTGACTGATAAACTGACTACATTGTTAAACATTAGCCTGGAAGTAAAAGATAAGAAAGCACATGCTTTGTACTCTGATCAAGCAAGTTGTCAGTCAAAGCTGCAGAAATATAGCTAAGGAGTTTAAGAACCGAAGGAGCATAAGTTCAAGGCCCAGGAGGGGAAACATAAGACCAGACAATATGCCAATTAATGGAATTAAAGCAAAAAGATTTAAAAGGGGTTTCCCTCGGGAGACAGCATGAAAGAAAAGACAACAGTTGATTCAATAAGGACAAAAGCACAAATGAGCTAACTATGAAAGGGATCAGAATATTTACAGATGATGGTGTCTGAAGAATTAAGGAACACTAGCTTGCAATTAGTGTGAATTTATTACGCCCCAGTAGCATGTTCTTATTTGGTCTTGTCTAGCCTCTGAACAAATATGCTTATCCTTAAATTCCAGAGCAAAAGAAATAATCCCTTTCTAGTAGCATTCAGACTATGAAACTGATTAAGATCAGCAAAAATTCAAATACTATAACAAACAAAAGAAATTTCACTGAAGTTTCCTGTCCATCATCTGTATCAGCATTTGCAGGCTTCACAGCAATTTAAGGTTTACTTTAGCAGTGCTATGTTCATGAGGTCCAACAGAAATACAGGTCTTCATGCTCACCTTCCCACACAATGCAAGAGAAGGATAAGATAAAGAGAAGGGCACAGAAAGTTCCCTTTCACATGGAGGGCTCTGGCAGAGGTGTGAAGGTGTGCATGCAGGCAGGAGCTGTTCCTTGTGCTGGGTTTAGTGCTGATGAAACCAGGTTCTCTCCCAGGAAGGAAGTCTCACCACCCAACAAGAGATGCCTTTCAGAGGAGTTTCACAAACCCTGGCGTTAATACATGTCTGAGGCTCACAAATCGTATTTTACCCTACATTTTGAAGATATTTCAAACTAGAAAACCGAAGATAGTAAAAGTAAGTGGGAGAATGTTTTAGTGTCTTTGTGATTGAGATTCAAAGGGTTTCAAATCATCAACTTTACAGAACTGTATGTTTAGAAATCTGCATGAGCCAGCATCCTTTCTGAGGTGAAAACTGATGCTGAAGTATTCTGAATATCTCACAAATACATGGACCTAGAGAACAGCTACATCCCTCAATGAGCCACAGAGGTCTGAGCTGAAAAGAAGATAGCCCTCAGTGGCCCCTCCAAAAGAACCATTCTGTCAATGAGCTTTGCTCCCCTCTTTCTCCTTTTGAAGCAGGAAAATTTCATCCTTTTTAGCTTCTCACCCTTGCTGGCTTCTCACCCTATCCCATGTCAGTCTGGTTCAAATCAAATCAGAATTGTCAATTACTCATCACCACACTGCTAATTGCTCATCTGTTTGTCCTTACCACTGTTGCTCACCTCACATAGGAGGCAAAGCAATGATCTGGATGGTCAACCTCCAGTGGAGCCTCAGCACCCCATTTTGGAAGTCACGACTGGAGAATTCTGTAGGACTTCTGCTTTCTACTACCTCACATCAGCTACCCACTAGGACCAGGGGACCAGCATCAGGGGGTTCCCAGGTGTGTATTTTCTGTGCTTAGTTTTCTCTTTAGTGAGCTTCTGTCATCATTCTCTTTCCATGTTTGAAATACAGAGATTCCTCCTTTTCTTGCTGGGATGCAATTAGTTTTGTATCCAGCATTTGAAAAAAAGGCAGTAAAAGGTAAGCTTCCTGAGGTAATTCTGCTCATCCAGAGTTAGCAAATCCAAAGATGCTGGCATAGCAAATCCAGAAAAGTTTGTAAATGTGAGATTAAAGTAAAATATTGTTGGGGTCAATTTGCTACCATGACATTTCCAGGACCAGGGGAGAATTTCTACAGCAGTAATTAAGCTGTGCCTATCACAGGGACAGGCAAAGAGGAGATCATACCTCAGTCTTAGGAAACTCTGCACTGTCACCGGCAGGGACCCTGACCTCACACTATGTATTTCTATGTTCTAACAACTAAACTTCCACCAAAAAAGAATTGCAAAGACATTACTCTATTTCCTGAAAGAATAATTTGGCAAATTAATTCCAATAAATCAAATTCCTATTGAGTCACATGCAGAGATGTGTGGTTGTATGGTAGAAGAGGGGAGCAGGAAACATTGGCTCTCATGAAGCTAAAAAGAGTAAACTGATATTTTTCAATTTGTTTAAACAAAAATTGCTCCCTAGATGGAACACTGTGTGCTGTGTTTTTCCTGGAGCAAATGTTTATGGCTGAGTTATAAAACAGAAGTTTGTGGCATCGCATAGTGCTGCACATGCACACACAAACACGCAGACACAATTCAATTCCTGTCCAATTGCTTTACACCAGGTTAAATCTCTCCTGTCTCAGCTGTTAATGGGTGCCTTGGGAAGCATCAGGTTTGAAAAAGTCCTTCATCTAACACTTGTCTATCTTTTGTCAGCTTGTTACCATGATCTGTGGCATGCTTTTTTATGCCTTCTATGGCACCTATCAGTACTTCAGCACAGGGAACAAAAACTAGAGTAGTCATGTCCAGAGGAGATGTTTTGATGGCAACTCTAAAAGCAGAGATGGTGCTTTGTTTTATCAGAAGATTCAAACAAATGCTGAATCTTACCTTAACAGTGTGTCTTTACAGTCAATGCTAACAACTCATTAATCACCACTGTCATTCTGAACGAGGATGAACAACATAAGGACCATCAAGAATTCACTTGATTTATTTTTCCATCTTTTATCACCTATGGAGAAAGTGAAGACTTAATGCTTTTGTGCTTTTGCAATTTTTTTTCTAATGTATACTGTATAGCAAATGATCATTACATGGGACAGTGCTAGCTTGTGGTTCCGAAAATTGTAAATGTTGCAGAAGAGTGGTTCATTAGTTGTCTTGGTCAGTGTTGCAAAACCAATTTTCTTTTTATATCGAGGGAAGTGCTCGCTGCTTTGACGCAGCATTAGCTGTTTTGCCTGAACTGTATAATAATGAGCTTAGTCACTAAGGTATAATCTTAATAAGCAAAACAAGCAGAATAATAACTCAGAGTTTGCACTGACTGTGGTCTCCACACAAATTTTGAACTGCCTCTGGGGTTGTTATGTATATAAAAATCTATATTGTAAAGGTATCTAATGTGGAGATCGAGTCTTGCTTTAAAATGGTCTCCCAAAAACCATGAAGTTCAGGCTGTGCTAAGGGCTGCCCCCTTCTAAAAGTCTGCTTCCATCCTGCGCAGAACCACACATGGCAACTGACATATGGTATGACATAAAGTGAGTGAGAGCCTTGCAACGGGGAAAGGCTCCTCAAAGACTTCTGAGGTTGTGATGTAGGCTGAATTTTAAGTGTCTCTGTCTGACAGATCCATTACCACTGAGGGCTCTAGAGGCCAACCAAAACTCCCAAGTTAGAGCACTAAAAGGTATTTATTTCCTTAGGCTCTCTTAGGCTCATGTATACACATTCTGTTTTTCAGAGCAATCAGCAAGACATGCACGTGTCTTTGGGAGCTGGGATCACACTGTCCTTCCAAAACATCTTGTCTCTTCCCAGGAAGCCTTTTCTCTTTTTTCTCCCTTTCCTTTTAACATATTAATAACAACATTAGTTACTATTGATAGGAAGGGTAACACAAGCAGCACCAGACAAGACAACCTGGGAAAATCCCTGGTGAGAAAGCATGTGGTCAGAAAGAGATAAGAAAGCATGAAAGTACATATCCTTCACTCCATATTCATTAGACCAATGTCTAGGACATAAGTTTCACTCCACAACAATTTTGAAAATGTGATTTTTTTTTTTTTATGAAGGCAGGAATTTTCAAAATACTTTGCAAAGAAAAGGATCTTTTTTGAAGTGATGGGGTGTATGAGTAATGTGAGGTTTAAAATAAAAATTTCCCCCATCTACTTCTTAGGAGCACTCATGAAACCACCCACCTCCTTGAACAGGCTAAGTAACTGTGGATGCCCTGCCCCTGAAAGTGTTCAAGGACAGATTGGACGAGGCTTTGAGCAACCTGGCGTGGTAAACGTTGCCCCTGTCCATGGCAGGGGGTTGGAGCCAGATGATCTTTAGGGTTCCTTCCAACTAAAACCATTTTATGATTCTATGACATTTCCTCACTACTACTTTATAGAACTCTCCTTTGCTCAGGTAGCTGTGCTCTTCCTGCTGCTCACCAAAGGCAGTGATCAATGTTCTCCAAAAAGCCATGGCTGCAGCCAGACAAACCTAGCAAATGGTTCTTGCACAAGTGGTGCCCAGGAAAACATGTCTCCTGGCAGCATTTCTCTTCCAAAGCAGCAAGAAACCTGAAGCAGGCAAGTAATTCTTTTCCCCGTTCTCAGCAGACATCAGTCTGCTTACTCTTTTTGCTGAGATCATGAAGGAATGGCCTTTTCATACTAGACTATTTTTTTTGGTTGTTCTAGGTCACTGAATAGAGAGCCTTTCCTAACTGGAGGTTCAAGCCTTCAGCTTAGTATCTGTTAACAAACCTGACTCTCAATTACTTTTTGATTTACGTTAGAATAAGTCACACTTAAGGCTAAAACCCTCAGTATGGTAAAAAGCAAATCAAGTCCAATATATGAAACATTCTGCAAGCATTGTCCCAACTGCAAATTAGTTCTGGTTCATAAAGGGCTCTCTGGAATAACAGCTGAATTACAAATCCATGTCAGTAGGATAGTGATCAGCACCTGCTCGTAGGCCTAGCAGTTGCCAGTGGAGGCTTTCTGTTCTACAAATAATAATGCATACTCATAAATGCACGTTCTCCTCTCCCTGTTGTCAAAGGGAGTGAGAAATAGCAAAGCAGTGAATTTTCATCAGTCACTTTCATTTTGATGTCTGTTGCCAAATGCCTGCCAATCAGTTCTGGGGCAAGGGCAAGAAAGGAAAACCATCCGACAGATGGGGCAGCAGATGGGGGAGAGTGGGAGAGGAGCCACCCCATCAAACTACAGGCAGTAGCCACAGCCACAGCAGGATTACTGCTTTCTGGACTCAGGGTGTTTTGTTGTTCTTTTCAGGTTTGTTTTATTAACAGATAGGGGCCCCATCACCTCCACCACAGCATCTTCCACATTTTTTCAAGCTGGGTTTCCCAGAATGTCCTTCAGTGCATGATAACTGAAGTCATTGCTTTGGTGTTTCATTACAGGTAACCTGAAAAAAAAAAAAAAGAGGGTTTTATTGGAGTCAGGACTTTGAGAAAGATCTCTTCTTTGCCCTCCTTCTCATGGACTCACTTATCTAGCCCCAATAAAACTGTCTCTCCTCTGTGAGATGTACCCTCCCAAAAAACATTCTCCAATTAGCAATTTCTCAGAGTTAAAGTGGGCACTAACACTGAGGGATAGCTGAGAAACCAGAAGACAAAATAGTGAAAAAATTTAACTCATTGAGCCCTTAAAAATCCATCCATCAAGTTTGTTTGTGTGTGCAAACAGTCCATGAGAAGGGTGTAGCTTCCTTCCTCGCTTTCTTCCCAGAAACTGCTCATGAAGCTTGTTTATGCCTTGCAATCAAAAGTAGCAGTCTCACCCCCAAGACATTTTTTTCTTTGAATAGCTGAGCTTGTCATATAATTCAGTATTCTAGTGTAAATAGCATTTCTTGTGATTTTTTTTTTCTATTCACTTTCAAGGTGTCTTTCTGTGTAACAGCTTTAAAGTGTTTTCTCAGCACTTGTGTTTAATAGAATTTGTTCACAGCAATCTGTAAAAATCAAATCAAACACGGAAGAGAGTGTCAACACAGCAATGTTTTATAAATGTACATTTATACGCAGCAAGGGGAGGGAATTACTTTGCGGATGGTTGGGGATGTGGAATGAGAATTGTCCATCTGCATTTCCAATGCCTCTTCAGCTGTAGCATATTTTGTAGACAGACTTATAACCATAGAACACATTCCAGAAGGAACCTCAGAAGCTTTTCATCTCCAGCTCTCCATTTCAAAGACTAAACTACTGCAGAGATATATTCATCTGTCCTGCTCTTCAGATAGTGCTAGACATTCTGCTACCAACAATCTATTTCAATCTTCATATTCTTTTAGACCTTTACTTTCGTAACTAAAATGTATTTCCTAATGTCTAAACTATATCTCTTCAATTAAATGATTGCAATTAAATTGCTGCAAATTAAACTTATTACATCTTATCCAACCTGTAGTGGACTCAGAGGGCGATTATTACCATTCTTTTTGGTTACACGTGCTTATTTTTCTCTTCTGCAGGTTGGCCAAATCCAAGTCTTTTACAAATACATCATGTTTCTCAGTCTTCTGTTCTCTCATCAAGCATCTTTAATGTCCTTCATAATTGTGGGTTTCAGATTGGATAAAGTGTTCTAGTCGAGGGCTCAACAAAAAAACCTGCTATAATTAGTTTAGAAGAAATCACATCTCAAATCTTAGCCATTCTCATCTAATGGGATTTATTTCCATAATTAGTAGAGAGCTGTTGAAACATTGTAAAACCACTTGAAACCCTGAGGACACCAAATATTCTGAACAAGTTTAATACCATATCTTCTGTGTGAAGTAGTCATAATATATTAAACGCAGTCAGGATCAGATACACCATTGTACTTTTATTATTAACTCATGGTGGTTGAGAAAGAGTAGTTCACTACATTTTCTGTAAGAGCTGCTTCAAATTGCTCATCAAGAGAACACAGAATCAATTAAGCTGGAAAAGGCCTCTGAGATCCTCAAGTCCAGCCTGAAAGTTTTGGTCTGTCAGACATCTCGTCTATGTGAATTTAGCTCTAAGTAAAGAAGAGATCCCACGTCACTTCACTCCCTGTCCTGTACTTTAAGTTAGTATTTGTGTATCTGCACGTTTCTATCTTTGGATTGTATCTGGCTATATGTCAATGCTACTCTAGAAATAGGTGTTTTGAGCAGTTCTTAAGAGGCTGTGCATAAAACCAAACACTTCCTGAAGTTAGGCCAATTCTGAAAGTAATATATAAAGAAAAAAATCTCCCAAAAGTACAACACAGAAGTAAATCACAGCAAAGGCAAAATGGTTTATTTTCATGGCTTTGTAATAAAAGATTTCAATATTTTACTTTCAAAACAACTCAAAATTCTGTTAGAGAACAGTGTTAAAACTATATTAATTATTTCACATGAAAAATAAAATTTTGTAACGTCTCTTTAACGGTGAACTGTGATTATTTTTCTTCAATGCAGATACAAAATAAGGCTTATTTCTGAGATCCTTAATGGCAATGTCCCCACAACTCTACTGAACTCTTATGCAAAGGGTGCAGCTCAAATCAGCTTACCTTCACGAGGAAATTTCTAGCAAGTAATGTAGTGTAGTATTTTTATGTGTATCAGCTGCATCCTTATAAAGGTGATGTACATATGTAGTGATGGCAGTAGTAAATACAATTTTCTGGTATATGTCCATTACTTCTGTTCATCTTGTATAGAATTAGAATTACTAGAGAGTTGGCTTATAGTTTGAAGCATCTGTATCTTGCAAACACCATTTTAGAGCACCAGTTGCAGAAGCACAGACAGAAATAAGTCATTAGGCCAAAGCAGACAGGCAGAATTGTCTTAATCTGATGGTCAAAGACACCAAAGGAAAAAACCTTCTTGAACTACACTGTTCACTGCTGCAGTTTGCAATCTGTCATTTCAGCTTATATTTAAGCCTATCTACTTAACTGTTTATTTTGGCTAAGATGTAGTTTTGGGAGCAACTGAGAGGTTGGCAGCAGTTCTGTTCTTCCAGACGCTGCCCTCCGGTGGTATCCTTCATCAGAAAGGTGACACAGACAACCAGGGAGGTGCACGGTGCAGCAAAATTGTCAAGGGTTATCTGTCAGAGCCCATTAGAAACATGCTTTAATACCTCACCGAGCACATTTAAAATTATCACTGAGCATGAATTTCTATAACATCTTTCCCTCTGTAGATTTCTGTTGTTTCTTACTTTTGCTTGTTATAAAAAGAGCTCAGGAACAACCCAAGCTTTCATACAGTATTTATATTTTTTCTGCCCTCACCCCTAGGCTGGAACATAAGATGAAAGACCAACAGCAAAAAACAACTGTTCTTGAATGTCTGAAGATCCAAGTTGATCATACAGCTTTCAACTTGTTTTCTTTTCCAGATAAGTTCATCTCTGCCTCCTCATACTGTATAACAAAAAAAAAAAAAACACCTGACCCAAAAAAAGTGAGTGCATGCACTTTTATAAATAATTTTATAAAATTGTACATAATTGCAATGTTAATGTTCCCTGAAAATCAGCAGTCTGAAATGGCCAACTGCTTTTCCCCTCTCTGTTTTTTCTTTCCAATTGTTAAATGTTTTTTAAATAAAAATAACTTGTTTTCCTGTATTATTGTTGCTCCATTAATACAGACGCTGATGCCGTTCTACATTTATCACCTTCTTATCACATTTCTCATTTAATAGCTCACATCGTAAGACTTCATACAAAAGCACAAAGACAAATAACTATTGTTAATTTAGTGCTCTCCTGAGTGAGCTTTATGACAGCATTTTTGAATTACCTTTTCCGTTAAACAAAAGTCTTTGTAGGACGCTTCTTATTTATTAGAGCCATAAATTCAGATACCAAAAATATTAATTTTTTTTGCATAAATACTGACATAATACAATACAAATAAATATATTTGGAGATGAAGAAAAAACTCTTTGGGGTTTTTTATAACACAGTATTATACTAGAATAGACAGTCTTAGAGTACACAGTGCTGCACGGTTGGAGCTGTAGCTCCAGACTGGTTATAAGTATCTTGGGGGACTCAAGGTTCTGTGCTGGAGCCTCTCCTGATCAATATCTTTACCAATGAGCTGGAGGAGGAGATTGAGTACACCTCAACAAGTTTGCAGATGGCACCAAACTGGAGAGTGCACTCAAAGGGCAGAGCTGCCTTTCAGAGGGACCTAGGCAGGGTGGAGGAATGGATCTCGTGTAATTCAACAAGAGCAAATGCAAGGTCCTGCACCGTGGACAGACTAATCCCCTGCAGCAGCAGGGACTGGGGACCAGCCAGCTGGGGAGAAGAAACATTTTTTCGGGTCTGGGGGTGCTGGCAAATACCAAACCAGGCTAAACAGGAGGTTTCAGGCAGGACAGGTTTAAGGTACTACCACAATTTGCATTTGGTGATGTGGATTTGATGTGCTGTGAGAGAAAAAAAGACCAGCCCAAGATAGTTAATGTAAAGTTGTCAGACTAACAGCTGAAACTGTCACTTTCAAACATGACTCATGGCCCAACATTTTTAATTCCAAGACGATTAGGAGATAAAGCTGACTCATCCATCAAAAGGGTGGCTTTTCAGGAGGAGCTATGTGTTATCTTGACATGAATTTGAGAGTGCTTTTTCAAATTCAATGTATTTACGAATAACATGGAAAATGCAGTGAGCAGTGAAGTATAAAATTTGCTGATTCTAAGGAGTTGATCAGTGTAATAGGGAGAGAAGGTATTGGGTGGAGTGTCCACATTAGCATTTTAGGTTTTATTGGGAATGTGCTTTTGAAGCAAATGTTTTGATTCCCAGTGACTGCACTTCATTTCCCATTGTCAAAAAGTCTTAGAGTGCACAATCTACATTGCAGTCTGGGGGAAACTAAGCTGAATGACATACTCTGAATACTAAATACTTTTCAATCCATGAGCTCAGGCTAGTCCCAAGTAACCTCCCCCAACAATACATAAAATGTATATACTGTGAATATTGGATTCCCAGCATCAACTGGTTTTCTCTAAAATCAGGTCACTTTAAAATCTGTTTTTACTGAGCTGCACCACTCGCTAATGTACAGAACAACAAAACTGAGCTGAAATTTAATTTTTATAACCATATAGCAATGCACTGGGAGAAGAGGGAGCCACTTCAGTAGTATGAGTAAAGTAAGATTTTGGGAACAAATTAGATGCATGAAAAAAGCAGCTAAATGGTCCTTATACCAAAAAATGGGTAATTAGTGGCCAAAATGACTGAGCAGCCTAGGACAGATAAATGAAACCCACAACATTCTGAAACAGATGCCGTTGACTCTTCACTGACTTTTCTAGTATTCCTGTACTGTCAGCTGACAAGTTACAGTTGTCAGAGTCAGGTTTGACACAAAAGTGGTTCTTTACCCATCCTCAGTGCATTGGTGGGTGTCATGCAGGTAAAAATTATTTTTTCTTCTCTTAGTATCTGCTTGTGCTCATTGCTAGGACCAGAGTGGTTTGGCCCACAAGGTGAAACAGACAAGGTAAGAAAGACAAGGGAATCCAGAGAGAAGCGTGGACCTCAGAAAGTTGTATTTTAAACATCAATTGCAAAGTCTTCTGTTCCATAATCAAAATCTCTTCCTGTCCTCTTAGAAAGGTCAATAACAAAGTCAAACTTCAGAAAGAACTTCAGTGTCATATGCCGTAGTTGTCATCTTGAATATACCATGTGGTATTTAATGCTTTTGTAACAGTGTACTCTTGGTTGATTGCTTTGAGTCAAAAAAGGAAAAGGCAAATTTAAGGCAGTGAACCTTCTAGAGCAATGTTTTTCAACCTGTATTTTAAGTCCAGGAAAGCCTTCTGTTACTAGAGGCTTAATCACTTTACAGGAATGTCCTCACCTTCACTGGAATGCTTTTAGGGTAGCTTGGTTTGACAATTACTCTCTCAAAGGTTGAAATGGAGACCTGTTTCTTTTCATTTGGGGTCCTTGAGCACAACTGTTGAGTAATAAACAGCTTCAAGAATAGCTGTCAGTCCATCAGACTGAACTTGGAGCTGGAGGTGATCAGAGAACAAGATAAATTTGTGTAACTTAAAGAGAGACAGAATAATGTTTAAAGACACTTGCCCCTGAGCAAAGCAGAGTCCCTTCCTGAGAGCTGTTCCAGACATTCTGGAACATGGGATTTGGCTGGGAGCTGGGGTGTCAGACAAGCAAGGTATAGATAAAAGAATTAGTATAATTGGAAGATGCCTTTTGCAGCAAGCCAAGAATTGAGCTCTTTAGTCGCCATTCAGTTTGTGCTGGCTGAGAGCACTCATTTTCTGCTTATTTCTGTACTACACTGTTCTTTCCACTCCTTTCTGTAATTCTGAATATATGCTTCCTGGCCTTGGAATTAACATACCATTTAAGGCATGGCAGCTTTTAATAGAGGAGCACCGTATAATACTGCTGTAGCATACATAATTCTCTTGGTTTGAACCACTCTGATGAGAGGCAAACAAACTTAACGGCTACCCCAGGGAGGAATTTGAACCATTTAGTCTAACAAGACCTTATGGTCCATCAGACACAGCCTTATAAACCCAAAAGATAAAAATCCACCTGTATTTTGTCTTCCCTTTTTAAGTCTCAGAGTACAGGTAGTTCATTTTCCAGCTGCCTATTCAGATGATTTATACTACTTGGATTGATGACTTATGCAGTGTGTTCCTTTTGTGTGAGGATTTGACCTGAAATGCTTATTGCCTACTCACTGTTTTAAGAACTTCAATGCCATAGATTAAGTACTTGCAAGGGAGCACGGAGAGTCTGGCATTTAGTTTCCTCTTAGCTGCATGCTATGACTTGTGTTGCATTTTCTCAGCAGCTTGAACAGCCTTGACACCTATGACATGGCCACTTTCAGAGGGATTCCAAAGAGCCATGAGTGGAGAAGGTGGGACTCTGGTAGATTCTGAAACAGAGCCATGGCAGAGGGAACTTGTGCAGTGACTGCAGGAGTATGGGCAATGTGACAGATGTGATTCTAGGCTGACAACTTTATGACTGGAAACAGATGCTTATATGTACCTGTTGAAATGGAAGATAAATGAAATAAAAGAACTGAGACTGTTCTCAGTCCTTATAAGGTTCTAAGCAATATTTTTTAAAAACCCACTACTGCCTTTTTTCTGAAGTGATTATGAATTCTGTGCTCATATTTTTGGATATAGGCATACTTCTTATTAATATTTTTCACAAAAGTTTGTGGCATACAAAATCTGGAAAAAAAAAGTCATGTTATAAAATGAAAGACTGTTTGCAGACATCAAAATGCAAATTTAGAAGCCCAAGTGTAAGGACTACTTGCATGGAGATGTGTGATGTTCAGAGAAGTACTGAGATGGTAGCTGCTTTATATTGTCCTATTTCAATGGCAAGTGACTATCCAACCACCACTGCAGAGAATTCCCTGAAGCTTTTTTGCTCAGTCCTGCAATGATAAATTTCAGTGATATCTTGCACTTGTGTGAAAGTTAATACCGAACAATGTGAAGGTAATTTGCAACAGGAGGTGACCTGGGGTCTGACTGATGGTCTCCTTTCCTCCTCACATCTGCCTTGTACATCCTAATGGTCAATAAATCAGTTAACTGCTAGATATGACTTGAAACTATACCATGTCCCATCACTAAGGACATTGGAGTCACCTGTTTTGTCATTGCTCAGAGAAATCTGCAGAGAAATAGGTACAAAACTGAAGTTGCAAGCGGGGCTGAGCTCACTGTCATGGCAGAGCAAGCTCCTGTGACTCCTGTGAGATGGGTCAGCCATAGCCAGGGCCTGTCCATAGGACATTTGGGGATGCCTCCCCACTGCCTTGCACAGGCTGACAGCTGGAACCAATGCCTGGGATGCTCTCAGGGCCTTGATAACAGTACTGCTCTTATAACAGCATAGTTTGTTTGGGGAGTTATTTTGTTCCTAATGACCCAAACTTGGATATTGCAGTAGCACAAAAGGATCAGCCACACAAAAACTCTCCCTGTGCAGTGGTGCATAAAAAACCAAAGACTGTCTGAGCTAATGGCCTAACAACAAAGCTCACATTGCTCAGTTTTCTGCTGGAAGCTGGTGCATAAGAAAAATATCTTAACTATGTAAAAACAGTCTTTTTGTTAAGGTCAGTAATGACTCCAAACTGGTATCTGCTATGTAGTTTTACAAATTTATGGCAAGAATGTGTGGTTCCATTATGAGAAATGAATATTGATGTCTGTAGTATATAGAGACAAATTGAGCTCTAATGATTTCCTAATAAAGTAATTTGTTCATAGATCACAAGGGGATACAAGCAAGAAAATTTTAATGGTAAGGCCAAAGTAATTATTTTTCAGCATCTAATTACACCTATACAACTGATCTCGGCTACATTTGCTGAACTAAATGATGATATAGAATGTCCCACCGAGATTCACATTCATCATTAAAAGCCAGTTCCTGGCCTTTGACAAGAGGGCAGAGCAGCTCCTGAGAGGTAATTTAATATAATTAGGAGGATATTATGTTTACTACCTGCACACTGTGCTTGCTTTGGATTAGACCCGACAACTGGAGAAGAACATTTTTTCAAAAACTAGCCTTTTCATCTCAGATCAAACTTTGGAGTTTTTTTTTTCTTTTCCCATCTCTAAATTGTAGCTAATGAGAAGGAAGGATCTTGCCATGGGAGTCACACTAACAGTACATGCTTGATGGTGCTGCAGATACGGAGAGACTTGTGCGGGGTTTGTAGAGACACGCAGGGAAGGGCCAACCCTACTTTGCTGGATGCTGCATGCAGGATATTGTTGTATGTAAACAAGTGCGTTTGTATTTTTAATGCATACTGCACATTTCACTGGAAACTTAGAGAGTTTGAAATTTTGTTTTCAGTTTACAGCATATCGACCAAAACACTTTTTTCTGTAAGTTTGTTTATACAAACAAATCCAAACTGTGCTTCATGTTATGAACTGCTTTTTAAGATTTTCTGTTGATTGCTGTCAGCATACTCCCAGTGAGCTCTTTTGGGTTTTTGTTTTTTTGCCATGAAGGAGTTCCTACACCTTCCAGAGAGATGGGGAAGTTGTGTATATGAGAGAGTAAGTACAGTTTGAGCAATCCTGAGTTTATCCGCTTTTTGCTCTCTGTAACACTAGACTGACAAATTCACACTCTTCTTTTCAGCAATGCGTTGAGGGTTAGGGCAGTGAAGAAACCAGCAGATCTGAAGCAGAGTGGGACAGAACAGAACTTGGAAGCAGAAAATTTCAAGGCAACATGAACATCAGAAGAAAGGAAATTCAGGATAGTTTAATGACATCTAGCAAAGAGGTTTTCAGTAAAAATTCATGTAGCTTCTCACAACATCTTGAACACAGGAAAGTTTCTGAAAGCCAAGGCATCAAGGCTCCCACAGGACAAGTAAGAATACTAAGAGAGAGATAAAAAAACATGCAGTTTGGTGGAAATTTATTTAAATGGAAGGACTTCTTATTTCAGCAAACCGTTCACTTGTTCTATTTCTTCCCTCCACTTTTTAGGGAAATAAAAAGCCACATGGATCCCTGATCCTTTTTCTCTAAGCCAACCTCCAACTGCACAGGAAACAGACCTGAACTCCTGCCATGAAAAAGAGTACTCAGGCTGGTACTTTAGAGATGAGGTCCTGGTGGTGAAGGACTTCAAATTTTCCCTCCACAGCTTCTCTTCTTCTGCTGAACCCCATTGCACTTGCTGACCAGGAGAAGAAAGGGTTGTCTTTCTTTCAACCAAGTCCTTCAGTGAGCAGATAGTCCAGCTTGTTTCGGCACCTGTGATTTTTCCCTTACACAGACTTTGCTGGTAGATTATCCTCCATCATGCCTGGATGCAGGCACAGAGCAAATCTTGCTTCCTGCACAGAGCAAATCTTCCTCCCTGCACAAAGAGTGCTCCCTTCCAGTGCCTCACACCCATCTCTGTGCCTTCTCCTCACACGCACCAGTTCATCTCTTCATTCCATGTGCCACAATATATTCCCAGCTATCTCCCCAGATAGCTCCTGTTCTGCTCTTTCTGCGTGATGAAATTCAGCTCCAGCTTCAAGTCAGTCCTGCGTTCTGCAATTATCTCTGTGAAGATTGTCTGAAAAGGTGTGTTGAGCACCCATTAGAAATTTAATTTATAATTTACCTAGATTTTTAAACCACTTCTTTCTGTTACTCAGTTCAGCATAATAACTATGCTCTATCTACAGCAAAGGACAACATGAGCTAGATATTAAAAGGAAAGGGTTTTTTCTACTCTCTGTATAACTGGTGCTGCAGTGCTGTGTAGGGCAATCTGACACATTTTATCCCTGTAATGCTATTAAGAACAGTATCAAAACACCTTATTTGCTTTGCCAGTAGCAGTCACATAAATTAAAGATGCCCAGAAGCAGCTTACATTATTTCTAGCAGCTTTGAAAAATGATCTAATTTTGATTGCAAGTAGTGTAACAATCTCCTCTGTGATATAACTCTTTATTTGATTTTTTTTTCCTTCATTCTCCAGCCTCAAATTTTGCCAACTACGAAAACTAACAACTAGTTTCTATTACCACCTAGATTCTCTCCAGAAAGTCAGAGCATGGAAAACTCTTAGAATTTCTGGTTTATTTTCCTGTATTTTGAATGAAATTCTGGATCTGTAAATTTATATGGGATTATGGAATTAACTTCCCTTAATGTTAATCTCTCTCCATCCAGGGGAATCTTTTTCTGTTTTCAATGACAAAAATCCCACTTCTTGTTTGAAAACTGTTACTAGATATACTAGTCCTGTAATGAGTTTGCTATGAGCTTTTAAGCAAGGTGACCACCTAAAGAAGTGAGCTAAATGAAAGAATTCTTTTTTCCCTCATGTTATACCTCATGGTCAGGTCTTCTTTTCAATTATTTTTCCATAAGTAGCAGGAAGAAACTTGCCTGTGTCTCCAAATCCTCTGGTTTACCAGGTGTAAATCTATGACATCTTAGTGATGTAAAATTTGTATAAATATATGATTCAGCTGTAAATTAAAATAAACAAACAAACCAAGAACATACAAAGAGTAATATATTTCAGCCTTCATTGAAATGTTGTGTCAGAGCCTGGAATATATCTCTTTGTGGGAAGATATGCATGATTTAGTGGTACATCTGTTATCAGATGTCTTAAAATTCTGATTTATTTGCTACATAAATTAAGAATTTCCTATTTTAACTTTGAAAATGCTTTCACATCTTATTTTTTATCTCAGTGCACCATAAACTCCCAATGCAAATGTCATTCAGTCTTTCATCTGGGACACATCTAAGCAATTGCTCCTGCCTTGCCCTGCTCTCAGCACGGATGGTATTCGGGATGGCTCTTTTCCTTCATCAGATGAATTTAGTACTGGACTGGAAGATGACTGTTCTATGTGATGGCAACTTCCAAAGGGTAGAAATTAGCCTGTATTTCACGCCAGTCATTAGAACTGGGTAGCCTGTGCTGTGGGTAACATAAATACAAGGCTGCCATCAAAACATGAGCCTGTAGCCAGTCAATTAGTTCAACAGACAAAAGCTCTGGGCCAAATCTCCTCTTACTCCCCATCTTTCCCCTCATTCTTCCCCTCATTTCACAGGGGCAGTGCTGGGCCAGTGGCCACTGCTTTCTCACCACAGCTGCAGACTGGCAGGGCTGACACTCATCATGTGCAAAAATCCGCTGCTCTCTTTCTCCTGAGCCCTTTTCCCTGGCACTGGCACACCTCGGGAGCGAGCGTACATTGGTGGCTCCCAGATGTATCTTTAAAGTACACAAACCAAAAGGCTCAGGCACAGTGCTCAGAGAACAAACAATGTAAATCGATGTGCCATGATTTATAGCAGCTAGGGAATTTGGCTGAGGAAGGCGAGCATTCTGATGGCATTGCAGAGGTGAAAACGCAGACAGCGGAGCCCACCATGTATATTATGTACAATTTTGGGATGCAAGCACTGCTCTCCTCAGAGGGAAACGTCCTGCTCAGGCAGGTGCAAGTGCTGTCTGGAATTCATCAATATCTGAGTGCTTACAGCCCCCTGCCATGGTGCTGTAAATCAAAGGGATGCACACTAATGTAGAAGAACATTGCGTGTGTCAATTCATTAGTCAATGGAGTGGGAAAGATTGGCGTATCAGTCATGAAGATATATGAAGTCTGCCTCTTAATGATGTTAGCTCGTAGGCAGTTTGTGATGGAACCTTTGTGGCCTGATGACTGTGTTTAATACGTGCAATCCATACCCCAATAAATCTGTGGCTGGCAAGAGAGCACAGACACTTTGTTCGGTTTATGGAACAAAACACACCAAGTATTGTGGGCAGCATTAACATTTAACAGTGTTAAGCCAGAATACAGAGAAGCTCGTTATTGGATCCAAATTAAAAAATAATAATTACGTAGTGAAAGCAGTTGGTGAGGGCTGCAGTACTTTCCAGGGCAGGATAGAGACCCATCAGATCCAGTTGCTGTGGCAGTCACGTCGCTGTCCGTAGGAACTAGATGTTCTGTGGAGTGTGTGCAGCATTAATCAGTCTAGAATTTGTCACTGCTCAAGGTGCAGCAGCTCCAAGTGCAGGCAGGAACTGACTTGCATCAAAAATGTCATACTGACACATTGCTGAACAGAAGAACAAACCAACAAGCAAACAGAGAAGAAAGTACTGCCTAATAGGGATTTTAAAAGCTGCTCCTTCTTGAAATCTATACTGGTAAAATAATCCTCATCAAAAAGAAAAGTTCTCACAGAAAATCTACTTATTCATAAATAATTATTCTTCAAACTTTTAAAGACCCAGAGCCTCAACTGAAGCGAATGGACTTTTCCAAAGTAAATTAAGTAGCATAAATGTATACCAACCAAATACCTGGCCTTACTCAGTGCTCCAGTTTCTTTCTTCTGTGATTTGCCATTGTAGCAATATGTGAAGTTGTCACCTACCTCTGCTTTGTTCTGCTCCCACATGAAAAATGGGGAGTTTCTTCCAGTTCTTGGAAGGCATTAGTTTTCAGGCACGGCAGATAAGGCAGCAGGAGCAAGTAGCAGCAGTGCTCCCACCCACACAAGCTCCCTTCAGTAACTGGAGAGCAAAAGTAATTGCACAGCAACAGCTAGGACAAGAGTAGCATGTATAGGAGTAAGACTGGATGCAGGGATGAATTGCAAGTGTTATTTTAATCACTGTATCATAAACAGTGAGCCCTGGTTATGCTTTTCAAACAAACAGCAGTGAGGTAACCAGAATAGCTGTGCCTCAGAATGAATGGTTTGCTGAGATCAATAGATGAGACCATGCACTTTAGAAAAGGGGTTGTAAATTGCTTGAAGTCCTGGCATTAAAAGTTCAAATTTAGTTCAAATTTAGAAAAAAAGTTTCACATCCTCATAGATGTGAGCTTTTTTTTTCTTTTCTTTTTTTTTTTTTTTAAATAGAGCTTAAAGTAATCAGGCCAGCAGAAAGACTAATTCAGTGCGCTACCAAGCACTGGCTTAATCCTGCCCTAGCACACACGTTGATTCTGAAAGATTTTTATGATTGAACTGCAGAAAATGTTGAAATATTTCTGTGAATATGAGGTAAGCCATCACTGAACTTTATAGCATATGAAAACTCCAGATAAAGGTATGGGGACTTAGCTGACAGCACTGAAACAAGCTTATCAGCTTCTTCTTAGCAGTGATTTTAAATACTGCCATTTGAGTGTCAGGGAACACAGAGCTGTATTTTAAAATCTGGATAAGAAATTCAGTAGTCAAACATGCTTACAGAAGAGGGCTTTTAAAGTTTTTCATGTGTCTTGTATGACTTCCAAATATTGTACTTTTTCATATGCATGTTTATGCATCCATGACAAAGAAAAATTAAACCCAAAATTTCTAACATGTTTAAAAGTATTTATGAAAATGTAAATCCCATCTGGAAAAAAATATCTGCAATTTATCAATATTTTTGCCTGCTAGTTGCTAGTTTGTAATGCTTATCATACATTTCCTGTTCTAAACTGCAGGACAGATAATGTACATCCAGCATTTGGCACATTTCACCTTACAGATCTCTACCTTTATTCAGGTGACATTATTCCTTTAAAACACACACGGATCAGTGTGAGGAATTAAACCTACAGCTAATTTTATGTCTGCTTTACAGCAAAGCAGTCTTGCTGATCCTCCACTCAGAGGGAAGTGCTGTCAGAAGAAAGGGTGGCCATGACTGATTTCGTGTGTATCCTTCAGGGTAAGATGGTTAGAAGACAACTGACCACTAGCTGGAGGTCTTAATTCAGCTAACATTGATTTGGAGCTGAAGAGGTAGGTTTTCACCCTGGCAAAAGACTGAGGTTTATCACTCTCTTAACCACCATTTTGAGGAGAGAGAGGAAGCTTAAACAAAACAAATCTTTTTTCTTTTTCTGCAACAGAGAACACATTTGGTTTCTGTGAAGAAACAATGACACTCACTTGTTTAAATGTATTTATAATTTTCTTGATCTTTATGTTACCAGTATTGTTTGAAGCAGAAAAAAAGTTTTAGGGACTTCTCTGCAAAATCCATGCTGTTTTTACCATAAAAACACAGCTGTTTTGAGTCAGCATGAAAGATGATCTAGCCCAGCATTCTGCTTTGACAAATGCCAATATTGAACATCCAGGAGAAAGTTTTAGAGCACACAGGGACACTTATTATGCCAATATCCAGTGGTCTACAACTCAGTGACTTCACCTATTGTTTGTTTTTAATATGTGTTGGAAGGACTGGTTTTTCTCTTTGTCTGACTGTTCTTTGGGTTTTGGGCTTTATCTATTGATAGGCATGGCCGTTCTGTGTTTGGCATCCAGACCACAGCACGGCATAAAATTCCATAACTCATTTTGTTTCTTCTGAACCTGATGTAGAGTTGTTTCACTCGATGCCTTCGTTATGCTTTCACACTTACCCCTTCCTGGGCACCCCAAAGAGACATATTTTTGCCAGGGATGGTGAATGAACTCACAAAAATCACAAAAAGAGATGCAGAAGGTTTGATTACTGAATCAAGGGGTCCCATAGAGTAGGGTATTTCCACAAAATAAGGTTTGAGGTTGAAGACCAAGGAGCCCGTACAGAATAAAGGAGAGTCAACACAAGAATTCAAAGTCTTCCCCAAACATTCACGTGTAAAGAATGCTGGAATTTGACAAATGGTGACAGCACTTTAGAAGACATCCAAAGGAAATGCAAGTACAGGATTAATATATACTTATATAAGACATACTCCCAGGTCAGGTTTTGGGCAAAACTCTTTTTTGCTGCAGGTGCACAGCTAGTGATCAGAAAGTTAATGCAGCAAAGCACCTCTTATTAGCTTTGGCTCTCTTATTCTAACTGGCTGTCATTCAGAGAATAGGAAGCTCAACACTGCGTGGAGAATTGTCCTCTCCACCTGTCAGTGATTAATTTCACACATTCAGCCATCAGGGACTCTGTAGGAGATTCTGGTTATATTTCTTTCTTGCCTCAAAGCAGAATTTGCTGTCTGTACTTTTTATTCAGTTCTAAATGAATTTTCATAGTTTGAGGGGGAAAAAGTCTCATAATTTTATGATTGCCTTGGAATGAAAAATATTTGCATTTGTTGCATTTGAACCGTTCAAACAATTTATGGACGTAGTTTTTCAAACATATTATTAATCCTATTAACACAAATGATTTTCAAGCATGGTAAGGAGTCAGGTTTTTTCCCTAAATGAAAAATAATGAATAGATTTCCCTTCTTCTTTCCTCAGTGCTCCAAATGTGGATTCCTTGTTATTTTGACTGAACAAGCAAACCCAGGCCTAAGGCTGAAATTGATGATGTTTCTCTTTCTGCTTACAGTGCAGGATACCCACAACACTTCCTCTAACAAATCTCAGACAGGTGAGGCACTGAGGGGAAAAGCTGCTGACGGTGATGCAACTCCTAACATCAGGAAACCCCAGCTCTGAAAAACCATAAGGCCTCCAAACCACTTTGTGTTGCAGGCAAGCAAGTCTTTCAGCTACTCCAGCCCTCGCCCAAAGTTTCTGTTGTTGAGCAGAAGCTTTAGATGGTTTTCTGAGAGATTGTGGCTCTGACAGGATTTGTAAAAAATTAAGTTAGTGGGGAATAACACAAAGGAGTAACAGAGCAAAAATGGCTGAGGTCCAGATGAAAAGGACAATGTTCTTGGTGAGAAAGCAGCTGAAGGGACAGGGCAAGACAATTCATGCTAACTAAGAGCTTGAGCAGGGGCAGGGGAGAATAGGAATTTGGATGGGAAAATTGCCATCTAAAGAGTGTTTGTGGAAGAAGAAATTGGGGTGATAAGGCATGAGTGATCTGGTATATCAGAAGGGTGATGAGAATGAGGTGGGGTGTGAGGGTGGAGGACAAAGGCTGGAGGGAGGTGTGTGTCCTGCTTTTGGCCAAGAAAAAGGTTAATTTTTCACAGTAACTGTGAGGAGGGAGAGCCTGAAGCAATGTGGGGATGCCCAAGGCACTGTGCTAGCCAATACCATCCTACGTCATGGCTGGAGGCACAGGGAAAAGCGATTCTGTCTCGCTTCCTAGAAGGTGTGTGTGGGGTGAGAACATTCCTTTCCAGGGGAGCAAGTGGTGAATGAAGTGGTGGGGTGATGCTGGTCCCAACCAGAGGGTCTGTCCACCACTGGTTTTCATTGTCCTGGGCTTGGAGAAAAAACGTGGACGGAGATGGGCTATTATTTTGGTCATTGTCCTGACCAGTGAGCAGCTCTTGCCTGTAAATCACCCTCTCTTTGTACATTTTTAATATCGTTGCTGTTACCATTTGTTTTCTTATCTCATTGCTGTTTCCAGTAAGTTGGTCTTACCTCGACCTTGACCAATTACCTTTTGTCTCTCTCACTGAAGGGGGTGGGGTAAGGGGAGCGGCTTGTGCATTTCATTGTAGTCCCAGCACTAAAATTAGGGAACACCATTCCTAAACCATGACAGTGTAAAAGGGAGGAAAAGTCTGTCTTTGAAGGAATAGAAGAAAGGAAATATAAGCTAACAGGAACATGTGGTTGAAGATGTTAAAACTCAGTTAAATTAATCAGGAGGGAGACAATGCTCAAAGCTTTGGCAACAAAACAGCCGGAGGTCATAAATATTTAAGGAACAGTGCCCAAAGAAGAAGCTCAAGATGATATCTGCCAGATACTTTGCTCTAGATATCAGGGTAATTGATATCTTAAACAACTATTTATAATGTGTGGAAAAAGCAGGGTTTCATCATGAAGGACTTCCATCTGAGTGTCTTGTGTTGCTGCCAAAAACAAAATATCCTTGGAACTCTTAAATGTTAGAGATGACAAAATCTTGAATCAAAAACTGCTGTGTCCAGCTCAGGGGATGTCCATATTAAGTTTCGTCTTGAAACACAAACAGGAGTAGATTGTTGGACCAAGTTTGATGTTAGCTTCAGAATAAAGTGGTCTGTAACTTGTTAACAATTGTTATGGACAAAGAGAATAAAGCTCATGCTGGTAATAAACAAAAGCTTTAAAAAAATATGCAATTTAAATCAAAACTCACGAAATATTCAGAGAAAACACCCATGATTACCAACTGGGAACATCTGAGTTCATTCTACCACTTATAGAAAACACATGGGCCTGTAAACTTGGAAGTCAAATATGTTGTTGAGAGGGAAGACAAGAAAATAAAACAATACAGCACTGTTAATTTTCTATTTATGTAGAATTATGGACACATCAGAAAAGGGGTATTGGGGAAAACTGGTCAAGTAAAATGGCAACATTTTGGCATAGGAACGAAGAAGAAATTCTTTATGTAATTCTTCATAGTCTGTGACAATGGAATGATTTCTTTACTAGAAGAAATTGGTAAAATTTGAACAGTGTGAAACAAGACTAAAAATAATTACATTTTTTTCCTCATTTGGGAAAATATTCTAATGAATTGTCCATGCAAGAAACTTGATTTGACGCATGAGGCTGGTAAATAAATAATTGTCTGGCTGGACAGCAGTTTTGCTTAGCTGATGTTTTGTCAGTGGGACCTCCTCTAGTTCCAGTAGTCACTTCCATTGATAACAGAGTTTAGAATTCTCTATGAACAGGCAAAAAAATCATGCACAGGTCAAAGGAGAGCCTAGATTTGTGACAACACATTAACCAATGCTTTCAAAACTATTCAGGTGAAAAGGAAATTAAGTCAAGGGCTTTGCGGATTTCTGCAATCCAAGGGAAAAATTATGTGGAAAGTTATTAAAAACCCCATTCTGAAGCATATGTTTGTTCTGTCCACAGGAACAGGGCTCTTGGAATGTTTATCTTTCTAATAGTGGAAGGTCTGGGGATGCTGATACTTAAACTGCAATAAAAGTGATATGGATAGAGTGAATGGGGCAAGTTTTGTTATTTGACACAGCACAACCCATGGTAGAAAACTGTATTTGTGTCCAATCAGTCGTGCTTTCTACTATTAAAGAACGGGAGAAGGTTCTGAGGGCTATTAAAGCCCTGGAAAACATGGCTGATTTATTCTAGAGAAAGAGTGATGCAGGAAGTGTTCCACTTGAAGGACAGAAGGCTCTTTGCTCTCCAGCAAAAAGAAAAACAAGGTCAAATGTATGAAAGCTGGAAGAAAATGCCTCTCCAAGTTGCAGTGAACCAATTTACCAGGGTTTGTTTGTGGATTGTGTATCAATAGAAAGAATAAAAAACTAAACTTGCAGCTTTTTCTAAAGGATCTGCTCTGAAATAGAAGTGTATTTCATGTTTCTTTGATGTAACAGAGGTCACTCTAGGTACTTATGGTGGTCCATTTATTCTTGCAGTTGGTGAAAACAACTTCTTAGAAATGGGGATGCTGTGACTGAAGAAGCAGAAGAGGAAGACATGACCCCTCCTTTTCAGGGAATGAATTTTACTTAGCCAAAGGGGTTGGTTAGAAGAATGGAAAAGAGTGGAGACTCTTCCTGAGTACAGACTAAGGAAGAAGAAACATGATTTGAAGAAGGCAGACAAGGGTGGGAGGTAAACACAGAGAGAAGTAATACAAACCTTTGGGACTTGCATGTTTGGTACAAGTGTGAAGTGTTTAAATGAATACAGAAAAGGAAATCTTGATAAATCCAATGCTGGTTATTGAACCCTAAAAACCAAGTAGTAGATGTGACACTCTGACAGCTCTGGACAGGATGCCAAGCAGTGGGCTGTGGTCTGAAAGCCAAGGGAAAGGTTTGAGAGTTTCCATGTTGGAAGGGCAGGGTAGTATTTAAATGGGTGTGAGTGGAGCAGACTGACCGCCCGACAGCAGCAGGAGAAGGAGACACTGTCCTGTGAGCTCGAGCAGAGCCAGCAGAGCTGAACACCGCTGTGGAGCCCTGGGAACAAGTCTACAGCAGGGAGGCCCTGGAGAAGAGGAATTTTGGACACAATGCTACTCTCTCTGCACCAGATCGGAGGTTCTAAGATGCCGGAGATGAAGGCAAGGAGAAAGATGGATTTACAGCTTGAAAAGGTTGTTATCTTTGGAGCAAGTAATGCAAAACCTTGTCTGAGGCTGAGTGGAAACTGCTAGATCACAGAGAGAAGACAAGAACAAGTGAAAGAGAGGAAATATGACAAAGAGCAGGGAATCTCAGCTCTCTGAGGGAACAAGAGTTGTGTACGTATTTCTCCTAGCTGGAAATTAATGACTATGTAGAGTTAGATTTTGAAACTATTACAACAAGTGACTAAGAAACAACCAAGCTTAGAATTTGAGAGAAATTTGTGTTTCAGGCAGGCAAGCTGCTAGCACATTTTACAAATGACATCTGCTCTGAGCAGGAATGTTCCAGGGAGGGTTACATTTCAGCTCAATCAATTTTTTTATACATAATTTATTTCTATAAAGGGGACACACTGATCTGATTTAATTAGGCTAATTAGAGGTCTATGTCAAATACAGGAGTGAAGTGTATGGAGGTGGGTTGAAGGCGTAGGAGTGGAAAGATAGGGGGAAAAGTCCTTGTAGGGAGAATTAGTTTTCACTCAGAAGAAAGTGACAGGAATCTGGGCAGTATAAAATCTAGAAATTTGGATGCTACAGAAATCTTACATGACTGAATGCTATGGTGCTCAGTATTGAAGCCTGAGGTAGACTGAACAATGAGAAAGTAATGGTTTTTTCTCTGAACTGCAATAACTGCAGGTGTACATGGAAAAGAATGGATTTTCAGACAGGGGAAGTTGAATAAATGAAGTATAAAAATGGAGACCAAGAGACTGAAAGCTATATGGAGATGTTAAAGCAGAAACTACTGGTTTATCTGTCAAGTCTAAAGGGTCAGGCCAGTGCTACGAATAAGAAGACTGACGGAAGGAGAGCTGGCAGGAAGGCAACAAAGGGTTTCTTATTCTCAGTGGCCTCATGCAGTAACACTGTCCTTCGTTCCAGAAGGAGCAAGAGACAGTGGGACGAGCTGAGTGTCTCAAGTACATGATGGAAGTGATTTAAGTCAAGTTTCTACCACGACTGAAAATAACAATTGAACTAAATCCAAGATACTGACCTCTGCAAAGGTATTTACTGCATCCTGATGAAGACTGATAATGTAGCCATAAATATAGCAAGTAGCTGGAAATTCACAGTTGTGAAATACCAAGAGCCCTTGAGGCTTTTCTTCCCTTCACAGTGGGTAATGTATTTCAGTGAAATGTGAGAACAAAAAGATGATATCCCAGAAAGATTTATCTTCTTGCTCTGCATTGCATATTGAGCCTGGATTCACTTCAGCCAACATTTTTGTGATCTAGTGTTGCTTTACCAAGGAGCTTCAAATAGAAAGGAGCTGTACCAAGGAGACTCAAATAGAAAATTATGCAATCAATATATCTGATTTTAAAAAGCAATAAAATAGTTAACTTGCTTGTGACAAATGTTAATTTGTGGCTGTCCTGGAGCATAAGGGGACAGAAAAATCTTTACCATTTGCATTACATAATTTCCAAACTAAAGCAGTGGAGGCTGATAGCCAGCATGAATACTGTTGTGAGAAAGCAACATTTTGTCACATTTAATATATAGGGAAGCTCAGCTACCACAAAGTCCTGAGGTGCACTGAAAATGGAAGAGGGGTTTGAAGCACAAGGCATTTCATGCAAGGAAAATACTGTTTGTGCTGCAGATATTGAAGGTGGGATACAGGAGAACTGGGGAAAGGTGCCAGCCCCTTCCTTTTGTTTCTTTGAAGAATAAACAGTTAAAGAAGTGTGCCCTGGATTCTACTGCACCACAACCTGTTTTTCACTTGCTTCGCAACGGCATTTAAGGACTGGGACTTTCCTTGAGAAAGCAGTCATCTGAAACAGATTCTTAGCCTTACCAAAAAAAAAAAATCTTAGCAAAAGTTTATTTGAATTATATTCTTGCGCTGAAAGGTGTTAATGGCCGTAGTCAAGAGGGACTTTGATCTGCAGATTATCAACAGATTTGAAGCAGATGGGTGTGTTAATCACACAGGCTGGTGAACCTCACAGATGGGTCTGCTAATAACCCAGGCTGCAAGGGAGGATGAAAAAAGTTTTGCAGTTTGATAACTGAAAATAAAAAGCTGTGTCTAACAGTTTAGGTAGCTAAATCATCTAAGCTGTTTATAAATGCCAAGGAGACAAGACTCACTGTGCAGAAGGTGATGGGAAGGACAAAAGAAGCTGCAACGTGTTCCGGAGAACCAGCATAGCCCTAAGGCGTGGGAGGAAAGAGGCGCTGCAGGAGTGGGGGCACACAGGAGGGCAAGGTGGCCCCAACTTTAGTGCCCTGTCAGAGCTGCAGTGCTCTGCAGATGGTGCCAGGTGATTGATTGTCACCAACACGCTACGGATCGCTCTCTCGATTCCTCAGAGTGTTCTGAATGGCTGGTATTGCTACTGGGAACGGAGCTGGAGCTGTTCAGCGCCGAAAGAGCAAGTATTTATTCACCTGTTAGGTGTGGATATTAGTTACTTCGTGAATAACACGTTTGGAGCAGGCTTCTCTCCTGAAGAAATCAATTAATAAAATTGATTAATCAAATTTCTTAAAAGAGTAACATCATCTTTGGTCCACGGAGGACGAGGATAAAATAATCTCTCCACGGAGAGACGGAGATAAAATAATGTCTTTCTTCAAATAAATTTTAGCGTTCCCAGTGATTTCAGTGTCATCAGGATTTCATGGATAATGTTGAAATATGTCAGACAAAAGAATGGTTAGTTGTTTTTCATAATCTGTTTTGTTAATTTTCTGAGTAACTACATAAAGTTTACACGCAAAATTAACTGTGAAATATGCACCACTAGTCAATCAGCACTTCAGTTGAGATTCAAAAGTTGGAATATTTGGGAAAAAATTAATTATGTGTTTACTGGAGTTAATATCATTATAGTGCTAAGAGCTTTTTTATGATTTTGATACTAGCGAAACTGAACATTTGAAAGTTGTTGAAACAAATTTAGGGCAATGTGGAGAGATGGAGTAGGAAGGATACTCACGCTTTGAAACTTCTTCACCATTAGGCTTTTAATGAAAATTTGCTTGTGTAAGACAAAAGGACATCAGTGTTCCTGTGTGTGGCACGGTGCCATGAGGACTAGATACACTCTTCAAGACAAGTAAACAAGTGGTTTTCTGAAATATGTGCACAGGAACATTATCATCCTTGGAAGCTGAATTAGATTTTCAAATGTATGACTTTTTACCTATATCAGCATTTGACAGTCAGAAAATGTAATTAGTGAGAATCTTCGCATTAGGTAGGGGAGAAAAAAAGATTGGAAAAATTTTGAATATTAGTGTATTCCCTTTGATCAGAAAGAAAAGTTAGTTCTGGAAAAAATCCAAAGCTTAATTTGCTTTCTAAATGCAACACATTTATATAAAAATTTATTGAATTTGTAAAAAAACAAAATTTCTATACTAATCCACTGTATAAATTTGTAAATGTATTTTAAATATGCATTTTTACTTGGTTGATTTCCACATAAATCATGCTTTTTATATGGAATCTTTATTCACAATGGAAGGATAAAGGAAGAGTGAACAATTCAGAAATAAAGGTTTATTACAGATTTCATCCTTCAGTGGCTTTATCTTGAACAGCATCATTTATTTTCTACTCATTTTCATTTCATGCCTAGCCTGAATAAGATATCTTGGGCTCTGTCTTTTTGCTTTTACTGCAACACAGAGAGACGTCCACATGAGTAACAAGTGTTTAGATTGGTGCCAGAGGTGGTGGGTCTTTAAAGCACAGTATGAACCCAATTCCTTACTCAGCATTTGAAGTGTGGGAAAGGAAGTGGAGATGAAGGAAACAGAGTGCTTGGGTCTATTTTCATTTTTAGAAAGGAACAGTTCCTGAGTTTTTAATGGTTGCAATTCAGTTCCATGTGGCTGATTCTTAATGAGACTATATTTGCTCCTTAAGATAAGAGAATGGATGTAATGTAAAATTATTTCTTTCCTGCTCTGCATCAGATGCTCCAAATTATCCTGAATGATCAAGACAACCCCACTGATTGACTTGTGTCAGAAGGGAGACAAGCTTCCAGGCTTCCTTTCTGAGTAGATTTAACTTGCAGAGATGGGCACAGGATGTGTCTTGAATCAAAGCTGGATGTGATCAGCTCTGTATAGACACAAGGAGCACCTTAGTTCTACCTTTAGCATTTATAATTTCTTTTCAGACTTTCTGAGGTCATTAAACAAGTTCATTCTTGGCACATGTATGATACCTAACTCACAGCTGGTCAGGTGCCTGAGCTCTGATGTTTCCATACCCGTTTTTGTGCTTTGAAAAACTGGGGATAATTTCCCACCTCTCGGGTCAGAAAAAAAAAAAAATAAAAAAGGGGAAGAAAAAAGGAAAAAAAAAACAAAAATCCCCAAAAAAACCCACACACAAACAGGTAGGAAAGTCTTCTGCCAGTTCTTAGATAGACTCTCATACATGCCAGACCACTTTCATCTCTCCTTGACTTTTGGACCAAGGCACAGCTGCTGTCCTGCCTGTTGCCAGCCTGCACTTCACTCTGCACATTTTCCAGTGGCTGGCAGTAGGTCCTGAGGAGAGGATGTCTCAGTTCTTTCCAAAGGCTATCATATCAGCTGAAAGGTACCTTCTAGTTTGCCACTGGGCACTGTTTTTGTTTACTTTGCCTGTGCCAGGGTTCCAGGCTGCTGTTACCAGTCACAGACTTACTGGAGAGAGACGAAAAGCCTACACAGAAATTTGAACTTGCATCATGACACAGGAATGTGTTGCATAAGCCTTGTTACAAATAAGTTGTTAAAATGTGCCCAAAGGATAGAAAAATAACCAAGATGATTTATTCAGATCTTATTTCATGATCAAGGTATTTTTTTTAAAAAAAAAACCTCTGGCAATATTTGAATTTGATTACACTGGAGCTAAAATGCTATTCTTGTTTATGACTCTTCCAAAGAAAATCTGCTTTTTTGCTATTCACAGTGTGGATAAGCAGGTATGACCTGACTGCTGTGCTGGACAGCCATTCTCCTTCAGAGAAGGGACAGGACCCTGTGGATTAGTTTTTTCCTTAATGGTAGGATAACTGTGTAATTAATTATTTTCTCTCTAGGTAACTTGTACTTTTTTCCTGTACTTACGTGATTGTCTGAGACCAATGGGAATACACAAATGCAGCAAAACCTGTCTCTGTGAAAACGCTTGTACTTGCTGCTTCCCAAGCAAACACAAAATTTGGGCAGTGAGGGCGTGTAGAATACCCCCATACCTGACCTGAGGAGGATTTGTGGGGTCTCTGCCAGTGAGGTGCAGGTACTGAAAAAGCTTCTGCATTTGGGTGAAGGGCTGAGCAAGCACTGTGCAGGCAATTCCAACAAACTGTGTTAAGAGTATGCCAGTGACATCTAGTGTTTAATATAAAATTCTTATAAAACCCAGTGGGCTTGCTCCTTTGCTGCAGCTGGAGCAGTGGGTGCTGTCAGGGGGCCTGATACAAGGGACAAGGCAGCAAGGCTACAGCACCCCTGGCAGGGGACAAGGAGACCTGGGCTGTCATCCTGCAGCCAGGTGATCTCACAGCAAGCAGTGTGTTTGAGAGTTAATCACCCTCAGCAGTAAATAAGTAACATTGCAGGGGTGTTCACAGGGTGATGGAAACTGTGTGGTCTGCTCTTTGCATCCTCCACATTTTTCTGTGTAACATACACCTTCTTATCTAATAAAATGGCAGAATATTCTGACTTGGTACTGTTTTATAAATGTTGGAATGAAGTCTGGCCATTGATAAGATGTCTGTGTACATATACATACAAAAATTGCTGTGGGTGCAGTATGGGAGGTAGTATACTATAGTTTAATTTTAATGAGAAAAGACAGTACCTCAGAACTCAGAGCAGGATTGCAATTAATTCTGAAATAAAATTCCAGCACAGTAGGGAGCTCAAAACTGGTAACACACCACCCAGATTCAAGGCAAAACAGAAGAACATTCCACGGACAATTGATATCACATAGCAACAACAGATATAAGTTGATGAATTCAATGTTCCTGCAATTAATACTGACAGTCAAGCAGCTCTTGAAGCTTTTTTTAATGTTTCGTTTGTTAAAATTCCTGGTTCTAAATATAAGGATAAAATGGACTGTGAGATCATAAACTGTATAAAAATAGACTTATGCTTAATGTTGTGAAACACAGTTAAAGAAGTTAGCATATGAATGACTAATCATCGTTGCAAGTATCTCAAGACATCATTAATGCAAAAATACTATAACATTGCTAGTAGAAATAGAATATCAGCTTGAACTATATACAGATTTATGACATTTTTATCCCTTCTGATATTTACTGAATCATAGAATAGTTTGTCTTGAAAGGGACCTTTAAAGGTCATCCCGTCCAGCATTCCCCACAAGGAGCAGGGACATCTTCTATCTCAACAAGCCCTAATAAAAAGACTATCCCCATCTTTCTTATATGCTCCCTTTAAATATTCAAAGGCCACAATAACATCTCCCTGCAGGTTTCTCTCCTCCAGACTTCACAACCCCAGATCCCTCAGCCTTTCCTCACAGGAGAGGTGGTCCATCCCTCCGGTCATCTTTGTGATGCTCTTCTGGATCCGCTCTAGAATCCCTGTCTTTCCTGTACTGGGGACCCTGAACCAAACAAGCACTCCAGGTGGGGTCTCACCAGAGCAGAGAAGAGCAGAGGGGAAGAATCACATCCCTCTATCTCCTGGCCACTCTGCTTTAGATGCAGCCCAGGACATAGTTGGTTTTCTCAAGTGCATATTACTGGCTCATATCCAAAAAAACCCAGTTACTGTAAAAATAAAGAAATGGCCAAACTCACAGGCTGATTCACTGTGAAGAATCCAGACCAAAGTTTAAGATTGTTTTGGCTCCTGCAGACTTGCACACATCCATACATGATTAGATTACTTCGAAGCTTCAAAGATGCAAAGTATATCTGAATCAGAGGCAAGCTGTAGGTCTGGTGTCTTATGTTAGAGGAAGCTAATATGTTTAGTGTTTTGGAAGCCATACAAAGTCACTAGAGTCTTCTCGAATTACCTTTTGAAATAAATTCAGTATCTGTGCTGTTTGATAAAAAGAGTGACACAGATGTCTGCAGCTTCTGAACGCAGGGAGTATCAGTGGAGAAGATTGTGGGACACAACAGGAAAGGAGGAAGATGATCCTAAGAATTATACTGGGATTAGAGGAGAACTTTGTTGCAGGGGCATAATTTTCACTGTTCCATTCCTGAAGTAAATTAATATATAAGTATATAAGTACTGTATAAGTGTGATATTTTAGTTTAGACTGCTGCTGAGAGAGTTAAACAAGTCAAACATGTATGGAGACAGCAGCAAGCCAACATTGTCTGTTCTGAATGGGTGAAGACATTTGGTGTGACTGTGTTACACACTAAACATCAGTCACAGCATAAGCAAAACCAAAATACTTCTATAAATACAGGTCATAAACGCAAGAGATAATTAAATGAAACCTTATTTTTAATGACTTTATTCTGTGGATAAGGTTAGGTACTCTCAGGTGAGTAGAATCACTGAAAGTCTCACACAGACTGCTCTGTGCTTGATAGTTGCAGTGGATTCTTATCCAATACTCAATTCTCTGGGTCCAACCAGAGCAGGAAGGAAAAAAATGCTTTATATCTCTGTATGGTTCATTCATTTTGATTACTGCTGTTACTCTGATGATTTTCTTGGTATCAGAAACAAAACTGCAGTTCTCCACAGTTCAGCTCACTTTAAGACACCATCAAATTGGTATGACTCTCACAAGCTTTAGTTAAAGTCATGGTGACAGCTATAGAGCTTTAACTAGTGCTGTTGTTATGCTTACTATAAATAATTACTTTCATCAGCCCTTTTCTTGGCCATAGATCACTGGAGAAAGATGTAGCACGTTCCAGGACTCCACATATATTAGCATTAAGTTATTGCCTCACCTTCTTCATCTGAATATAAGAATAGTTATCCATCCAGGCTTTGATTTTCTCTTATTTACTGTCTAGTTTCAGAGCTTGACTGTAGTGACTTTGTGGATGGCTTTTGTGCCATCTTCATGTGAGCAACATTTTAGCAAGGGTCTGTTGGGTAGAGTCCCCTGAGCAGCATAGCTTTTTGCACTGCTAAGGCAGCAACAAGAAGCTCTAACAGAGCCACAAAGTGCTAGCAGAGTCCCCCAGGACAGGAAAATCTGCACACCTTGACTCTACCACTGCATATCTGCCTGCCTCCCCAAGAGGAGGGGACAGAATATACTTCAGTGGCAAGGGAGGACACACTGGAGATGTGGCAGAGGAGGCTGCTACTCTTAAGGAACTCCACTGGGAGTGATGGAGTAGAACACTTTTCCAGTAAAAGGAATTCTGTAATTTTTACGAGTTAGATGTGTGAGAGAGCTTAAACTATGTCAGACTTTGTGTTGGAGGCCTTCTCGACCTTGCAGTTGTTGTGGATCCTCATCCTAAGCTGAGGTTGCAATTCCAGATAACATACTGTCCCCATTTTCTATACAGTGGGATTGATGGTCATCTGATCAGGCTCAGGAAAAAAATTAACCCAGTAAGTAGAGTTTCTACACATTACAGGAAGATCAAACACATGCTTATGCCAGTGCGAGGAAAAAGTGGGAGAAAGCTGGAGATGGGATGGGAACAGAGACAATGACAAGGAAAACTGAGTACCTCCAATGCTGCTATGAAAGTGCACCCTTGAAGAAGCTACTGCAAGTATCCTGATTATTTGAGTGTGGAGCCAGTATGGGATAAGGTCCCCTTACGTGCCAATATGCCAAAATGGCACTACTGTGCCTTTTTGCCATATAAAAAAGTTGGCATACAGAACTAGGTGGAGTTGCCTGCTCTTGTGGGTAGACTGAAAAACAACCAAAGCAAAGTACAATGAACTAATTCTATTAAATTCACTTCTAAATTCAGTTGTGATCTCTTGTATACAGGTCTTTTTTTTTGTTTTTTTGGTTTGTGAATTTATGGAATAGCTTCTGTCTTTATTTTTTGAACAAAAAATTAATGCAAATAGGATTATTTAGAGCTAAAAATATTTTGGGGATTTATTTTTTGTGAAGCAGGTAAGAAATTAATTTCTAACATATGCTTTTCTTGACAGTGTAACTTTAATTTTTTCTTAATGGGTTGGTGGAATGGCTGTTTCCATGACAGCACAGCAAATATATAATAGGGGCACTGATAAACAGTGATGAATAACAGATCATTAGACTTCAGGGAGAATTCTTCACTATTCTGTTGCTGCTTTTTACATTTGTCAGATAGAGACAACACCTTTCACCACCATCCATGACACCAAGATAAAAGTTGTCCAACTTCCAAAGGCCCTGTGTGCTAAAAGACAACAGTTACTGCCTTTGAAGGTAGGTCAAATGCTGTCTTTAAACTATGTTAAAGTACCCCTTCTAAGAGTTAAGTCGCTAACTACAATGGTGTACAACGCTGAATGTCTGATCTAGCCTTGTCAAACTAGTCATAAGCCCCTACCAAGCAACAGTGCTTTCAAGATGGAAGTAGCTTCTCCTGACCCACTGTCTCAGTCATGCTCTCCTACAAAAGCAAACTCTTGCAGAAAGCAAATTTTCCCTCTGGTTCACTGCTCTGGGGTTCTCTGTGCAATCTGTGTGAAAAGGTGTTGGGATAAGTCATTCTGCTGAAAGCCATCAAAGGGGCTGCTCTCAGGGGGAGATCAAAGTGGAGGTGAGGGCTGTCACATGCAAGGTAACCCCACTGCCACAAACCGTGTTTAACCAAGTTTCACTTTAGTTCAGCCTTGAAACGTACACACAGATGTCAGAAGCAAATCTGTAATTGCCCTTGCGCAGAGAAATAGCAGCTGAGACATTGCTGTTTGAAGGAGGCTTGATAGTCCTAGATGCATTCTAGCGCAAAATTAAAATAAACTTCTGTTTTGCAAGGATGTAGATAAGCACTGGGGGGAAAAATCACATCTCTTTCCTCTTTAAATCAGCAACAATTTTGTCAAGAACTTAAGGGGAATCAGGGTTTTATCCTTGTTCTCTTGCTTTTTATGACAATTTTCTCTTCTGATGAAACCAGAAAAGGCAGTATTGAATAAAACATCAAAATAATACCAATTATCTTCTTGTTTAGGCAATCTGCAATGCAGGTTGAAACAGGAAGGTCATCTGCATGCTCACAAATTTTATGAAAAGTTTTTCTGAAGTCCCTCATATTCCAACCATAAATGATACATTTAAATTTGCTAAAGAGCCAGTTCTCAGTGCCAAGAAAAATTAGTACCCAACATGAGGCAGCCAAAGCTTCTTCTCGTAATAAAATAATGGTCCTAAATGAGTCCTCTGGTTTACCTACACTGCTATCTATCAGATATTAAAGGTATAATTTACCAAACATTTATTTTGGTAACAGTTTAGCCTTCACACCTTTACACCTGTGACCAATTTCCATGCCTCCTTCTCCTACCTATTCCCCAAAGCACAAGTTCTGCTAATTTGTAAGACTACACGGTTAACCAAATCAGAGATTTAAACATAGTGATTTTTTTGCCTCTCTTCTGTTTAAATACACATCAGTTCTCATCTCATTAATTGCTAGCACATGCAAATTTCAGATATTTTAGAAAATGTCCTGCCATTTTTAAGAATACTTTTATGCTTCAAAGGTAACCAAAGTTGAGCTAAAGGTTACAGCAAAGCACCCAAGCACTATTTGCTTTTTAGGGTTAAGACAACGGCCCAACCCATCAGCTTTAGAGTTAATTTTAAATTTTTCTCCCTCCTCAGAAAGAAATATTTTATTAGCAGTAATGCTCCATAGGAACTTCTGCTTTGCTTCATATGACTTCAGGGCAAGGCATGACTCCCAGAGAAAAACAAAATTGTTTCTCTATTGTTCTAAACCACTCCACAGTTGTTAGAAATCATCAAGTCTTTTCCTCTGCACTTGAAACGTGAGTGATAACTTTCATGCTTTAGCACTAGAACTTCTTCAGTGGAACACTATGCAGGCACCTAGGATAATGCTGTGTAATAGACGTGTGGCATTTCTCAACCATTCCCATTATACAAGACAGAGTGAGGCACTGGCATGGTGAGCCATCTCATCCAATGATGTTATTAAGTAAGTCATTAAATTTCACAATTTCCTATTACATAATTTAAATTCTTATTTTGACATATTGCATAGAATTCCCCCTCTAGAAATACGAACTCAGTATGCAAATATGTTTGCCCTGTTTTCTAATAAATTCGTGTGTTCATTGAACACCCTTACAAGTGCTGTGGCTCATGTAATTATGCCTTCAGTTCTTGATAGTAGAAATAGAGTCTTACTTTATGCCAGATTAATTGATCAGCTTTTAGCCCAAGTAAATTTGTGCTAAATGATGCATCCATTTCTGCCAACTTCTGCCTACAAAGCACAGTGCCATCCAGAGGTCTACCCTAACCCCATTCCAGCATTTCTTCCCCAGCAAGTAAACGTGTTTTACCCTCACATTTGATGTCACTTATCACTAGGAATATTTCCCAAGGATCGTATTATAGCAGCAAACTAACGCTGTGGTTTCACTGGTCACCATCCTAGTATGCACCTATCATCCTGGTTGACCTATTTCTTCTAAGTGAGAGCTAAAGATATTGGTAAGTGGACATCCCACTAGGCACTGTGCACACACAGCCTGCCCTAGAGACCTCACAGCTCAGGTGCGGTGGTAGCTCAACAAACAGGGCTGTTAAACAGGAAAGGAAAATCACAAACTCGCAGAAAAATGATTTCACTAAAAATTTTCATAGACTACCTGTTTACACATCTGAGAATTGCCATGAAGACACTGTTGACCTCTATGTAGCTGTGCTATGATTTTTATTCAAAGTGGAACAAAAAATCCTTTTCCATGTAATTTAGTGATGACTTCTAAACGTGGTACAGTAAATCACCACAGGATAATCACAGTTTTCTTGTTTATTTTTGAAGACTGAATAACATTGCAGATGAGACAGAAAAGCATGTATGTGTCTGTAACTCCCTTATGGATGTATAAAATATTCAACATGAGGTCGTCATGAACAAGCTAATGAAGAAAAGTATCTCACTTCACTGTCACAGGCAATTTACTAGAAGAAATCCTAACTGTAGGTGTTTTACATGGTTGCACCTTTCATGAAACAACTGTATTACCTGCAAGTGCACCAGCCCTTATTCTGTTTTGTTGTTGTGCAGTTAACTACAGCCTTTTGACTGAAATATATAACAAACCAAAACCATGAAGTGGGAGAGAAAGGAGAATCATCACTGGGTAGATTTTACACTTGCTTTCCAAGACATGCACGTGTTAAAAGACAATAGCCTGTAAGATGCCTTAAGTCCTTGGTACGTTTGACAGATTTTTGACCACGCTCAAGGCTCAGGGGAACAATTGCCTTCCCCAGCAGAGTAGGTTTAAGTCACTTTTTGTATACCTCTAGCGGCAGGAAGGAGTTTCTGTGGGGTCCAAGGTCTGTCTATGTCTCCAGTCTAAGTTTGTGAAGTATATATAATACTACAAGGACAGTTCACAAGCACTGTATTTTTGTACTTGAAAAGGCTGCAGAACTCAGTGAAATCCTAAGAGAATAATGTCTTCTTCCTCAAGCAGGCTGCACTTCAAAACCCAAGTGTACAGTGTCTTCTTGCTCTGCAGAGGCTCCTTGGCATCACAGGGGCTAGTTTGTGGATGAAGCCTTTCAGAACTGGCTGAGAACATAGTGCAGCACAAAAGGCACAAGGGTCATAGTTTAAAGTTGCTGCAGTGATTCCAGAAACTAAAGGTAAGCATTAAAAAAACAAAAAAAGGCAGAAACAAAAAACATATTCTTCTTTAAGCTGAGGCTCCGGTAGCTTCCTGATGGATAATAGGTGACAGTCCCCACTGGAGCAAATATTCAGACATTCTTATATCCAGCCAGAGGACATTTTTTTCCCAACCAGTCCATATCTATACCTTTTACTCTTATTTTATGAATTATTGCCCTACTTGTCAGAACTGCAGCCATCTCACAGAGAGTCCAGTTTCAGGCTGAGTGCTTTCTGCTGGGGAAAAGGGGAAGAAAGAGAGAATGGATGCCAGGAAGGCAGAACAAGTCCGTCACTGAGATCTGACAGAGTGAATTTGTGTGTGATTGTTCTCCAGGCCATGAACCAAACAATGCCAGCTCATGGGGTCTGCCATGACATCGCCTCCTCCGTGAGAGCAGCAGCACAGCTCTGGAGGACTCCACTCACTGAGATGAATTCAGCTCTTACAGGGTAGCATTTTCTTGTCTAGTAAACCCTCATGAATCTTCTGGGGCTCTCTTTTCTTTTAAATATCTCCATTCTGAGAGGATCCAGCTGTGCATGCTTGGAGATACAGAAAAGATAGAGAGGTAATTTTTTTTTTCACCTTGTATGGACTAAACCATCTGTGAATGTCCAATACAGCTAAGAAGGCAATGCTGTATGAAAAGCATTGTTCTTTTGACCTATTTTCATCCCTATTTTACCAAGCGCAAAGAATTCTTCATTTTTACTTTGTCCACCATCATTAACAATGCCTCATGATGTTAATTAATACCACAAGAGGCTAAACCTCAGGCTGACTGTCTCACATGTGGGTATAAGTTCTGTGAATTTGCAGAGCAACATCTGCCTGTGAATAGATTTTTTTAAATAATAATTAAATTAAACAAAAGAGAAGCTCTAAGCTGAATTTGTGGCTAAATGATTAATATCACTCCATGTTTAAGAATTTTTTTTCTAGCCTATTTTGTTTAATGATTTTTAAGTATGAATATTACATGTAATTCTGCAGTTAATTATTTATGCTGATGAAACGTGGTACTCTCTGTACCCTTTTTGGATTCTAAATGGAAAGGAACATATTTTCTAGACAGTTCCTTCTGAATAGTGATGGCTCACAGAGGCTTCTTTCATCAGAGAGAGAATCATCCTCAGGCCAGTTTAAGAAGGCTTGGAGCTCACTGGGAAAAACTCTGGTGAGAGTAGATCATTCACCAGCGGTGCATGTCAGGCTGCCAGCTCTGGGTGGGCTTCAAAGAGCCTGGGCTCAGAAATCCTTTCCTTCCTGGTGGGAAAACCTTTCACGTGAAAGATTAATTAATCATCAAGGTCTGTATTTCAGAATTTTGGGGGCTTTAGGAACAATTTGCATCTGCACAGGGTTTTGAACTGAGCTTGGAATCTGACTAAGCAGAATTTTGACATTTTGAGCTTTCATTTCAAATCAACACGAAAGCAGTCATCAAATATTGAAATCCTCCAGGAGCTGGAATTATCTTTTTCCACCCAGCTCCAATGACTACTGTTTATGGAAGTCTTTGCAGCCAGATATCCCTTATTCTGTCAGCTCTTCTAGGCAAGAGCTTTGGCTGAAAAAAAGCTGCAGATGTTATCACTTCTATTGTGTCACTTCAGTCACAGAAAGGTATGGCTGTCCTGCACCATGAGTCCCACTGAATTACCAAATCCCTCGAGTCAGGTCCTGAGAATTATGACCTTTATAATAAATTGATGGCACTTGAAGAGCTTGAACCATAAGAAATTGAATGAGATACAGGTCCCAGAAAAAAATAAGTTTGTTTTAACTAGTAAGACTACAAGGTCTTGTGGCAACCAGTCCCACTTAGAAACCCAGTGTTCCTCAGCATTCAGGGAAACAGAGCAAGGTGTTACAAGCTAACTACACATGTAGTGCTATTAAGTTAAGGAGGCTTCTTCTCTGGGGACAATGAAGCACTAGTACAAGGAAGTAGAGAACACGTCTTTTACTGAACTAAGCAGTGGGATATAAAAACACTTGGTGGGACTTCTCTAATTTAGTATGGCGGGTATATCAGCTGTGATTAGTTCTTTCTGGAAATGAATTTGGAGATACTCTTGAGCAGCCATAGAAACCAGGTGCTGCAAAAATTCTGCTGCTGCTGCTGTTAGGCAAAGACAGCTGGAAGCAGACCTGGATTAGCACCTGGATCTCAAATACTCCCCTGCCCCCTGGACACAGAGATACTAGAATTGGCTCAATCATGGCCGGGTTCCATCCCAATGGTGCCCCAAGGCTCCTCCACTGCTGCCCTGGCAGGAACCCCACTGCCATGTCTGACTCTCTGTCTCCTTGCTTCCCTCATCCTGATGAGGTTAGGTTTTAACTTTTATATTTTTCAAATCCTGTACTGCCTAGTGTAACTCTGAAGTTTCTTGTAGCTCATTAGCTGCTCCTCTCTTATGCAAGACAGACATAACAAAGCATCTCCAGGCTTGATCTTCAAGGACACCCAGACTGTCATAAGCCCAAAATGTGTAAACCTACATCTTGGAAAGGGGGGAAAGCTTGGGGAAATTACATAATTAGCTAAAGTTTTAATTGGCGAATTTATGCTGATATGCAAATGGACCGAATCCATAAAGGTGTGAAGAACTTGTGAACTTTGGATCATCCATCTGGAGATCCACTGAGGGAAAGGAGATTCTGGACCCCCAGTGTGTATCTTTGAAGGCCTTTCAAATAAATACCTACTTTTATTCCTTTATTACTGTCTAGTCTCTGTTTTAAGGCAGCCATTTAAAGCATCAATCCCACCAAACTTTCATCAAGAGAATAATGAGATTCAGCTGACATCTCTTTCTGGGAGGTACTGGGTCTCAGCATCTATGTCTGCTACTGCAATGTAGGGAAGAGTCTTGGCTGCCTGGGGAGGGTGAAGGTATTTCTAACACTATTCTTATGGCAACAGGGTTTTCAGGGGTTTGCTCCCCAAACGACTAATTCAGCTCTAAATGGTATAAGCACAGCCTGTTGGCACAAGCATCTCAGATGTCCACATGGGCTGGGCAGAGGATAGCAAGAGAGAAAGAAATAGGGATATTTCTCAGGGCCTGGCACTCTACCTGTAGCTCCTTCATGTATTCAATTTTTGACTCCCTGGACGTCAGCCCAAATTGTGCCTGCAAAAACCAACTCCTAAACCTGTGCTACATGTATCATCCATTCATAAGAAAATCTGTAGATGTTCCTGATGATGTTGTGTGATTTTTTTTAATCCGTACAAAAATTTTCATTATTATATAATTAAGAAGAATGAAACTACAAAAACTCATGATGGTGTATCCTTCTTTGCTGAAATTTTCAAAGGCCAAAAAAAAAAAAGATTTGAGGGAGTATTTTCAGATACTTTATAACTCCCCATGTTTTAACAGGACTGCTCAGGCTGTGTGAAAGTTGGTGTTAATGCAAGCTGTATCATTGCCAGTACACCAAGCTAGGCCATCCTCAGCTAACTTCAGCAGCTGCTGGTGCCATATAAACATATTGTCAGCTGTTTTCTACATTTCCCTGAAGTCCCTGTTGCCTTGAAACCTTCCTCTTCTCAGGATCGTCTCTGTTTAAACAAAAATATGCTTTCTGACTCCTAACAATGACATCTTAAATAAAATAACTTTCTGTAATTCTGATAGCATCTACCATCCTTATTTCCATAGCTTTCATCATTCACCTTTAATCCTCTTTCTTTCTTGCTTGTCATTATTTGTCTTTGCCTTTATTCTTTCTGATCACTATTGTTATCCAATTTCCTTTCTTCTTTCATCTTTCCCTAACTCCCACTGCATTTGTGTCCTGTCATTTTATGATTTTGTTTTTACTCCCCATGTAGCTTTCTATCAAATATAGAACTTTGTAACTGACTTTACCTTCATCTTCCTACCTTTTTCCCTTTTTCTTTTGTCACGCTCAGAGGATCAGACAAAGACCAGCATTGCAGGCAGTTGCAGATTTTTCTCACAAAAAATCCACGGAGACTGCTCCATCATTCCCTGATGAATGGAATAACAGCCTTTGGCTTCGTTTGTTATTCATATTAGGCTGAAGTCCCTGGGGGATAACAAATATCTCTTTACACTGGACCAGGCTCCCCAGGGAAGAGGTCACAGCACCACACCTGCCAGAGTTCAAGAAGTACAGTGCTCTCAGGAACATGGTGTGATTCTTGGGCTGTCCTGTCCAGGGCCAGGAGCTGGACTTTGGTGATCCTCCTGAGTCCCTTCCAGCTGAGATTACTCTATGATTCTCTGCAGTGTGCAGTGCCTGGAGTGTGAGGGCTCTGATTGTAAGTGGGGTAGATGCCCTCATAGTAATAATAAAATCAGGAATTGGGGTCTGGCCTCACTGTCAGGCTTTGGGTCACTTGAGTGATGCAGGAAGAGTTCTGAGGAAGCACCTGTGCTACATGGGCATATCAACGATTTATTTATTCTTTTACTTAAACTAGTAAAAATAAGGGGGAAAGTGAGGTAAGAAAAGATCCATGACTCCTAAAAATCTTTGCCAAGCATTTCATTAGCAGGAAAGTAACAAGCAGAAGCCCAAGTTTCTACCACCAGTCCGGTAAAAACAGAGCCAAGGAAACCCAAAATATCTTCAGAGATTACTCCATCCCAAGAAACATTTAGTCTTACATGAGATCCAGCTCATGGCCTCATGATACATAGAAAGAGGTCAGAGGAGATCAAGAAGTTTCACCAGTTTCTCCCATAAAATTTCCATATCTGGGTTATATCTGTCTTACTTAATATCTATTCTAATTTAATTAATTTTTAATTATTTAATTTATTTCAATATTTTAGACAACTTGGTAATATATGACATGCAGCCATTTCTGAGGGGAAGGATTTGTCCCATGCCAGCAATTACACAAAACAGAATAAATTTTCTTCTGAATATATGAGGGAATTCCCCTTTCTCCATTTTCTCTTCCCCAAGGGGAATGGTCTTCAAAGTTCAGAGGTACATTCTCAAACCAATGGAAAGTGAATATTTAATTCACCTTATTTGGGATTTAAGAAAATGGAAAATGGGTCACCAGCTTTAACTGCAATTCTAAAAATTTCAGTAATACCAAGTTACTTAACTGAAGTTCTGAAATACAGCTGTATTTCTCTTAGTTGTCAAACATGGCCATACTGAATGATGTCTTATACAGTTCCAAGAAAAAGAAGAGATTGTGTCTTTCTCTTGAGAGAAACTTGCCCTGACAGAGGTGTCAGGGACAATCTACTTCACTCAATCCAGGACTCAGCTCTTTGTCCCTGAAGCCGTTTGCTCAGCAGAGACAGACAACTCCAAGATGTTTCTCAAGAAAATTGAGCTCACAGACTGTGAGATTGGCAACAGACCTGTCCTAAAATACTCACATTTGGGATGAAATCCCACTCGCCTTTACACGAATCATTCTTTGGGCTTAAATAGCTAATGTCAGCAAGGCTTAGATCCAGAAGGTATTGCCTGAACAAAGAGTCTGTGCTGGATTGCACTCATGCACTAAGTTCACTGTGCAAACACACACAACCACAGGCTCCTGTGCACTTGCAATCCTCACTTGCTCTTCTCTGTCATTTCTGTTCTTGTTCTTGCTGCAACTCTTTCCTCTGTGCTGCTGTCTCAAAGGAGGAGTGTTTGATTTCAGACAGGTTGGGTTTCAGGGGCTCAGGTTGCAGAATTGTTCTGAGTATTACCCAGTCTGAAGAAACTCCCTCTTTGTTCTAGCAAGTACCTACTCTGTAACCCTCTGATGTAATTGCAGGAGCTATAGAAGAACAGTATGGATCTGCACATATGGTTGCATGGGTGTAGAAATCCACTGCCCAAATACAAGCATTTATGTACCTTGGGGCTGAGCAGGCAAGCCCTTAAAGCTTATGGTTTGATTCTGACCCAATAGTTGTCTTGAAACATTTTTATAAGAGTTTTAGGGCACCAACTTTGAGCACATGAATTAATCAACCGAGCTAGCCAGGCTGTCTCCCTCTGCAGCCAGTGAAAATGAGAAGCTATCCCCGACCCTAACAGCACTGCCTGCAATAGCCCTGTTGATGAGAGCTATCCTTAGAACACACTCATGGAGATCAGCTCTGTGGGCTTGTGTTGAAGTGGCACAGAGTGATTAACCCCTGCAGTGAGGAGAAGCAGCCAGTGCAAAACACCCAAGGGCTAAGCACAAGCATGCCATGGCCCCCAGTGTCTCTAGGTCAGAGCTTGGTGAGCTCTTGTCTTGGAAGAGGGCAGGTTACAGGCATGGTGAGGATGTGAAGTGAAACAGATGCTCGCCTGTCTTTTGACCTGGAGAACACTCTACACTTTAGAGTGCTCATTAGGAGGAAACTACAATTTCCTCTGCCAGCTTGGTAAATCTGCTTTTGCTCAGACTGCATGCTTGATAAAGACATTTGTCCTGTAATGAATACCAATTTAAACTTCTCATGCCAAATTCTGTGCTGTAAAGTCGTCCTACTGCATGGGGTGTGAGCATGGAAACATCTCTTTGCAACTGTGTTTGTGCAGCACCAAGCGCCTGAGTGTTCTCAGTCTGGAAGTAGGGTTCTTGGCCCCGCAATAATGAAAACAAAACTGACATTATTTGTTTTGTGGTAGTGCCTCTAGGCCTCAATCAAAAATGACACAAGACAACAGATGGATGTGAGTACACGGGAGGAACACAAGACAAAACATTTATTCATTTAGTAAGCATAGGCCACAGTGCACCAGCTGTTTAGGTATTAAATATTTTGTAGGCATCATTGTATTGCTATAAAAATCATAATAATTGTTATAACCTAGCCTGTATGAGAGACAGAAAGGGTTTTTTTAGACTATTGTATCATGGGAATGGAAAATGTGGCCATTAAAATCAAACATTTCTGTAAGTATAAGCATTCAGTCATTCTTCAGCTGTAAACATTACATTATCCTAGATTGTGCTGAAGCTGAGAGTCGTATTCTCATTTAAAAGCTGATAAATATCATATTAGAATTTTCTGACAAGCTTTTCTACAGCACACAACTAGTTATACTCTCAATATTGGCTAATTTTACATCTGTTAGAATATTTAAGTTGTTTTGAAAAGAAAACTTACCCCTTCCAAAAACACCCCAAATTAAAGTGCCACTGGTATATGAAACACATAAGAAGGAAAAGTGGAGAACAAATTTCATTGCGGACATTAGAACAATATTTTAAAGAAAAACTTATGAAAATGTAGAGCTTGTGATTTTAGATTTTATGATTTCAATAAATATTTTATTGACTGTTTTTGAAGCCTGGCTCAAACAGAAAAATATTAGGCCCCAAGCTTATTGCTCATCAACCCCTTGAATGGCTTGGTTGTTTTGCCGAGTCCATGAAACCACAGGGAAATTTCCAATGATTTTTTTTTTTTTCCTGCCGGAAAAATCAAAACTGAAATTTTTCAGGGCAATGTTCCAAGATTGATTAAATTCTGCTCAGGGTTATTTTCTCAGACATTTAATTTTATTTCTGCTGCAATCACAGGAGAAGAGTCAGGCGTGCCTGATTTCCACGTTTCTTTTCATGTCAGAGGTCTATGCTCGTGCTGTGGGTGGCCCATCAAGCATGACTATGGTGTATTATTCCCATGTCCAAAAGTTAAGCTGAAAGATGCTTCCTTAGTATGAAAACACAGGGATATTTAGTTTAGGCCCTATTCATTTATATCTAAAGCAAATACATTTTCCCATGTGAGTCTGCTGCTCACTTACTTTGTTTGAAGCTTGAAAGCTTCATTTACTTACACTCAAATTTTATAACTAACCGTTCTAATCTAAGGCAGTTTTTGTTGTCTTCTTTCTCATTTTTAGGAGAAAGAAAATATTCATGGAAATTCTTCCCCCTAAATTTTCACAGACAAGCTAAAGCTTTTACAGGAAGCACATGAAACAAGTAAAAACATATTGAGAAAGGAGTTTATGTATATAGTGCATTGTATGTTTTGCTAACATACACATCATTTATTTATAGTTCCAGCTATTTCTTTATTTTTACTTTTTTTCCTTCATAAGAAGGGGAAGAATGACAGCAATACTGAATTAACTGAATTGGTTCCATGAGTGTTAAATAATCTGGAACATATTCCCAACTAATATATCTAACTTCTAACTCCAGAGAAAGCATGTCAGATAAGGCAGCAGACTTTTAATTTTTTCAAACTCTAGGGAAACATGGCATGCAATTTGGAAGTGCTTACGGTTGTTTTCTCTCATCAATAAACAATAACTATCTTTCAGGTACTCATTATGTGTTTTGACAGCTGACAAAATCTGTAAGTACAATTGCCAGGTACATGGATCATGTGAGATCCAGATGTACTATTTCTGTATAAAAATCAAACTGCAAGATTTGCTCTGCACTCCTTAATATTTCCATTAGTTCTTTTTTTTCCTTTGCAAGTGAGGACAAATGTTAGGACAAATGGAAGTAGCGAGAACCTTGGCTTGTTCCCAAGTGACAGAATATTTGTATAGTGAGCATACAGTTTATAAAGCATTTACATGTACTTGAAAGTGACCAGATATTACAATAATCATTTTTTTTCCAAATAGGTATTTTTTAAAGTTCTTGTCTTTCAGTGAATTTAATATGTACTTTGGAAAGGCTAAAATTTGGGATATCTCAAACCATCCGTCCTATAGTTGTCCCATCTCTTATTCTGGCTGACATCTAAATTAGATTTCCCAACACAGGGGCAATCCCATCCTTGAATAAATGCCCATCTTAGCACTGAATACAGTTTTTAGAAAGACATTTATATAAACAATTCCCCAGTAGTGCAAAGTAAAAGTTGCATACATTTGGCTCTAATTTAATTCTGGTTGGATTTTGGTGGATGGAGTTAATTTCTTGAATTTCAGTCTCATGTTTAACTAGTCAGTACACGTCCTATGGAATTGAAGCCTTGTTACACACCAAGTAGTCCAAAAGTTTCTCCTCACGGACTAAGAAAACTTTTGAATTTTAGCCACCTTCTGGATTCTTGACAACCTAACATTTCCTGCTCTTAAGAGGCCATTGAGATGGTCAGAGTCAGCTCCTAAAGACTCCTCCTGCCCATGGTAAACACTTCCTACCACGAGGAAGCCGACGTCTCCTTCAGCAGTGATTTGCAGTTTAGGTTACCACAAGGGGTCAGTAGAAATCAGTGAGAAATATTCCCTCCTTCTCCACCCCAGAAACTACGAAACGCTCACAGCCACTATGTCATTCCCTGTTAATTTCAGGAACTCAGTGAAGGAAAACCAGACGTGATTGTTTTTTCCTTTATAACCAGACAGCTTTTCCCACTAAAATATATGAGTGGTTTCCTAACATTATATAGAAGTTTGCTCTTGATCAAAGCTAGCTGGGGTCCAAAAGCTAGGGTTCATTTATTTTTCCAGGACAACTTTTTCTCTGTACTTGTTCATTACATTTGTTAGAATGAGTGCTTCAAACGTGGTACGGATTTATGATCAGGGAGCAAAATTTTTGTTTATTTCAAACTAGGTTTTTAAGAATAATTTTACTTTCTCAATTAACAGAATTAAATTTAAAATAAATTTTAAATTAAATTAGATCATATGTCCTTGCAACTAAGCACGTAGTTGAGGGGAGTTGCATATATTTTCTCTCCAAATGCTTATGTAACTCTTTTCTATTTTATTCATGACTGCCCCATGAAGACTATTCATCACACTTGCACTGTTCTCTCTGTATCACATTCCTTTCGTTCCAAAGGATGCTGGGGAAAAGCAGGGCAAAAATAGATCGCCAACTAGAAGTTTGACTCTCTGTCACTTCTGTGACAAAGCTGTATGCCTAGGGAACATGCCAGTCATAAATGACAGCAAATTAAAGACCTGCCTACGCCACAGTGGGAACCTGCATCTCATAAACTTTACCAAATGCCATCTGACCATTTTCCTTCGGGCAAGTAGCAGGTCAAGCTGATGTCAGTTAATCTTATACTGCAGCAGTACATTAGGTAGTGTTCGTGGAGCCCTTGAAATTCCTCTCACCTTTTCTTGCTGCAGCCATTCATCCTGAACAGTCCAGATGTAATGCAAAAGAAATAATGCTGGAAAATAGATTTGGAAATATTCAGATTTTAATTTATTGCAGATTTGCAGGAAAAGGCTCAAAGTGCTGTTAAAAAAGAAGGCCAGTGGTTAAAGCTGTCAGGGAATTATGGTTTGTAGAGCCATTTGCTAGAAGTATTATCGTACTTTGGTTCATTTATATGATACAGGCAGAATAAGTGTTAGAAAATTAAACTAGATGGGGATATTTGCTTCCAAAAAATCAGAGTTTTGCCAATCCTGTTGATGCTTCAGAAGAAATTTTCCATTGGTATCTCTGTGCTTTGTTCAGAGCTGGTGTATAATGAATGCATGTTCAGCATGTTGTGCAGAAAGAGTATGCAGAGTGAAAAAGGCCGATTTTTTATGCATATTGCAAAACCAAAGCAACATAACTCTTTTAACCCAGGCAGTGACATTCTCTAAGCCTCTTGTGGCTAATATGTACAGGAAGAAGAGGCTCTGAAACACCATTTTTCTTTTGTAACACTTGCAATTCATTATGACTGTAAAATGCGTGCTCATCATAAACTGTTAAAAAAACCCATAATTGCAGCTGAAGACATGAGAAGGAGTAGATTTAGAGTTGCATTCTGCTTTGTGCATTGAATGTTGTGGGAAATCCTGCTGAAAATGTAGCAGAAACTGGTCCCAGTCTATGTTGGGAGGGCAAAAAGTGCAAGCTCCTGCCACATGCACTGAGAGATGCTTATCAGCTGATGGCAGATGGAAGTGAGATTGTGGAATTGGGATGCTGGCTGCACATGCTGCATTCAGCTGAAACCTGTAAGAAATTGCTTCCCTCCCTGTTCCCAGAGGAACCTGGAGAGTCACCTCTATGGATGGTAGTAAAGGAAAAGTGAAAATGAAATCAGGAGGCCCAGAGGTATTTGTGGGGAGAGAGACAGGTGCTGTGTCTGCTCCTTGTTATCGTGAGAGGTGTACAGACAAAGGAAGTTATGTCTTGAATTTCAAAGATAATAAAATGGTTTTTATTTTTTATTTATAAGATAAATTTTTTTTTCTTTTAATATGATGGTCTGGAAAACTCAAACCCAGATTTTTTTGGGCACCAGAACTCATTTCCTTCACTGTGCAGAATGTCATTCTTACTTGTTTGTGAAGATCTGATCAAAGTCATAGGGTTCAAAAAGCTTTTTGAGGAATGGTTGTATCTGGAGCCCCAAAGTGAGACTGGACCCTTGATGTGCTACCTGCTGTAAATAAATATTGCAAGTCATAGCTCATCCACTGTGTACTGAATAACCAAGGTGGAGGTAAACTACAATTATCACCATGCAGACTTGGAGAGATGAAATACAGGTAATGCCTAAATGACTTGCCTCAAGTCACATCAGAGCTAGAAACTTCAGGATTCAGGATTCAGTGTCCTGAATCTCCTTTGTGCCCCTTAAACATCCTGTCTTTACCTACTTACTCCTGCAGTTATGATCCGAACTGACACATGTGGCCTGAGAGATGCACCTGACTGAGGATGGACACTGTGCCAGTGTCCTCGGGAGGGAAGGTGGAAGGGACTGGATTGGAGCTCCAGTATGCCAGGTGCTCAGAAAAGAGCTCAGGTTGAAAGCTGCAGAGGTGAGGAAAAAAAGGAAAAGTTTATACTCAGTAGGGGGGAAAAAGGAAACTCACTTGATAAATACAAACTCAAGACATATTTAGAAGCTGGGTATGCAAGCTGAACTTTCCCTGGGGCTAATTGCTGTAATGGCATGTTAAATAAATCCTTTCTAAACTTGGCTGTACCACATGAACACTGTTTAAATAACAAAGTGCTCATGGACAAATTATCAAAAGTATTAGGCAGAAACAGGCTTTTATTTAACTGAAATTGAAATAGATGGTGGGTTTTTTTCCATCTAGTTATTGAAACCATCATAGATATTTCTTTTTTCTGTCAATCTTGGGACTTTATCTCCTTTTGCTGTCCTGGTTAACCACAAATACAACAAGTGCTTTTCTTCTTGGTGGTTTCACACTGTTCCATGGCAGACACAGGAATGTTCTTTCTCCTTTATCGAGCAGTTGGTAACTCCTGGGCCTTTCCTTTTCCATTGTGCACACTCAAGACAAGGCAAAGCTGCTGGGAAATGGAAGATATTTATGAAATGGTAGTTTCCATGGCCAAGCTTCTTGAAGAAGGGTACTTCAGTTGATGAGTTAGAGCAGCCTGTGCCCCAATTAAATCTGAATGACAGTGGTCCATTCTGAGGAAAAGACAGAAGAAAAAAAAGAGGAGTAAAGGATATTTCTGCAATCTAAAATTCTTAAATCTCAAAGTTTCTCTCATTCTGGGTATATAGAAATAACTAGATTTCTATATATAAATTTACATGCATAAATTTATAAATAATTTTAAACATTAGGTTATAATTTTAGACATATGGGCGATATATAAATTTATAAGGTTTCTTATCTATCACATACACATGCATATTTCTATATTCTATATAAATATAGAAATAACTAGATTATCAGTTTCCTGATATGCTTATTGTAGTGGACAAAGTAAGTGACTGTAAAAAAGAGTCCAGGGGCTCAAATGGCTGATTGCACCTGAGGATTAACAGACTGCTACTGAAGTTCTATAATCTTTTTAACCATTTCCCTAGTCAATGAAATCATAGGAAGGATTAATCCAATTGGAGAACCCTAAGTGTCAGTTGCAAAACCACTCAGTGAAGGGAGGTGCTTTGTACTGGTTCATCCCTATTCCTTTCCTGCCTGGTGCTCACTTGTGTTGCTATAAAGCAGTAGAATCACCATTCAAAACGTGTAGCACATGAGGGCTCTTTGCAAGTGGTAATAAAGAAAATCTCTCCTGATGCTCAAGCTCATGATCAAACACGACACAATCACAGAATATCTCAAGCTGAAAGGGCCCCATAAGGATGTTCAAGTCCAAATCCCTACTCCCCACAGGACTACCTTACACTAAATCCTGAGACTGAGTGTCCTCCAGACAGGTTTGCTACCACTCCACACAGAATAAACCATGCAGATTCACATCTTTTAGTGTTCAGAGATGCCTTTTATTTAAGTAAGTATAAGGTAAAGTTAGGAATGAATACATCCACAATGTGAAAATGTAAATGTCATGGCTTTTTCTGTCTGGGAATATACCCAACACTTTATTTTATTCTTTTGATAAAATATTTCCTTCAAGTGTTTTCAGAAAAAAAAAGAAGAAATGAAAGTATATGATTCGTCTAAGCCTTGGAATAATGTGTTTACATATCAAGGAATCTATTTCACAGAAATCAATATCTTTTCATTTCATCTGGGGAAGAATAATATTAGACACTTGTTGGTTCTTGGCATTCTTAACACTCATTTGCAAAGGGAAACAAAGAATTTTACAGCAGCTTCCAAGAGAGCACATTATTAGATCTTAATAGTTAACTGCATTTCCTCACAAACATTGATTTGCTGTTGTTATTGTTTTGACTGCATCCAGGTGGTCATATAGTTTGAAGGAAATATGCAATTAAATTGATACCACAAAATTGTACTTGGTATATTTGTGTCTGCCTAGGTCTCAGAGTGAAAAGCAAATCATTTGATTTTTCTTCAGAAATGGAAAACTCAATTCCCTCTTGTGGACTTCTTGACTGTTAACAACCATCAGAAGTGATAGAGAGGGAGGCTGCTTCTAGCTATGAGGCTTCTGGGAGGCACAGTGGGGGCAGCAGCATGGTAGACATCCTCATTTAGATTCCCATGCTCCTTCCCATGGCTCAGAAAAGTGCCATTATCCCAGGCATGGTTTGGGCTGGGCTGGGGGCAAGAAGGGAGTGTGAGGCAGAAGAGCTGGGGCAAGGCATTGTCCCACTCTGAGTGTGCACCTCAAGATACTTCCTGCTGCAGCCCAGCACTCTGGACACTCCCCCCTGAGCCAGAGGGCGAGCTCCCTCGACAAAATGAGCTATAGAAACAACTTTCTATTGCTTCTCCCCAGAGGGGGTTGCTGTCAGTGCATAACTGGTTGTACATGTACTTTGACCAGGAATTCCTTCCATGCAGAAACTGTATATAAAGTATTGATGAAAGCTTTCCTCCACAAACTGTTTTTTGTCTGAAAAATGACTTCCTCTAAACATGCCCAGCCGACTCCATTGTGTATTTGTTAAAGACATGAATGCATATGCATTTTCGTTTTTTTATTATTAGACTTTTCTCTCTGTTGACCTTTATTCTGTGTCTGTTCTAATATCAGACTTGCAAAGACCATGTGATGTGAATATTTAAGTACCCTAACTAGAACGCATTAAAAGAGCCTAAATTTCAGAAATCTGGGGCTGCGTTTTCCCAACATCAGCCTCATTTAGAAGTTTTGCAGTCCATTTGAGCTTTGAGGCAGTCACTCCATACATTTTTTACACAAGGTTGCAGCAAGGACATGAATTTTCTTTTTCTCTAAATATCCCCATGGATTTTAATTGCCAAGTAATAGGATGTGATATTCTTTCTTCTGAAAGGTTTGTTCTTACACATCAACACTGATCACAGCCATCAGAAGCCCTGTCCAAGAAACAATCATTTAAACCAGGCCTTAGCTCTGTGGTCTCTGGACGATCTGCTCAGGTGCACAATTATGGCACCTTGTCTTCCACCCGCAGCTGCAGGGGATCTCTGCCCACACCGAAGGGCAGTGGGAGGGGATCAGCTTTGGCAGAACAAAACTCACTGAAAATTCGTGTATTTTGTTCTTCCTGTGGGACCACGACCCTGCTGATGGAACATTCTCTGCGGGGCCGCAGCGGGGCACTGAACAGTCCGTGAGCAGGGATGGGTGACACTGCACAGCTGCCTTGGCACCACCCTCAGTTCTCCATCCTGGCTGCAGTTTGCCACCTGGGGCACTCACAAAAGGGGCAGGTGGAATGGGATGAGGTATGACTGTGCAGAAAGGTCAGTCACTGCTGCCCCTGGGTCAGGGCACGCAGAGACCACGCATGCAGCGAGCTGGAGCACGTCACGCTTCCTGGCAGGGCTTCAGCTCGCAGAGTTAACTTTACTCAAGAGAAAACTATGCCAGGTTCTGGCCTTTGAAGATTTCGGTAAGCTTCTTTTTCAGGGAAAAAGGGTTGCCAACTGGGATTTTTCGTGAGTTGACTGCTTTTCAAAGATCTTTTGTGAAGGGGCTTGGTTAAGGGCATTGCTGGGGGAAACCAATTATAATTTTCAAATATGTTAGACTTAAATAAACATTTAATTAAAATAAGACCAGCTTTTTCAGCCATTGCCTGTCTTCTCCTGTTTGTAGAGTTGGGGAGTTCTGGGGAATTCCTGATACTACATATTTTTTGAGACCGTCAGCAAACTTCTCAAACTAACCTTTAATACTTCCTCTCTGTTCTCTTCCTTCCCTCCCAACCCTTTTTCTTAGACATTTTAACCTACTTTTTAATCTCTCATTTTTCTGTTTTCCTCTATTTCTTGCAATATAAAATTTTCTTCTAGCCTTTTTTTCTCCTTGCCCATTTCTCCCTGATCCTTTTTCCATGCATTTTCACTTTCTGTTAACTGAACTTCAGCACAAACCATGTTATTTCCATAATAGTCTCTGCTTAATGATGGAGGGAAATACCCTGGAACACCAGCTTTCAGCAGCTGGGAGACAGGAGGGTGTATGTGACATGAACTTTTCATCCTGCATCTCAATCTGTATAATACATCTTCAAAAGTCTCCCCACCTTTGATGGCACCAAGAGATACAACAGGAAGAACAAAAAATGATGAATTTGTCACTTGAGAAGCTCCAAACCACTGCATTTATTTATGGCATTATCAGCATTATTACTACAAGAGAGAATGCCGCATTAGATGCTGAGTGTGAGTATTTGCAGTTATTAAAACCTATAAATATATTCCATAAAAGCAAAGGGACAATATTTGCCACACGAGGATTTTCTTTCCAAATCATCCAACTGATATTAGTTTGACCCAGGCTGAAAGTTCCCTCACCTGCTGAAATAATTTAATTCCAAATTGTCCCGCTCTTTCTTTGACTTTTTATTTCCCCTCTTCTTCAGTGACTTCCAAGTGCCTGCTTGACAGGACATGATCAAGGAGCACCATACTGCATGGAGGTAAAGCAACTCTAAGCAGTACTTTCATCTCTGTTTTGCTGTGGGACAAACATGGTATTGTGCAGCAGCTTTGTGCTGTCTGCTATTGGACTGTCCTGGTTCTGTCTGGAATAGAGTTAGTTTTCCTCCTAGTGATGTGCTTTGGATTCAGTATGAGAACAGTGTTGATAAAACACTGACGTTGCAGCTGTTGCTAAGCAGTGCTTACTCTATAAACCAAGGACTGTTCAGTTTCCCAGCCTCTGCCAGTGAGCAGGTGTGCAAGAAGATGGGAGGGGCATGGCCAGGAGAGGTGACCCAAACCGGCCAAGAGGATATTTCACACTACAGGACATTATGCTTAGTGCCTAAATGGGGGTAGGGGGTGGCAGTGGGGCTGATTGCTGCTGGGGGACCAGGAGGGTGTGGGTCAGTGGGCAGTGGGCAGCTGTATTGTGTGTCACTTGTTTCTCTCCCTCTCTTTGTCGTCACCCTTTTCATTACAATTACTGGTTTTTCTCTATTTTACTTGATTTCAGTTATTAAACTGTTCTCATCTTGGCCCGTGGCTTTTACCTTTTCCTGAATCTCCTCCTCATCTCACCAGGGTAGGGGGGAGTGAATGAGCGGCTGCATGGTGTTCCATTGCCAATGGGATTAAACCACAATGAAGATGTGCATTAACACAATGAACCACAACAATTTTTAACATGGCTTCAACAGCACTATTTGCTTCTATTTGAAAAATATAAATTAATAACAAAAATAGCCCAATGAAGAGCTACAATTCTATTGAAAAGAATAAGACTGAATTCTTATATACAACTCCCAAGCACATTTCAGATTTGTCTTTCTTTGACTCCACACTAAGCATAAAAAATGGTTTTTCTTTTCTACTTTAAAGTATGAAAAATGTAGAAAAAAATCCTGTATACGTTACCTGTTGACCTTAACTTCCAAGCTTTCCTAACTTTTAAATGTTTGTTCTTATAAATTTAGTTTACCACCAATCTCAGCATTCTTATCCTTGTACTATTATTAAGATTTTGGAGACGTTTTGTTTTACATCTGTGGGTATTCTGTGAACTATCACTTTTTCCCTCATCAATTCATTCTTAAAAGCAGAAAATTTTTAAATTTTCATAATGTAGAAAAGCTACTCCAGGGATATTCAACAGACTGAGGATTCAGTGGCAGTCTAAATTAATCTGGATCAGGTGAGAAAATGTTTTCATAGTCACACCATGAATGCCAGCCTGCTTACAAATTCTGTTTCAGCTGTGAGCAGACTGTTCAGACTAGAGGCATTTCAAAAGCAAAGAAAACATTTAGATCCTACTGAAGATAAAAAATTTCTAGGCATCACAAAAAAATGTAAAATCACATTCAAAGTGACAGGTTCCTCTGCCTGTTAAAATTCTTGAATAGAACTGGAAATATAAGCCTGGGCGGAGATCACATTCAATGTCTTTTTTGTCATGGATTTGATAATGGTGCTCTGAATTTTGGAAAGCTAATAGTCACTAGATTGGAGGTTTGGCTGCAGGCATCTTTCTCTTCATTTTCATACAAACAGAAAAACTCTGTAAAAATCCAAATTTGATGATAATTTCTTAGGAGACCTATGTTTAGCTATAATAAAAAAAACCCAAAGTATAATACTTCTCATTAATCTTCTCCACACCATGAGACAAACACTACGAGTTTCTATATAACTCCTGTCCCTCTGATAAGGATTAAATTCTGCCATCTGTTGAAATACAAATGTAGCATAATTTAAAAGCCCATATAGAAAAAGACATGAAGCATTGCTCCTGCTTTTTAGTTTCAAAGGTAAATTGATCTATAATCAATGTGGGAATTTCAGTCACATTCAGTTTTTTCAATCACTTCCATTTTCTCTACTTTCTTGACACCATTAAAATATAGATTCAGTGTTCTATAAATGAAATGAAATTATTCATTATACCTATTAATATACATATGCATTATCTTTATTTGCACACACTGGTTATTACATAGTTCAGACAAATCACTAAATACTTAGTATATTGTATTACTTTTTCCCCTGTGGAAAATAATGCAATGCATGACATTTACCAAACTACAGAAATTTGATACACTAAGCATGTCTGTAAGCGTCTATCCTGTCTGATCAAATCATCAAAAACTAATGATGCAGCCATGTAAAATGTCTCCTTCTAGTTAAAATTTTCATCATATCTTAATAGGCATTTTATATGTCATGTCCATCATTTAGAGGGGATAATTTCCATGCAAGCTCTGAAAAAACCCTCCCCAAACTGTTTCTCCTGTATTTAGTTACACAGGTCTTCATCTCCTATATACTTCTTGCTACTAGGAATTCATGCATGCGATTAAAGAATAGCATCCTTACACTATTTTTAAGACTATAAATGTCTTCCCCAATGTAAGAAATTAATAGCCAGTGGGATTTGTTATAGCTTGAAATATGAATAAAAACACAGATCTTTATCTGAGAAATTAGACTTTGTATGCCATATGTTTTTCAGATTTTTATATCTTTCCATTTTGTTATAAAAGTTCAGAGAATATAATAGCCGTCTCTGAGGACATGTTTTGTTTAGCTCTTAAGTGTCTGCATTCATATTTCACTTACAGCACTTTCCAAAAATACTGCCTTCAGCAAAATGAAAGCCAAAGCAGAGGGGTGGCTCCAAGAACGGGAATAATGGGAGTTTTCTTTGACTACCCCACAACTGCATTTCAGCTCTCGTCAGTCAGGGAATACCCCACCCACCACCCCACCCCATCCCCACATCTTTTATGTGCCTTGCAAAGTTGTAACTGGCACTATTGTTTGTGAAATCGGGCGTTCAGATGGTGAACCCTGTGTTGTGAGCTACAGAACTGTCTTCATCTATTAAAAGCTCTACAGGGCTGCCAAACAGCACTAATTTTGTGCTAAATTCTGACTGCTGGCAGAAAGGCATCTCAGTCAATGCTCATGTGACTCTTAAGATTTTGTCCTTAAAAGAAAAGGTGATGTTGGCTGAGTTCTCCCTTACGTATGTGCAGTAGTGGCAGATGTTCTTGGCAATTGTTAAATGAGCTCCAGATGGTAGCTTAGAAGTTTGACCTTAAACATTTTCTCTCCTTCAACTATAATTTTTAAATGAAGAGATGTGTAGAGCTTGTTAAGTTTTTTCTCCAGGATTTAGACAGAAGATAAAATGATGAGGCTCATCAAGAAGATGGATGGTGATATTATCTTGTCTTGAATTCATCGCAAGTGAAGTTTGACAGAATCATCTGTTCACCATTATCTATAAAAAGATTTTAAGGGAAAAGAAATAGCCCGGTAATTTTGTTCTTTTTAGACCTCATAGAAACTAAAGAAAACCAATTTTCTGTTTGAATCTTTTATTCATTGTTTGATAAAATTTCATCTATTTATGCAGATTGTTTTCTGCTAGGCTGCTCAGGGTAAACCCTAACTTGATGTGTTTATCCTAACAGAGAACAAATGACTCTGCTCTGAGATTTAAAGAACTCTTGTAAAATTTCCTTTCTACTTCAAAAGACGATGTACATATTTTTAGATCATTTACTACTCTTATCACAGTAATCACCAGATAGTTTGTCAGAGATTGTAAGAAAGTTCATCTCCACGGGAAGCTTTATAATTTAGAAAATAACATCTGAAATCATCAAACTCTCCTGCCTGCTGGATTTATTTTCTGCATGCAAGGTTAAAGGAGGATAACTCATTGTTCATTTCCTCATTAGAAAGGAAAACAACATGTCATTGCAGTAAAACTTCTGTATGCTACTTCTAAATGGGTACATGTAGTGGAGTGGGTGGATTTTGAATGCACAATAGACATGTGCTGTAAAATCATCATCTGATTTAATTTTCTCCATTAATTACTTTTTGCTCTGAGGCAACCACAATTCTACCATTTACACTGAAAATTGTGCTCCGGAGTCACATTTCTTCCAGCAGAGAGCAAGTAAAAGTCCATCTTAGAAGGGCAGCAGGCTCAGGGCAGGAGCTGAGTCCTTTTGGGGCACAGGCACAAGATCAGAGCAGTGAGGGCACAACTCCCTGGGCTCTACATGCCCCACTTCCCTCCAATACATATGATGGTGGTGCAAGACAGGGCCATATCCATGTCTTATTCCGAAAGTGGGCTTGAAATGGCAGTGGAGATGCACGCATGGACAGGACTCTACATTAATAGTGCACCTGGTAGTTTAGATATATTCATATTAATAAAAACATCAGATACCATCTGGACCTGCAGACCTGCTTGGCCAACTTGGTCTCCTTTTATGACAGGGTGATCCACTTAGTGGATGAAGGGAAGGCTGCAGATGTTGTCAACCTACAACTCTGGTGAAGCCTATGACACTATTTCCCACAGTATTCTCCGGGACAAATTTGTTCATGGTTTGGATGTTGAATGCTTCAGTGAGTGAAAAACCCATCAGGATGGCCAGGCCAGAGTGGTGATGAATGGAGTTATATCCAGTTGGTGGCCTGTCACCTCCAGTTGGTGGCCAGGCCTCAATACTGGAGCCAGTTCTGTTTAATAACCACCAGTGAGTTCACAGAAAACACCAAGCTGGATGGGAGCGTTGATATGCTGGAGGCTAGGGAGGATTTACAGACGCATCTGGACAGGCTGTATAATGGGCTGAGGCCAATTGTTTGAGGTTGAACAAGGCCAGGTGCTGGGTCCTGCCCTTGGGTCACAACAACCCCACGCAGAGCTACAGGCTGGGGGCAGAGTGGCTGGAAAACTGTCTGAAGTAAAAAGCACCTGGGGGTGCTGATCAACATCCAGCTGAGCCAGCGTTGCTTTGGCCAAGAAATGCACTGCCTTGTGTCAGAAATAATGTGTCCAGCAGGACCAGGGCAGTGATTGTCCCCCTGTACTCAGCACTGGTGAGACCACACATCAAATTCTATGCAATCCTCAGTACAAGAAAGACATTCATGTGCTGGAGCATATCCAGAGAAGGAAACAGAGCTGGTGAAGGGTCTGCAGCCCCAGTCTTACAAGGAGGGGCTGAGGGAGCTGTGCTCTGTAGCCTGGGGCAAAAGAGGATGAGGGAAAATCTTACTGCTCTCTACAACTACCAGAAAGAAGGTTGTAGTTAAAGTGGGCATAGGCTCTTCTCCCATGTAACAAGAAATGGGACAAATGCACCAGTTGCACCGAGAAAGGTTTAGATTGGACATTAGGAAGAGCTTTCTCGATGAAAGATTTACCAAGCACTGGAACAGGCTGTTAAGGAGATCTCTGAAGGTATTCACAAGTCTTATAAATATGGTGCTTAGGGACATGGTTTAGTGGGGGTCTTGGCAATGCTGGGTTAACTGTTGAACTTGATGATTTTAATGGTCTTTTCTTTTAAAACTTAAATGAATTCTATTATTCTACATTCTACTGCTTCAACCACTTTTGGCACCAGAACTTCAGGACCCAGATTAATGAACTTTAGAAGAAAGAAAGTGAAGGCTAAATAAAGCTGTTGAGTAGAATCTGAACCTTCAATTGTAAAACACTTCTAGGCCCTTTTGAATGAATAAATCTCTGAAAATATTGACTTGGAAATATTTAAAGGCTGCCATTGATCATATCTTTGATCTATAGATAATTCAAGAAAATAAGATCTAATAACATTTCTTATTAAAGCTGATGAATGTAATCAGTAGCTTTCAGCCTGACTGAATATTGAATATTCCTTTATATAGCAATAACTCAAAAGAGTAGGAAGTCATTGCCCAAGGTAAGTGGAAATAAAACCATGAGGCCAAAAAGGATTCCCTGAAGTTAATGGCAAAACAGTCAGGCTGTGGTATCCATTTATGCAAATGCCCATTCCTGCAAGTGCATCAGACAGGCAGGGGTACATTTCACTGCAGGAGTGGCCCTGGGAACAGGCAGAGAGGTTTGGGACAATTCCAGGTGGCTGAAATAGGCATCTTGCCTCACAACTTCAGGGAGTAAAACTGGGCCCACAGCACCCGAGCAGCACCTGGATGTAACGTGCAGGTAGAAGATTTTCTGGTCTTTGATGAAATACATGAAAAGTACAATTAATTTCATCACTGTCCCCTATAGACATACTTATCATTGGGTTGAAACAAAATTAACCCTTCTTTTCTGCCTTTTCTCCCCAGAGTTGTCATGAGGTGCAGGCAAAGGCCAGCTGACTGCTACAGGACAACTGAGTGGGGCACAAATTTGGCCTGTGCAGAAGGGAGAAAAAGCAGTTTGGTTCTTTTTCAAGTTGCTGGAGAACAGAAGTTTGTATATCAATAGTCATAATGAATTCATCGTGTGTAATTTGAAACCAGCCTGGTCCGAAATTGTCCAGAAGACTGTTAAAATCAATGTAACTATGGAGTGAATAATTAGAATTCAATCAATGGGGAAAGGTGCTGATTATTAAGATAGAGAAATCAATACATAGTATGGCAGAAATCATAAATTGCAATGCCTACATTCAGAAGGCAACTTGTTTTGTACTTTTAAGATTACTGAATATGCACATCTTTCACTCCCTCTGTGGGTATCTACTCAGTAAACACAAAGCTCTCTCTAGCTGTACTTAAATTTTATTTCCTTAATCATGGAAATTTGGCAGATGATAAGCAATTTTACAACTCTGGGAAAATGTTAATTTAAAACAAAAAAAAAGCAGATAGACACAAAGACAGTTTCCTTCATACAAATGAAGAATTCACAAATGCAGATCATTTTAATAATTATATTAACCATTAAGGCAAATACAAAGATTTAGTTTGAAGGTGTTCTGTCAGAAAAATTTTTCTGTTGGTATTTCAGGGATTTAGAGCCCTGCCTAGAGGCTCTAAAAGGTCTACAATGGGCCTAGAGGTCTGGAGACAGTAACTAAAATGGTTACCATCTCATGGTAGCAACTTGGGTGTAGAAAGTTGTTAGAATTTAAGTACAAAATGTGCAATATCTGAAGCTGTTGAAATAGCCTTCTTAGATTTCAGGGAGAATATATTGAGAAGCAGATGTTTGCATCAAAGCTTCACAGTGAAGCTTTGACACATGCTTCTGTGGTTTATTTTTGGGTTTTGATACAAATCCCACTTGCAATAAAAGCACAGGAAAACCATGTGAAATTATACGCAAATATATTGTACTATCTCTTTTAAGCCATCTCCTTAAAGATGAGCAATGATAAATTTGGGAAGCTTTCTGAGCAAGGCCCACCAACTTCAGTTGCTGAAATTCAGCTCTGGAGCACAGCAGAGAAGCAAGCAAACAAGTTTCTGGAATAAAATAAGCAGAAAAGAGATGAGAGAAGAGAGTGACATGTAGTATGTTGACCTAAAAAATTTGCTCAGTAATAAATTTTATTTCTGTGATCTGTAGGCAATCCTCAGCTCATCTGCACATGGTCTTGCTTATAAAACAAAAAATCCATTTCTCAATCCTGCAAGCTAAGCTTAGCAGCTACTCCATCTGCTGAGCTGCAGTAGCAGGCAGAGGCTCTACTCTGTTGCTGGGTGTTATTTGTATCCAGGATACAGTGTAAGGTTGTAATTGCAAGCAGTGACCTCCTTTTTGGCTCTCTGCACGGGAATTTCTACCAGGGACCTGCAGACAGAGGCAACATTTTGTAGGTGGACCCCCCAATAATTCCTTTTTTTCTCTGGGGTCAGGGAAAAAACAGATCAGTGTGTTGCAAGTGGGTGCTGAATTTCTGTCCTGGGCTGGTCAAGTGATGCTTTCCTTTGGTCCAGGGTATAAAGCCTTGCTTCTTTGCAACTCATCAGACTCCAGTTCAGGTGAACTGGGTGACTAGAGGCTGCTCTGTGCAATCATGGGAAGTTATTACTGATCCCAGGATGCCACAGTTTGGCATTAAGAGTAACCATTTTAGCAACCTAATATAAATCTCAGTTCTGTGCGTGTCTTCAGCTCTGTCCTGCAGAGGAGCTTTTAAACTCTTTATGAGTCTCTGCCATTTAATATTACACTATACAGGCTCAGCTTGCAAAAAGGAAAGTACATTGGCAACAAGGTTTTTTTTTATCACTGCTAAATATCAGGTAGACAGGACAGATAATCTTCCCTGATCACTTCCCTCATGTTTTATTAGAACATGCTCCTGCATTCATTCAGATATTTAATTTCACTATTGATGGCTGCTTCCTAAAACATAAACAATTCTGTCTTTGTTTGAAAAAAGGTTTATATGATATCCAATAATTGCCTAAAGTGACAGGAACCACTAGCTCAATGCATTCTCCAAGGTTACTGCACACAAGAGCATTTTCAACTACTAATTGTTTTTCTTCATGCTTCTTCATTTTTCCTTTAATCTGGTAATTAATTTCATCATTCCTTCCTCAGGTTTTCATGTTCACACACTAATTTTCTTCCTCAAGCTCCTGAAATCTTTTTGTATACCTTAACCTTTGGATAGAGACAGCGTCCTCCTGAGCACGCACCCCATTTCTTATGTGGGGCTGTGCTAAATGAGGTAATTCTAGGGCCGTCCTGTCAGACCCAGAAGAGATCTTGCAGATTTACACAGGTATGACTAAATGCGGGTTAGCTACTCACAAATAAAATACTTTTTCACCTGCAGTTCCATTAAGCACTTTGATTGCTATGTGTGGCAGGAAGCTCTAGACTTCTTACACTGGCTTCCCGGCCAGCCACTATCTCATCAGAGAGAGCCTGAGGATCTCTTCCTTTGCTACTTGAGAAAGGGACTGACAACAGCTGAAGGGAAATTCTGAATAATCATAGCATCAGCTGGGCTTACACTCCCTCTGAGAAACAAAGATCTAGATGCACTCAAAGAGGAAGTAGCAAGGAATTGCAGTGGCTGCTACTCTCTGTGGAAATAGTGACTCAGACAGACCCTATGAATATGGAGGAGGGCGCTGGGTTGAGTGATGACAGTGAGACACAGCCACCACTGGCTTCAGGACTCTTATCCCAAGTGTTTTGGCATCATTAACCTGACAGTTAGTTGTGCTCGTGCAGGAGAGCACAGACATGCCAGAACCAAATGCCTCACCTGTGCCCATTAGAAGCAGTTAGCTGGCAACAGGATCTCGTTCCCCAATACCATAAACTGCTGCTCCTGACATGACATGTTCCCCATAGGTTTTGCAATAGCTGTGTGTAAATACTTGAAAATATTTACACTGACTTACAAGATCACTGTAGGCAGTGAAAATCAGCAATGTGAAATTTGTTGACCTGCTCTGATCAGTGCTTAATATAACCTCAAGTGAAAAAGTGTGTATTTCTGGAATACAGGATATTTCATTTAAAGGGAAAATGTTTGTTAGGAAGTAATGTTAGGAAGCATCAGTCTTTGTAGTCCTGGTGACTAGAAGAAAGTAATTTTGTCTGAATATTCAACCTACCCATACACTCTGGAGAATACATTTTATCTGTTCACTTCAGGATACCAAATTGTGAGTACTTGATACAGCAGCTTTTGCTGTCAAATTATCCCATCTTCAGCTGGTGGTGGCGGTGGTAGTAGAGGTAATGGTGGTGGTTCTGGCTTTCTAACACTAAGCTAGGGGAAGAAAAGACCTTAGTGAAGCAGAAAGCATGACCATAACGCAGAAATGAGAAAGGATGTTCAGGGGCAAGTGTAATACCTGAAAGGTGTTGTAATTCAGTTATTGACAATGACCGGGTTTCACACTATCATCATCTTCTTAAAGGATTGAATTCAGTCCTCTTTGATGGCTTAGAAGTCTCTTTTTCTATACAATGTAATCTTTACAGGCAGCTGCTACAGAATGCAGGTATAATGAAGGCAGGTGCTGAATACAGGATACATTTATGTTATAAGGTGAATTTCATACATTTTATTTGAAGTTGATCTATCAATTGCAAACCATGATCTGATGTAGATAAATGAGAGGCCCCATTTTGCTGGTAGGGTGGCAGAATGGAAATTGTAACTACGGACTGCAGACCCAGAATAGTATTACAGCACTATGCATACACACTTGCTGGGGACAAGGAGGCCTCTGTTAACTCATTTATTCTCACTGCCTACAGAGAATAAATTAAAAATGTCCTCTATATTAATCTCTATATTCTCCCCTATATTAAAAATGTTCTCTAAAAGCATATATGCAGATATTTGGAAAGAAAATAATATCTGAAGAAAAAACTGCACCCCATCTCATTTGCTAAATACCGTTTATTTCCTTTACTAAAACCTCTCTTCTCTCCCCCATCCCAATGTAAATTAGCAGTTGGTGATAGTAAAACTGGTTCAATAAGAGCCTGAATTTTTCCACCTTCTTAGTACCTTTTAGTGGTTTAGGTTCATTCCACTGTAAAATCTGTTGTTTCACAGCTGGCCAGTTAGTCCACCTGGGAGAAAGGATGTGGCAGTAATTTTGCATAGATTCTGGGCTGGGAGAAGAGGAATCACGCGAAAAATCTGGCTGCAGACACAGCAGGAGTCAAGTTTCATGTTGTGGAGCTCTGAACTTCCAGGTTAATAAATCCAAACTCTAGTGAGAGAATGTATTTGCTTTTGTGTCATGTATGGACCTCTGACAGCAGCGTGTCTGAGGGATTTGCTGATAATGGCTTCCCTGTAAGCTACCTAGCATATGGGGTTTTTTTTAAGTAGATGATCCCAAAAATCCTGACTATTTCAATTTATTTGCTTTTGAAAACATAACTTGGCAGTCAGTGTTATTACACTGACACGAGTAGCAACTGTGTACCTCACACCAATTTGAGATTAGTGAAAACAAACAAAAATTCCTGCTATTTTAATTCACTGCTGCAATTTTAATTCAGTGCTGGAAGTTTCAATTGGTTTTATAAGCTAAGTTCTTTTTAGACGACTTGCAAACCTGAGACAAAGGAACACACAGATCTATTTATAAATCAAAAGACTTGGATATAAATGCATCATGTATGCATCCAGACTTAAACATGCTTTGACCTTAATATATAAGATTAAAAAATAGTTTTATGACAACTCGCAAATGTTAAGTCAAGGATGTACCTGTGTGTGTACAGGGCCCACATTTCTTGCAGTTTCTGCTCCTGTCAAATATTTGAATAAAAAGACTTCCAGCTCTACTGACCAAGAACTTCGTAGTTTATAGACAACACAATAAATAGTGGTACCTGTGCTTTAGTTCTACAAGTACTGTCAAATATTTGCCATGATGACTGTAAAGTTTTCCTAAGCAATATATTTTCTACTTAAGCATTTAGCTTTAAAGGGGTAATTGCAAAGCAGAGCATTTATTTGTAAAGCAAACAAGATAGTAACAGGGTGCTTTGTTTATTCTTTAGCTGTTTTCATATAGTAACTAAGATAATCCCAAAAATTACAAAACAGGAACATTAACCACATTAACGCTTTTCAAACCTGCAAATTAGATTAAATTCCCAAGCACACATTTTTTAGAGAACACTTCCAACAAGCATAAACAACCACTCCATTTGTGCAGCTCAGATCAGGTGTGTACTCAGAAAGGCACTGGAGAACACATCCCTCAGGGTCACAAGTCCTGCCAGCAAACCTGCTCCACTGTGGGCTTCTCTCCATGGTTCCACAGGTCCTGCCAGGAGCCTGCTCCAGCACAGGCTTCCCATGGGGTCACAGCCTCCTTCAGGCACCCACCTGCTGTAGTGTGGGGTCCTGCACGGGCTGCAGGTGGATCTCTGCTCCAGCAGCTGTGGGGCACAGCTGCCTCCCCATGGTCTGCACCACCATAGGCTGCAGGGGAATCTCTGGTCCAGGCGCCTGCACCTCCTCCCCCTCCTTCTCCACTGACGTCGGTGCCTGCAGAGTTGTTCCTCTCACATATTCTCCCTTCTCTGTCTTCCAGATGCAATCTGGTCCTGCGAAACAACTTTTTTCTCCTTCTTAACTCTGTTACCTGAGAAGTGCTACCACTGCCCCTGATGGTCTCAGCCTTGGGCAGTGGTGAGTCTATCTTGGAGCCAGCTGACAACGACCCTGTTAGACATGGGGGAAGCTTCTAGCAGCTTCTCACAAAGCCACCCCTGTAACCTGCCTGCTCCTGTCCCCAAATATTGCCATGCTAGCCCAACACATGGTGACAGAGCGCACTGCCCTCTCCAGATGTGGAATAACAGTCTCTAGCAACGAAAGCACTTCATGAGTATATTTGTGGAAGTTCATGATCTGTCCCAAGTTACTTATTAAGTATTCTTACATTTCATTCCAAAGATGGAAGGGTGGAAAATTACAATACCATCTGGAAAAGATGATTTTAGTGGTAACAAGCCTAAAGACAGTCCCGGAGAATGGGTTATTTAAAGCATCCTTGAGAAAGTCACCTTTGTCCAGCAGGTTACCATGAGACACAGATAGAAAGAGGATGGCTTGCACTGGATTAACGAGTGAGATAAATTCATTGCAGAATTCAAAGAGAGGGTGAGGGATGATTGCTTCCTATTAAGGGAACAGTCTGCTGTGAGCTGTGGTTTCCTTGGTAGGAATTTGCCATGTAACAGGTTCTCACAAAGAATGTAGTGAACTATCCTGTGTCCCTTGGGAAAAGAACAAGAAGAAAAGGGTATGAAATAAACAGGAGAAAACTATATTGGTTATGAGAAAAAGTTTCCTAAAAATAAAGAAAAACCTTCCTGTGAAACCTAATTACTAGGAGAAAGTAAGCCAAATCCTAGAGAGCATGGTTTATATACAGTTGAGCTGAGCTGAGCCAAGGGAAATTAGCAGGAATCCTGTGAGATGTGTTAGGATTTTATGATCCTGAGGCTCCATCATGGCGTTCACTTGCACTTTTTTGTTTTTGTACAGCATTTTGCTGCAGTGGAGCCTGAAGGCAGGAAAAATGGCTGTGGGTATGTAACAGGAGGGAAATGCCCTTCGCTAGAAAATTTTCTGCCATTACACGTTTCCAGAATTGCTCCAAGCCTAGTTTCCAGCCTGAGCTGACACAGCTCTTCCAGATCTCTTTCTCTTTGAACAGTCCAAACTTAAAGGCATTTTTAGTTTTCCCAGGCTACTCTTCCATTTAATGTGTAAAGTTATACACTTTAGTGTTCGGAAAGCTCGTTCATGCTGTTATGAAGATACAGAGTTTTATTGCCCATGCATGATGCTGACTTCCAAATCCATCTCATATCCCAGTCTTAACAAAGAGTTTCAAATATATGAGGATATTTTCAGAATGAGGAACAAAATTCCAAACAAGGATCTGCCTAGGAGAAGGGTAAAGACAATGAGATGTGCAGCTTTATCTATGCAGCTAGACCCTTAAAGAGTGCCACATGATGGTCAACTCCATCAAATACTGCCAGCAGATTCAGCTACATTAGCAGAGTAATTAGACTAAAAGTTTATAGCTAAAAGAAGATGACCCAGCAGACCAATCACCACCGTCTCAGTGAAATATCTTCATCTAAAAACCCAGCTGTAAGAATATTTTTTTGGCATAAAACAGGCAATAATAGGTTAAGCATCTTGGTTGTGCCCCCTGAAAAACTATCTTTTGTTTTATATGTACTTCAACTTCTTACTAAAGGGAGGTGTGTGATGAGCAGTGAAATTTCTTACAAATCTTAGGCTGGCCAGCATGTGTCCTATATCCAGTATAGAATATTTGACCCCATTTTCCTTAGACTGACACTGTAATAATACCTTGTGGAGTAGCAAAGGCATGGGACAGGACTGACACTTGGCCATATGTGAACCATTACACAATGGCCAAACACATGGGACTAATGCTCACACTAGATTTTTTATTAATTTTTTGATCTGCAGTTTTTTTCTGTCTCTTACATTCTGTGGTTGTCAGTCTGCCTAGTATTTATTCTACTTTCCACCTTCATTTGTCCCAGAATTTCTCAGGAACTATTTTTTTTCTGGCACATATGAATACCATAATGTCATTATTTGCTCAATGTTTGAATCCAAGCTGTCAGAATGGGTTCAAAATATGTCCATTGGTCTTAATAAGCAATGCAAACATTCAACATATACTACAGTGCTGACACTGGTGAAGAAAAACCCATCCTGTTTTATTTCATTCAATCCTCCTTTAGCTTCAGGACAGCTGCCAGACTGTCATGTCACGGTATTTCTGCTTTTCTTCCCAGGTATTTTAGGGTGCAAGAGGAACCAGAACATTGGAATTGCATATTTACTGCTATAGTGTCTTGCTTCAACAGATTGTGAATTACTTTGGAGGTACCCCCAGTTCCATGAACCACGTTGTTTCTCTGTCGATTTACATAGACAGCTTGTCCACAGATGTTGAATCAGTGCAGAACTCTGTACAGAGTGTTGTGGGGACTAAGGGAATTTTGTTTGTCTCACATTCAGGGGATGTGTAGAGACCAAAGGGCAATGTGTAGAATTTACTTCTCTGACATTTAGTAGTCATGTCAAGATAGTAAAATTGCTCTAAGAGAGGCTTTGGTAAGATTTTTTTTCGCACTTTTTAATACCTAAGAGCAGTCAGTTGTAGCTGAGAAATCCAGATGCCACAGTAAGGATGGAGAAGATCTACAGTATCCCTTAGTGACAATTGAAAGACAAGAACATACCCTTCAAGATCATTATGGATGCTTTTAAAGCATTTAAATCACACAGTTAAGGTTTTTTTTCCAATTCATTCTGTGTGGGTGCAGTGATACCAATAATGAAAGACAAAAGAAACTGTCTCCCAGTTTAGCACTCTGATACAATAGGCTATTCTGTTCCAGGAGGTACCACAATCAGGCATTATCCGGTAGAACAAAGATCAATGTTTCCTCTTCTCTAGAACCAGACAAACTAGAAATTACAATGTTACATAGCTTTGACAAACATATTCCAAAAGGCCTGGAGGAACTGGCTTCCTTCTTTTAGAGGAACTTCCTCCTTTACAAGCCACATTTCAACAGAAAGCCTTCTGATACTAATGAAGGACCTCATTCATCTGTTTGTGGTCTGTGACTCTGAGGAGGGCAGCAGTCTTCAAATCTCACTTTCGTAGCAAGATGAGACCATTTTGGGGAAAGTGTGACCTCCCAAGTTTTAGATTGGCTATCCAAGAAGACAGAAAGGACAACTGAGACAGGATGGGATCACAGGAAACCTGTAGCCCAATCTCCAGCACATGACTGGGTCAGCCATGGGGTCAGGCCAGGTTGCTCAAGGGTCCATCCAGTCTTGTCTTGAAAAGGCTCTATGCATGGAGCCTGTACTATACCTCCTCTAAGATATAAATGCATCACATAATAGCATGAACACTCACATAAACCCTGTTCACCCAGAGCTAGGGCAGAGGGAGTAAGAGAAGGGGAGTTAATCTCAACCTTTCCATTTACACCTGTTAATGGAATTCCTCACCAGTCACTCAAATACAGAATTAATTCACATTTTTTTCAGAAAAAAAAAATTCAGGACATCCTAAGACATTTTCCAGCCCTACAGCACTTGACAGACTAGTAGCTGCTATTTGAAGAATATTTTAGAATTGGAGTAAGATAATGCACCAAGCTTCAAAAAAAAAAAAAAAAATTGCTGCTACTGTTTACTTTTGGCTGTCTTCTGAGAACAGGAGCCCATTAGGATAAAATAGCTTCACAGTCAACTCATTGAAGAGTTTAAGTCAAGTTTTTGGAGACTGCTTAAAAACAAAACTTTGTAATAGCTGAAGAACCACAGACACTTTGAATTGCCTAATATTTTTGAATGAGCACACAGCTTGCTTAGAAAGGCTTTGATAATTACCCCAGCATACCAGTTACTGAGCAAATGAATTTTATACCAAGTTGCTAGAAGTTTTTTTAAAGAACAAAGCAAATGCCCCATAGCAATGCTTGGTAGAGGCAAATTTTAGCCTCCTAACTGAGGAAAGGAGAATGTTGTAGGTGGTGTATTTCTAGCTAATTAGCTGAAAATGAAAAAAGCTCAAGGAAATAAAATGAAACTACTTGCTGAATGGTTTGTACCCTGGAGCAAAAGACACCTTCATAATGATAAAATGTTTTTAATCACCAAAGGCTTGTTTAATGGGCTCTATATTTGTAAATAACACTGAAACTATGCCAGTGTGGCCTGTCCTAAAAGTCAGTGCAGCAAATGATAACAGCACTTGGAATGAATCTGGCTAATCTAAAAATGTCTCTGAAGGTCTAATCCTTCCCCTTTGGAAAAAGATCAGGCCAAACAGGCACAGTTTTGTCACTGCTGCTAATTGAGCCAGGGTTTTTAAATTAAATTTTTCTTTAAACATAAGAATCTCAAATTCTGACTCCTTGAAATGTGTGTACCTGTGCAGATGGCTGTGCTAGCCTTGCAGAAAACTTTGAAAAATGATAAATGGGAACCCAGGTTGGTGGAAAGTTCAGCAAGTGAGGAGGATTTCTGAACAGCTCACAGCAATGATATATGTGGTTTCTCCCCCACTGTTTGAGCACCCACAAATTTAGGGGCCATACACAGGGCATGGTCCACAGAGAAGCAGCTCTGCTGTGACCTACCTACCTGCCTGCCACCCCAAATTTTCCTCGACATCTGTTCCTGAAAATCCACAAAGGAAATGTGTGTAAAGAGCCTAAATTGGTCTTACTGTAGAGTAAAGGTGGTTTTATTTCAGCAAATTGACCTCTAATTTTTGGCAGGTTGCAGTTTCAATTCACAACCTGTTCTCTTTCTTCTCTAAGCCCACTAGTCGCTCCTGTTCCTGCGAGAAGGCATCCCCACCCGGCTGCTGCCTCACTGCTTTCAGAGGACGATGCTGCTACTTTAACTATTGAGCTATTCCTCAACCAGAATTCATGGGAAACATGCAGAAACCTGCCAGGAACAGAGTTTCTGGTGTAGGCACTGGCTCCGCACCAGCCCTGCCGACACAGACAGACTGCCGCCACCCTTTTGTAATTTGTTTCTTTTTTGCTACATGTCAGGCTTCAGAAGGTGCTGATTACATTTACGTAGTTGATGAGCTTCCTAATCCAGTGTCTCATTTCACCTGCTTGTTGAATTTTTAATCTTTAATCTGGTAAAGATTCTTATATCCATAGCTGGACTATACCCTCTACACCAGGAGAATCTGTGTGGAACAAGTATTATCAAAGCTAAATGCGCTAGTTTGGAGTTCTTTGTGGTTTGGGGCTTTTTTGGTTGGTTGGTTTTTTTACTAAGTTGTAAAACAAGACTTGGCTTTATCCCAAGGCAATTAATTTATTCCGTTAACTGAAGGAAAATAAAAATAAAGACATCTGATCTATTCCGCGTTATATATAAGTTTAATTAGTTGATGGATACAGCCTGAGTAGATCAATCTGAAGAAATATGCTTACAGCATGTACTTACTGAGTGAAATTAAATCTACAACACCCAGAAGCTTAATCGGTATATCCTTACTCGAAGCTTCAGTGACCTTCATTACAATATTCTGAGTGTATTATATCAGGAAAATAAAATTCAGTAGGCATGTTGTTTTTCTCTAAAATCTCACTGGCCATCGGGGACTAATAGATCTGTAATTTAAATATGAGGTTGCATTTTTTTGTTGAGGCATATGGTTAACAGAGGATCACATCCCCGCCAGGTTGTCTAAAAGGGGAAATATGCTCAACTCCCCTGAAATAGCAAACAACTGCCATATTCTACTTCCCACTCTCCTTCCTCCCCTTTTATTTCTAGTAGGCAGCCAGACAAGCTACAGGTGTGAGAGATAGTTTTCACTCACTGGAACTTTAAAATGGATCCGTGGTTGGCTTTAATGGAAAAATCTTTTCTCCCCAGGCTTTCTCTGAGCTGCTAGCTCCTATAATGAACTGTGACTAGGGAGACCCTTAAGTGAGATAAAACAGAGAAAAATCATAGCACTGCGGTGAGGTTACGTGTATTCCCACAACCCAAACTAAGCAGGAACAGGACAGTTTAGCACCTGGATGGAAAATCCAAGGGAACACTCCTGCACACAGGTCCTGGCTGCCTATGGCTGTCACAGATCCTGGAGTACTTTCCAGTGAACATCTAAGCTTTGGACAGGGTAATTACAGTCTGCTTACCCAAGCCCCCTTGGAAATCTGAGCAACACCCAGCTCTCTCCTATGCTCTGAAACACTTGTTTTCAGCTGGTGGGCGATGTTCAGCTTCCTGCCGAAGGTTCTGCTGCGCTGGCTGGGGAAGAGATCTCTTTGTGCTGTCTCAGCAGCGTGTGAGATGATTTGAGACCTGTTGGAGTAAAAGATGTTGCAAAAACTTGAGTGGTTACGTTACTGTTACTCCAGGAGAGGCCTCATTGCCATAAGCGAGCAATGGGGCAGTGAATCAGGGAACATTTTGGAAGAACCTATCTGCTGGGGTAATTTTAGGAACACAGAACTGCAGCGAAATGCCTAAAGGAGAGAGAGACAGATATAAGTCGTTTGAGCACAGCTTTGGCTAGTCAGAACCCCCTGTGCTTACCCCACCTTAGAAAGGGCCAGAGCTGTTTCTTCAAGGACTTCCTTGAAGAAATATCAGCAAAGCGATGTTGCAGTTAAGAGCGATAATGCCATTTATCCACGTTTGCTCTGTTGTCACAATAAGCATATAAGGCTTGCAAGGCACATCTGAAAGTCCAATAAGCATTAATTAAATATTTTTCTCTGTCATCCTGTTTCCCATAGACGGCAATAAAGTTTCTACGCTACCTGTTGTAGCAGCTAATTAAAGGCATGAGTTAGCTTAGAGGTATGGCAGCTTAGACATATTTATTCGCTAGCACAAGGAGAGCTACCCCCGGATATATGGAAGAGCAAACAAAACCTGTTAGCAAAGCTCTCTATCTCCGGGCGGCAGGGAGGGAGCGCGATGTCACGGAGGGTGCGGGCACACATGGGGGCGGCCGGGGGGGCTCAGCTGCCCCGCGGGGACCCTCCCTCTGCGGCCGGGGGTGTCCCGTGCCGGGGTCCTGCCCTCCGGGGCCCCTCCCCAGCCCGCCCGGCCCCAAAGTTTGGCGGGGAAACTTTGTGTGTAGGCGCAGCAGCGGCGGTGCCTCCCGGGAGCGGCGGGCAGGTGAGGGGCTGCCGCCGGGCACCCACCTGGGACGAGCGGCAGGGTGGGCGAGCTTGCGGCGGGATCTGCTCCGCGGCCCCAGCANGGCGGGTCCCTGGCCAGGGGCTCCGGCAGCGGGAGCGGCCCCGGGGGCTGCGGCGCGTCCCAGAAGTTGAGGGGATAGCAGAGCCCCAGCTGCGGCACCCGCGCACCGAGCAACTTTTCTGCTGACTCCCCACGCCCGCACACACCTCTCCGTCGTCACACGCCGGGAATCGGGAATTCGTGGCACGTCTCCAGAATAAAAAAATGGGCTGGTGTTTTGCCTGTGCTTCTCTAGCAGAGAGTGAATGACTGGGGCAGGCTGCGAGTCTTGTTGGCATGCTGATAACACCTCGGTTCACTGCAGTCCGTAAACAAGATTGTGTCGTTTCAACAGTTCAGAAAAGGGAGGATCTGGCCTTGATACTGTCCTTTTGCTAATGTTCCTTATCCTGAGAGTGGGAAGAAATCCCACCTGCAATCCTGTTAGAAGACTGAGAGCCATCAAGTTGCTATCTTGTGAGCAGTGTTTTTGTTTAACTTCCCAAAATCCAGACGACTTCCATGGGACTGACTGCTCACTGACTCCCAGGAGTGCTTCAGACAGGTAAGACCTAAGCGTGCCAAACTCACCTTTTTCTGCTGAGTTTCCTCGGTCCTGACTGGGAAATGTTATTAATAATAGTAATTTTTCCTTTTTGAAGTGAGATGTCCAGCAGCTGCAGGATGAAACCCTTGGAACTGAATGTCCTGGTGAACTGGTGAGGTTCCAGACCTGGTGCTTTTTGTGACTTCTCTATTCCCTGTAAGTAACCAAAACTTTCCATGATGCTCATGTGTCAACCTCCATACACATGGGTTGGACAACTTGGCATTTATGTGTTCTTAACACAAGCATAACTTTTGTTTGTTTAGAACTGTAGCTTTAAATTAACCTACAGGTGTCTGAGGCATTAAACTTTGTGCATTAGACCAACATGGTCTGAAGTTTAGTAGGATTTATGGTGGAGGAGCAGGACCAGGTAAGTGGTGTGTGTGTTCTCAGTAGCAATGAGTCTTGCTTACATCCATTGTTTCATTAAATGGATTTTTTTTCTTTGGAAATATATCAAAAGGATAATGAGGAACTAGTGACGTTAATAGATTAAAATGGCAAAATCAAAGGCAAACCATATTTTCTTTGCCATGTTATTAATTTTGTATAATATGTTGTATGCTATAAAGTACATTTATAACAAAACATAATTGCTATTATAACATTATGGTCTTCTATGTAACAAGGGAGAGTGAAGTTGAAATATGTTAAATATGTACAAGTTGACTGGGTGGGAAGTTGCTTTGGTGATGTTGATGTTTGGAATTTCCTGACTGCTGTTAAACTTTCGAATTTTTAAGCTCTATTTTTTAAAGGGACTTTATTGTTTCATAATTGGCAGTGGGTGAGCAAAGAATGCTCACTTTGATAAAAACAGCTCTCATTTGAAGAGAAATCCCTATATATTTCATTTAAAAAATTTCATTTTTTGTGTCTTATGGAACTCTGACAGAATTCTCTTAACTTGATTTGCAATGTTGGTAGGTAGTAATCTTCTGTTATTGCCAGTAATAAAAGTTGGGCAGGCCAGATGGTGTCTTCAATTACACTTTAACACAGCTTTCTTATAAGCAACTCTTCAGGTGAAGAAGTTGCTGAGGTGTCAGCAGGACTGATGTAACAGTGGGCCTGCATGCTGTTTGTATCCCCCTAGTAAATTCCTATGGACAGGTAAAACTATATTATGGGAATTTTGGTTTGGCGTGATTTTTGGGTTTTGTTGTTCAGGTTTTTTCTGGGGAGTGGTTTGTTTGATGAGTGGTTGGTTGGTTCAGTTTTTTTATTTTTACAAACTTTCTCAGCACTGTTTGACTATCTTGATGGGCTTACTCACTTACTTCAAATTTATGACCTTTGACTTCACCCAGCCCTAAAACTCAATGTAACTTGTCAGACATACAAAATGGTGAATACTGCATATTTATTTCTAGCAACCTTTGTAATAAATCAGAACAAAAAGTAGCACTGCCTGATATGAGGAACTGTGCAAGCATTGTTAAGAGCTGGAGCTCTGCCTTGTGCTACTTGTTATAAAGCCAGAAAGTTGAGCTGTGGACAGTGGAAAGGTGATCCTGGAGGATCATCTGTGTGTGAAGTGGGCCATGAGCTAACAGATGAGGGGTGAGGGAGGAGGGGAGCATTGAAGTGAGAAGATATCCTTGCCTTCTTCCACTGACTGAGCTGAAAGTAGTCTGGGCCAGTATCCAGCAGAACATTCCTCACTGCAAAATTTTCTTGCCACGATAACTCCAGTGGAGATATCATAAAATGTAGTGCTTCTTGAGGTAAGGGAGGAAGGAGGGAAGAAAATTTTAAAAAAACCAAAAAACAACAGAACTGTGCAGTTGCAGTAGCTTTCTGTGTTCTTTTTCTCATTTTGTTTTCATTAATTCCATTGTATCTAAGGAGATACTGAGTGGGCGAGAATTTGCAGAACCCCACAGTAATATGAATGCTTTGACCATTATAAAGATTGTCTGGGATTTTTCATCTGTATTCTGCTGGTTAACCCTGCTTCTTGATATTCTTTTTTTTTTTCCCAGGTGAAGCAAAAAAAGCTGGAATCAAAAAGAAAGGTTTCTAAATAGTTTGAGGCAACCTAATGTTTTCATTTATATGTCCTTGATTTTGGAAGTAGGTGATGGTGAGGGTGACAGTGGCAAGGAAATCTAAAGTTAGCCAAACATACTGACCAAATGCTGTTGGTTTTGTGTGATCTAGAATAGGAAGGAGCCAGGAATGGTACCTGGGTGCTGAGGTACCTCTCCTCAGCTGCAGGTATATTTGATTGCAAGGAAGAAAAAGTTGGATGATGTACTGAAAGGAAGAATCTTGCCAGAAGCAGGAGGTGCACTCTTCCCCATTTTTGAGTGGCTGTGTTATTTCAATTGCTTTTGTTGGCCCTGTACAGGAATGTACCTATTTGGGTACATAATGGAGAAAATGCAATGGTTTTATATGAGTGGAATGAGGATTCTTGAAATTCTCAATATTTGACAAATGCTAAACAATTTGGACTCAGAAACAAATTACTCAGGACCTGTAAAGTTTCTAAATTTTTGTTGTGTTTGTCATCTAAGGCACATTGTGCTATTGTCTGCCAGATTTACTGCTTCTCCATGACGGATAAGGATACAGTCTCTCTCCAGTTTCTTCAAGTTTCTTCAAAAGAAGTGGAAATTTTGAGCTGTGTGGCTCGAGTTGAAACAGGTGGGACATTGGGGTCCATACATCCCAAAGGGATGGCTGTGATGCTGGGCAAAAGCAAGACTCTAGCTCAGCATAGGTGGAAGGCACAGAGCAGTTTCTCAGGCTACTTTAGTTCCCTCATAGCAAGAACCATCCAGCAGCACGGCCAAGGTATCACCCAGGGGAGCCATATGGCCCAGGACTGGGAGCAAAAAAAAGACTGACAGCTTAAACAGGGATACTGAACTTCTGTCTGGATATGGCTGATCTCTTTTGAAAATACTTGGGTTGAAAGGAACAGCTTCTTGGCTCTTCACAGACACAAGAAAGCATTTATCTTGATTAAAGAATATTTGCAGGTGTTTCCTCTTGCCCAGGATGCCTGAGAGTGTAATCCATGACCGTTGCTTTTTAATACAAAAGGACCACATTTGTCAGTGTTATGCAGCCATTTTTCAAGTTCTACTAGAAGACTCACAGACACAGACTTTTTTAAATGTCACTATAATTTTTTCATACGTGGGTTACAAATCACTGTGTTAAATAAATTAAACTACTCATTCAAGCTGAAAACTCTTTAAAATCTTATAAGGTAACAGAAGAGTTGGGTTTGATGTATTTAGATTCTAACCTGAGCTAAAATCAGTAGTCTTAATCAAAAGTAATGTTACTCTTGTTTAAAACTAATCTTAAACCTTAGCCAACACATAGCTGAAGAATACAGTTTAATATAAATTAAATTTAAATAAATTAATCTAATTGGAAGCAGCGTGTAAACTCTTGATACAAAGGTAATGGTAGTGACTGTGATGGTGGAGTGAATTTGCCTTAGGGTGTGTTTGATAGCTCAAAACAAAAAAAAAGAAAAACACCTTGAACTGCTGTTTCCTTTTACAAACTTCTTTCCACTCAAAACCAAAACTAACCTAGTAGAAAAACATCTGTTTTCTTATTAACAGATTAAATTGCTTAAAAGCACTCCTTATTTTACTGTGCATCTCCATCATCACCTTTCAAGGCTTGTAGATGATGCTGCATGCATCCGTGATGGTGTTTGGGCAAGGTCAGCTCTATATCCTGTGCTGTTGTGGGTCATGGATGTATGTGATACCTGCTTAAAGGAAAACCATTGCCACTGTTCCTTGGGTGAATTCTTTCTGGGCTATAATTTGGTTAAACTTCCTCAGTAGGCCCTCTTGGTGGTGGCAAGAGTTGGGCAGTCAGGGAAAATGAGAGCAAGTGGCTGGAGAGAGCAGCAGTGCCAGCCTACAGGTGCCAGAGATGTTCATGGAGATGTGGCGTGAGATACTTTGCTTTCAGCATCATCCATGTGGCCTGAGAAAGCTTTTCTTGCTCACTCAAGTACACTGTTTTTCAGAAGAAGGGCTGAATGTATGGGAGGTTTATGTAGTCATGGATGGAAAAAAGTAACAACATCACAAAAGTGGGCTTATTTTGAAGCATGCACTGTCACTGTGTGTGTCTGGATTCCTCACCTTTTTATTATGAGAGAAACTTGTGAATCCCAAACAGAAAGAAACTGATTCCTGCTTTCTAGTACCTCTAATTTAAGTAATTTATTTCAAAGATTCTTATTCAGACACTCATGTCTTATTTATTTGCTGCCTTTCTTTTTTTTCCTCCTAATCCAGCTGCTGTCAATGTCCTGTTACATGAACAACACAGCTTTTGTTTGTGGGAAAACAGAAGAGGTTTGTATTCACTGGTGCTATGACTAGGGGTTCTTGAAGCATTGCTTATGCTGGGAGGCTTCTGTCTCATCAGCAGAGTGACTTCTGAAGACATGCAAACAGTGAGTTTGCTGCAGCCCTGAAGTTAGGTGCAGGGACCTAAGTAGCCTTGTAGCACAGATAAAGAAGACTGCAAGTCTGAGAGTGCTGAGAGAAGGCCCTGTAGGAAAGGAAGGTGCAAATGATAACAGCTAATGAAGAGCTGGGTGAAAGGAGGCTCCACTACTCACATCTATACAAAAAGCATTTCACAGTGTTCCCCAAGCATTTTCTGGTTTTGCCCCATGTTCACTGCTTCCTTCCAGTCCTGTGCATCATCGCAATAGCTGCAAACAGGTACTTGTATGTAACATATAGGAAATTCCCTCTCTGTAGAATCAAAGGAGAAAGAGGAAGATGGAATAAAGCCTCTCTCACCTGCATTTCGAACTGGATTTGCCTGGTTCGAACCAGTTGCTTCATGACCCCTACAAAAAAGACTTCAGAAGAACATTTACATTCTGTTAATGTCTAGCTATCGGTCATCTACGGAACAATTACACATAAAATGATTAATATTTAAACTGTGGCTCACATTTTCTGCAGGCAAGTTTGTGCACAAGAGAGGTGTATAGTTTAATGGCACAGAATTGGAAAAACATCTGAAAAGTCCTGAGCAGTTCTGTTGTTTTTGAAATTTTTTGTGTCTTTCTATCGTAGTTACTTTGTTAATTCAACAGCTTTTCTTAATGGGAGTTCCTGCTAAGCTTTATGTGTACTGTATTTTTAGAAATTCAGCAATTATAGATGTAACAGTGCTGAGTTATTAAAAAATACAAGCTTGTGGAATGTGGAGTACTTGTATGATTCAGAATAATTGTTAAGTGCCTGCATTTTCTTTTTCTGTGTATTTAATAGATTTATCTTTCAAATATCTTCCAGTAGGCTGTATTCCTTTAAAAGCTTGAGTTTTTCCTAGCATTCTTTGTGGTAGTTCATCAGACTCTTCTGTCATATGCACTGACAAGGGTATCCATTATACTGAATTTTAATGCATTTTCTTTTCCTGTGCAGGCCAGTTCCAACAACTGCTCTTCAGCTTCTAATAATGCATGTTCAAAGTGAGCACATTCTCATTCAGGTTAAGGAGTTGTCTTCTAGTGATCCACAGTGTCTTCATGTTCTGATGTTATAAAATGAATTTTATGGCCCATTTGTGGCAGGTGCAGGGTATCAGGTAAATTACTTACTTCCTCTGGGCCCCCTGCTGTGCAAGAAAGTAATTTTTTGGATAAGTTTTTACATTTGAGCTCATTTCCATTAAACTTAATATCAAGAATTCAGTTCCTGACAGATCCCTCTCCATGTTGCAGAACAGCTGAGTGAAAAGATGATCCATTCATTCATTTTCTGCTGTGTTACTGATACCATCATATGCTGACATTCCCTAATCCTGCAAAACTCAACTTGGATTCATATTTGAGGGTGAGCATCATCATATGACTCCTCCATGCGCAGGCTGAGCCGATGCTGAGGCTCTGCGAGCAGCGTGGTCGCGTCGTGGGGTGATCCATCCTTAGGGGCACGCGATTGTATGGTCCAGGAGCAGAGGTGCTGGGCTGCCCATCACAGGGGGCTGGCAGCCTCTTGGAGTGTGACCCGGCCACCTGGGAGGCTCCAGCTGCTTGCCATAGCTTCCCAGCTGTGATGGTTGGTGGGCAGAGTGAGGTACTGGTGTGACACCCAACCATCTCATTTGGGTCATCACCTCCCTCTGTTATGGCAGCAGGTGATGTTCGCTGTTCTCGAGGTGGAGGAAAGGTTTTTTCAGCCACTTTGAGAAACGCATCTGCTTGGAACTCATCTGGGAGTAGAAAGAACATCGAGACTGTGAGCAGAAATATAAGCATCAAAAGCAACAGCTTGTGAGAGTTCCAGCCTGTATATAGTGTGCTGTTTACACAGTCCCTGGTGAAGAATAAAAACGTAACACGAGAACAACCTCCCTCTCTTGTTATTCCAGGTTGGTGTCTCTGGGGAAGATACCAAAGAAGATGCAGGCATGCTGAAAACTCCAGAAAAGTGAGCAATGAGCCCTTCTGAAAGCTGAAAAGAAGCCCCCTTATAGGGTCATGAACCTCAGACAAGTCTTCGTGTCTGTACTGCTGTTTGGAGTAGCTGGTCTACTCCTCTTCATGTATCTGCAAGCTTGGATTGAAGAACATCATACAGGTACACTAAGTTTTCTCTCTCTTTTTTTTTTTTTTAATATAATTGCATCTTATTTTAAGACGACCATAAAATCTGTTGAGTACAGTTGGGGGTAGAGTCCCCTCCCCCTTCAGCAATAGAAGGGCATTGAAAATAGTCTTGTTTTAATTGCTACACTTTATTAAGAAATTTCTTCAGTCACATGAAAAGATGCCCCCAGCTACCTAATCGTATTGTATCAGCCTCATTTGCAAAAGCAAGTGTTGCAAAAGCATTCTGCATGTCCAATTTAGAAAAAATTCTCTGTGATGATTTGTTGTAGGTTTTGTACATTACATTTTGTGTGGTAAAGCAACTTTTGGAGAATTACTGCTGTGTGTTATAGACAAAAGTGGTCTTCTAAACAACAGTGCTTGTGGAATCATCGTTTCCCTTTCTTTTTTGTTGTTGTTTGTTTGTGACTGGGCTTAGAAGACTTTTTACATATAGCATCAGAGTCATATTGCAACTTCAGGTAAATCTGTGTTAGCATTGGCTCAGGATTGTACATCTGAATGGTATTTCTGTTGTTCCCCATTTATGATATTTTAGTTTGCACCCCAGCTTGATCTAGATTCTTTTATGGATGAAACTAAACCAGAATATTTATCTCAACCCCTACTGGAAGCTCACTTCATGGAACCAGTCTAGAGCCAGTCTGAAGTAGCCCTCCACAAAATGTGTAAGGGCTGGATGTCAGTCAGGTCCTTAACACCCACGGTTTTGCTCTGCAGGTCCACTTCTGTAATGTCACCTTATTGAGGGCACAGCCTTAATTTTACTTGTATGCTTGTATTGGGGAGTTATGGTTTTGTTTCCAAGGTTTGGTTTTGGTTGGGTTTTTTTGGTGGTTCTGAGGTTTTGGTTTGTTTTTTTTTTTTTTTTGGTTGTTTGGCTTATTTGCTTGGGGTTTTTTTGTCAGTGGCTTTTTGTTTGTTTGTTTCCAACTTGTTTTGTCTTGACTTTTAGATCCTCTTGTCTCTATCACTCAGCTTCCATTTCCTCTGTACAACTCTAACTTTATAGTATGTTGATACCATTGTGAAGAAATATATCTGTAAAACCACATTAGTCTCTGGCTTTATTGATCTGTGCTGTTACTCCAATTGAGCTGCTAGGCTCCAGTGTGTTTTAGAGAGCAGTGTTGAAGGGGAAATCTAGTGCATAATTCCTACAATTGTTTGACAATGACCTTGAGGTTTTTTTCAATTAAATGCAATGATCTCAACATGAATTTTGGCTTGTTAATTTTTCTGGGCTGTCCCAAGGTATTCACAAGCTTGTATCAACAAAACTGTTATAAGAGGTAATACAGACTCCCTTTGGAAATGTTCCCTTGTAATCAGTTGTTGACAGAAGGGTGTTGGCAGAAACTGAGCGTGCAGCAGGTGGGAGGTCTTCCTTGAAAATCTCTACTGTTATCGGGAATGTTAAGGGCAGATATCCTTGCTTTCAAGGTAGTTCAGGAATGTAGATGATGACTGTAACTTACTGATTTATTTACTTGCTGACATTCTTCACATTCCTTGCATCCTTTCTCATGCTGTAATTAACCTTTCTTTCCTTGCAGTGCTCCTTGTTGATGTTTCACACTGCAATTTTTTTGACTCCTTTCTTTTGTATGTATCTCTCTACAATTAAAAAGAAACAGGAAAAATAAAATAAAGGTTGAATCAAGATATACTCTGTTCTTTTGGCCAACCAGATGCTTTCTTTGGGGTTTTCTTTGATATATTGCTATAATCTTCTTCAGGAGAGAGGCTTCTCCATGCACACAAAAGTAATTTCCAAGTGGAAACATTTCTCTAATAAAATGGAAGCTATCAGAACATAACAGAATGTTCAGTGAGCTTAAAGTGTGACTGCAGTTTTGAGTGCCCTTTTATCTCACTGGACTTTTGTAGTGACAGGACTTCAGCAAGATCCAAAAAAAAAAATTTTGGCATTCTCTACAGTAGCAGTAGAGAATGTACATGGTCATGCACGTTGGCAAGAACATGGCAAAAACTCATTCTATGGTGTCTGCTCTTGCTTCTTCTTCCAATTTAACATTTAGAGAGCCATTCTTTTTTATTTCAAACACCTGTATCTCCCCTAAACCTTCTGCAGCTCTATTCTCCAATGTTCCCCTCCTGTATGCTGCTTAAGAGTCATGAAATAAAACATATTTGCATTTTCACAATATACATTAGTTTAGTTAGCATTTTGCAAGGGTTTTTTTCCCTCTTCTGCTGTGTTTTCATATTGCCGCGTGTTGTGCACTGTTACTTTTTTGGGGATGAGCTGTATCTGGAGAATCCTACACTGACAAGTATCTTTGCAAGGATTTTATGTGTTCCTTTAATCCTCTCACTAGTTGCACAGCTGTAAGACAGCTAGTTTTAATCTGCTGGTGGCTGAGCATGTGACGTGATGTTCTATTCGGAAATGGAAAGCGCGCCTCGTGCTTCTCAACTGCCGTGCTACGAGCCTGCAGAGACAAGTGTTTGTTGGAGGCAGAACTATTTTTATCTTCCACGGTGCCCTGCTCAAGACCTACAGCGTTCATGTTTGCATTTGGTTGCTGAAGGGGTGGAAAGTTGGATGTTTTCGAGGTTAGGAAAGTGTCTGTTTTGCACCTGTGAAATGCTTCTCCTTACCACCCCATTCCTTTGAGTATCTGCCGCATTTATAAATCACAATCTCAGGAAAAGATAGTGAATTTTACTCAGTCGTTGTTTGTAATGTTCATGCTTATTTCTCAGGCTCTCCTAACTGTGGTGTGAATTATTCCCAATCAGATGTAGATTTTTGGGGGGAACTGGAAAATTATATGGTAGTTTTCAATTTCCTTATTGGTGTTTATTCTACTGTATTAAAGTTGGACCATTTTCTCTCACACTCACCATTCTTATTGCCACTTTTTCTAGCTATTCATAATTTTTCACACTAGATCCAATGCCAGTTTTTATTCATAGTTTGCTTTCTCTCTTTTTGGGTCTCTTACTTCTATTTGCTGTTCGCATCTTAGAGATCTCAGCTGTGATTTGATTTCCCTGTTTGTCTTATTTTGCTCTAGACTGATCTTATCCAAACATGTTTTTCTCTGATTTACTTTTACAAACTTCCCTCATTACTCAAATGTAATCCAGCCCGGGAACACCTCTAATTTTTCATCCTGTCCATCTACTCCAGATGCACCAGCAGGCTCAGCAGCTGGATGCACCTCTCAGTACAGACATGTCTTCTGCTCCCTCCCACTGTGCTTGGACTCTTCAGATTATTTCTAGTCATATTTATCATCCCTATACCTTAAAAAAGGGAAAATCTTTCATTTAGAGATGTCTAAGAAACAGCTGCTAGCTACATGGTGGTCCTCCCTGATGGCTTTTCAGAGGCATCAGCAGACTGGGAGAACAGGGGATTTTCTTGGTTTGGCTCTGGGCATGGAGTGTATTAAGACAGGATGATATATCTTTACTTCTGTTGAGTATCTTCAGTTCACCTCGGTGGAGTAATTGGGAACAAACTTGTCAATAGTCCGGTGTGAGCATCAGTACATCCAGACTTCTTCTGGATGAAAATTTAATTGACAACACTGATAATGCAATATGTATGGAGCACTTCATGTTCTCCATATATAAATATATCCACTTGTGTATAAATTCACATACATGAATGAAGCTTGACATGAATTCAGCTGGATCCTACAGCTTTACTTGACAGTTCTCTATACGGTCTTGCATTATGCAGTGCAAGCATCAAATATTGTGGCACTGATTAAGAAGCAATTACTATTTATTACATGCTTAGAAATTTCCAGCACTGTTAGTCTTATTCAGGGGAAGCAAACTGCTGGGTCTTCCAGGGCTGATGTTGAGTTCTATGCCATGAATCACCTGAATTAAGGAGTTGTGGGGTACAAAGGACACTTGCGATTTAATCCTGCAATATTAGAGATATGAATTGGAGTTTTAAGATAGGGGATTCTAATTTTGTACTTTAAAACTCTTTCTTTTTAGGGGGACTGATTGATTTAGTGTGACTGATTACTACAAAATAATCTGAGAATATCTCTGAGATTAGAACTGTGTGTTGGGTTTGTTGTTTGGGGTTTTGCTATATATTATTCTTTTCCCTTCTCTCAAAGTTTGTGTAATTCTTATTTTGTGAAGTGTGCCTTGTAAATCCATTATTTTGAAGGACTACTTTAGAACAGTGCAGTCCTACCACTACTTAAGGGCTGCACTGCCCTCTCATAGATTTCTGGTTCCCAAGGGTGAAAAAGTCTGCATCTTCTCTTTCACAGCAGTTTTGTATCTCACCTTAGGGATACTGAGATTTTTCTGTGTACTTCCTCCTCACTTCTGAGTGTATCAGTTTTGTAGCATCAGTGGTTGCCCAGGCATCCTTCTGCAGACCATGTGCTTTCCATGTGCATCTGCCTCCTGAGGAGCTTCATGACACAGACCTTATACCCATTCCTCAGGCCACAGGTCTTCCTTTTGTAAAGAAACAAAAAAAATTCAGATAAAAATCATATTTTAAAAAAAGTTTGAAATTCCATGAGCTTTCATGCAGTTCTTAGCACAAGCTTTCACAATTTAGTCTGCTGCTGCTGTAGCCATCCAGGCTGTATCCATGCTACATATTCCTTGGCATAAACAGCTGGGCTTTTTTCCCCACCTTGCCAGATTTGGTAATCCAGGGGGATTTTTGGGTCCTTTAGTAATCTGGTGAGATATTTTGAGTCCATGGAGTGCCTTTCTTCCTTATCTTGACACTCTAAGTAGCAATTGAATGGGTGTGTACGCACAATAATATGTACTCTTTTTTGGGTGTGTGGCTTGATTTTTATTTAAACTTTGTCTAAAGTGAAGAAACATTGATGTGGCTTAAATAACAGTTAATATGTAATGAATTGCAAAGGCAGCTGTTTCATGGAAGTTGTAGTTTTTCTACACAATCTTCAGAAAATACCTCAAAGTAATTAATTTGTAGAAAACAAGTTTGTAAATAAAGGAGAAAAGAACCCTGCTTAATAATAGTTATTAACTATGAAAAATTTAATTCTTCTAGTAACTTTGAAATATTTCTGTTGTCAAAGTCCTTGGTAGTTCATGGGAGTCTTCCTAAGTCTTTTGGAGAACATCACTGGTATGAAAAATAAATCTTCCTGGTTTACAATGCCCAGCTATTAATGAGGTTGTTCTAACGAGTCTGAGTGTATTTAGGTTTTACCCTTCTGGCTGGAATATGCTGTGGGTTTTGTGTAAAATGCTTCTCTTTCGTTGTTATTTTTAAAAATCTGCTCCATTATTAGATTGAAGCACGAAAGAAAGAGGATTCCACAGTATCAGTAAATGCTGCTTGGTGAACAATTACAGAGGTACCGAAATCCCAGAAATGCTACAAAATTTTATTAGGTGGATTTCTCCGTATAACACAGAATGGGTTTCCTTCCCTCCCCCCAGCTTTCAGTAGATGGAAGCTGTAGGGAGAGAACAATTGCCTTTGCAGGTAAAAAACCTATTAAGAAATAGGTGAAATCGATATTTTCTCAAACCACAATGGTTTAAAAACACAAGTAAAAGTTAAATATAAGAGAAGATGGTTTTCTGAGTTACTGATTGTAGAGTCTCACCTTGTTTTCAGCAGTTAAAAACCCCAGAAGCTTTGAGGAAAATATGTTAAAATTTCATATTGAGGAATATAACACTTAAGGGTGGATTTTTCTGTTTCTGAGGATATTCTTCCCAGGTCTGGCTGTTTAGCAGCCTCCAATCTTGCATTTTATTCACTATACTTTTTTTCATTCCTATTGCTAAATCACATTTGATTTTAGAAATTATTCTGGTTTAGAAGAAATTCCAGCTTCCACATTCTGGCGGTAAAAAACAAATTAAATGGGATGAGATTTTGGGGCTCTTCTCAGCTACGTGTTCAATTTCATGTTTGAGCAGAAGCTGATGACATTTTACGTATTATTGTGTATAAGCTTTTGCTCATACCTAGACTACAGAGATCTACTTCTAGAAAGATGTAGCACATACCTTAATTATTCTAAGGACACCTGAGTATACTCTTTTTTTGCCTATTTTCAAACAGAACATTCAGAAGAGGATGCTGTAACTTTCTTATATCTATGGGCATGTAACTGAATTCACTTAAAAATTTGAATTGCAATTACTCCTGGAGGGGTTTATGGCTTGATATTGAAACACTTATGAATTGGGGTATCCTCCTTCCTGGAAAGGCTGAGTAACAGTAACATGGTTTTCAAAATGGTATTTTGAATTGGATACAAAATATGTAATAAGTGCTCTTCATGCTGTTTTCCAGTTAGTCAGACCCTCAGAGCAGACTATCTGGATGATATTTGGAAATGTGATTTTACAGAGTCCTTAGCAGTCATTCTTTCTGTTAAGTACCTATGCTTTTTTTTTTTTTTTAACATGATTATGAGTTTTGTTTTGTTTTCCAACTTTTGTTTAATTTTCAGACAGATGTCATTGAGTGAAGTGGTTAATTTTCAGTTATTGTCCACCGTTGTTGTTGCTTTTATTAACATTCGGTACATGGCACATCTTCAGCTGCAGAAAGTCCTTCCCTTAAAAGCTTGTCATTTAGGCAGTACAGCCCTGCAGTCTTGTCTCTTCTGGGCATGGATTGTATGATGCAGTACCATTTAAGACAAACACATAATCTTACAAACCAAGAAAGGTAGAGAGGTATTTTTCACCTGGCAAGTCATCATTTAGATGTAACAGTAGAAAAAAACTGAGATCACATAATCATTTAGGTTGGAAAAGACCTGTAAGATCATCAAGTTCAACCTTTGACTAATAACCACCTTGTCAACTAAATTAAGTGCCATGTCCAGTCTTTCTCGAACACTTCCAAGATGATGACTTGACCACCTCCCTGGGCAGTCAGTCCCAATTCAAAAAATACCCTTTCCATGAAGAAATTCTTCCTGATGTCCAACCTGAACCTGCCCTGGTACAGCTTGTGGCCAGCCCCTCTGATTCCATCACTCGTTGCCTGGGAGAAGAGGCCGACCCCCAGCTGGCTGCAGCCTCCTTTCAGGGAGTTGTAGAGAGTGATAAGTTCCCCCTGAGTCTCCTTTTCTCCAGGCTAAACAACCCCAGCTCCCTGAGCTGCTCCTCATACAACTTACTCTCTTGAAACAATGATGGAAAGATTAATGTTTTTTTGTTCCTGGCTTGTTCCATTTTCCTTGCGTGCACTGCACATTTTCAGAAGAGCAAGTGGTTGGAGTATATTTACCTTTCCTCTGTGTCTGATGTTGAACTGCTTTGATATTTTGCTTGATTGCAAACAGTCCTGTAAAAACATGCAATGTGGTCTTGCAAAATTCCAAGAGAAACCTTTGGTTTTTTACTGGAACTAAATTAGAAATTCCAATGTTTAAGTGTATGTATATACATGTAGGTATGCATATATATTTATTTAAAATATCCCCTTTATTTTCCTCCGTTTTGTGGGAGTAGAGACTGCTGTTAGGAGAAATATTTTAGATGGAAACATGGCTTCTTACCACAGTCAGCTATTGGGGCATGAGTTTATATGAAATAATCTTTTTGGTATTCATACTCTAGAGCATTTGTTTCTGTCTTTTTCTTCCATTTTACTCATTTGATCTTACTGTAAAGAGGTTATTGCTATTAATTTGAGATATTTTTGGATCATCTTGCAACATGTGTGAAACAAGCATTGAACGATCAGGAGGCTTGACAGGTTTCAAGTAATGGAAGCCATTTCAGTGTACAAGGGGTTAATGTCTGACAGATTATGTGTATGATTTAGCTCGAAAAAAAACATGATTTGTGTCAAGGAGCAAAAGGTTCCAGGAAGAAAAGTGCCTTTCATTTTTTTTTTTTTTTAATGTGAAAAAACCTGGTTTTATTTTTGGTTCTTTTTTATTTTTAGAGGTATCATTATTTCACAGCAGCATGAATATTGGCTAGGCTTTCAAGTTTGGGTCCCTGCTTCTTCAGACAAGTGTCTCACTCTCTGTATTTTTTTTTAAATTTATGTTAATAGCATATTCAAAGAAAAAGAATGTTTCTACATTCTACAGTATTCCTGTGCAAGACATTTCCTATCTGTCAGTTTGAAACTGGGAAGATTCATGACACATCAGCATACAGTGTTTTTCTTCACAGCTCCTCCAACCTTGAGCCTTGTGGCTGTATGTGTGGGAGTGAATGTTACTGTTTTCAGCCACAAAGAAGAGAGAGCTAGCTGGGTTCTCTAAAATGCCATGTTTAAACAACAACAAAATCTAAAACAAACAAACAAGCAAGCCCCTTCCAAAACTCCCAAATTCGCTCATTTGTATCAAAAGTCAGAGTCAATAATGAAATCAGCTTAAAGATTCTGCTTTTTGTAAAACAGTAAATATTCATTACTCAAGAAAACAGAAAAATATGCTGTATTTTAAGTATTGCCCAGTATAGAGATGAAACTGTTCCCAGGCATGTGTGAGCCTCACTTGATGTAAAGTGATGGGGAATAGAATACCACACACATCAATTGCTTTGGATTTTGATTGGTTTAATCTTGATTTAGTGAAGATCTGCAGCAGCATCCTGTACTGCCTGGAAAGCTATATTTGGCAGCGAGTGCAACCTAGAAAATATTATTGCATACAGTGATTCTTTAGGAACTCTCACTCCTTCCAGTCGCACTCATATCCACCAAAAGTGATTGTTTTCTTATCAGTTGAGAGTCTCCCCATGGTAACAACATCCAAGACTGTCATTGACCTCTATTAAACCTGTGTGAAGGCTGTGTGATGGAAGTACAATTTGTCCCTCACAGCTTTGTTGTTTCAAATTATTTTGTTTATATTGACCACTCAGCTTTCTAACACACAATCCTGCCAGAATTCACAGCACAGAGCTCTAGCAATATTAGGCTGAGTAGGCACAGATTTTGTCTCTTGGCACCATCTACAAGGAACAATGACATGAATTATCAAAATATTTGGGGAATGATAGGCATATTTCCTTTTTTTTTCTGGAGAATGGTAATAATAATTTTCCTGTTTACACTTCTGTAATATTCTAATTTAAAAAAAAAGCCACAAAAAACAAAAAAACAAGACTTGGTCAATGTTAGACTTTTCCAAATGAGCAATGATTCTTTTTTTTTTTGTTTGGGTGTTTTGGTTGGTTGTGGCATTTTTTTTGTTCAGGGATACTGCAGCTTAGAAGCTCCTGGAATGGCAGGGGTGGGATAGTGTTGAGTCAATGGTTGCAAGGAGTTCAGTTCCCATGGACAAAAACTCCTATGAGCCAAGCAGACAATGAAGGGGAAAGGATGGGAGGAGCTCCTAGGAAAGTCATTGACTTTGGAAAATTGACTTTCTTAAGTAACAGAGATAGTGAGGCAAAACTTGTGTTTGCCCTAGAACATAACAGATGATTGCCTATTAGCCACAGATTTCAACATGCACCTCAGGGGATGTCTTCTGCATGTCATAGACACTGGGTAACATCCAGGAAAGTAACTGAAGATCAGCAGCCTAAGTTTAAGAATAATCAGAACCAATATTAAATTTCACTGTGGGTAAGTGCCAGGTGAAAGATGAGGTGTTAAGTGATTTTATATTCCAGTCCATTCCATGTGATTGGAATCGAGCAGGTCCTTTCAGTCCTAATTATAGTCCAACAACAGAAGAACTTGCCCAGCTTTATGTACACGTGTAAGGGCATAGATGAAGGAAGAATCTCTTAAAGGTTTGCCATTTTTTCTGCCATAGATGTATTATAATCTAGGTCTAATACAAGCATGCACTTAAGATCAGCTCAAGTGGACTTGGAGTTGTTTAGAGTCATGTAGTTGGGCCCTGGGTATGGACATATTGCCTCTCAGTAAATTATATGCAAGAGAAATGAGGGTTTGGAGGTGTTTGGTTTTGATTAGGGTCATCTAGGGAGATGTGGTGTGTGAGTTCTGTTAGCTGTAGCTGGAAACATTCAGTTGCATTAAACAGAAAAATATCGGTTCCTGATGCTTTGCCATTCATCCACACAATAGCTCTGTTAAGGAAAGAAAATATGTCTAACAGGAAATAATAACTATAGTAAATATTGTTTGCAAAGACAGTTTTGATTATATTTTATATTCTTACTTAAATTTTTTAGAAGAGCTTCTTCTTCCTGGGAAGAGAGGGAAACAGTTGTTCCTGAATTGTTGCCATACCCCCATAATGTTTCTGTTGTTCTGTTGTTCTGTTGTCATGAGAGGTTACTTTGACTTTTGTCAAAGTAATTGCATTTACTTTGTGTTTTCAGTGTGGTAAAGGTGGGAGATAATGTTTTATTTAAGAAGTACATTCCTGCTCCTGTGCAGCAGCTGATGGTCCCCAGACAGTGCAAGCCTTAATGTGAACAAGGGTCTTCCTTTCTTGGGTTAGGATGGGGGCCGTGGATGTCCAGTGAAGACACACCCTTGCTGTGAAGTGCAGTGTTATCTCATCCTGGCTGGGAGTCACGGCGTGATTCCCACTGTTCCTGTTTGCTGGAGAAGCTGTCTGCTGTGGGAATTTCGGTGGGAATGAACATCCAGCCATGTGCATGCCGTGCCCCTCATGGGAGGATCAGCTCCTCACCTGGAGGAGACACAATGTGGGGTCTGTGCTCATGAGGAACACAAACAGTAGAGTGCCAAAAAGCTGCTCCTGACAGGCATTGGCAGGGGAAAGACCCCCAGCTTTGTCCTTTGCAGAGGACTTTGGAGACAGCAGTGGGTTATGAAAATATGAAGCTCTTTAGTTACTGAATGGCTGCTAGTCATAGAAGCTTTTGGTTTCTTGTACCAAATATCCTTGAGCCCTGTTAACTTTTCAAATGTGTTCTTCTTGACTTTGGCCTTACAACAATGGCAGAGAAGAAGAAGCTTTAGTTAGCAAAAGCTTAATAGAACTGGGTAAACAGAATTTCTCTTTCTGCTCCACTCATCTATGCAAAATTAATTCTTTTATTGCTGGAAGAACACTTAGTGGCCAAATAATGCGGTGGAATCTGTTGCAATAATGTTATTGCATTAAAAAAACATACTATAGTATATTGAAATGTTACAGTATACTGTTTGAGTGAATTCTGGTAATACAAATCAGAAAAATACATAGATTATTAATTTTATTAATTAGTTTTATTTTTGTGGGGTTTTTTCTCACTCTTTCTTGCTCTCATTAGAGTCCTTAATGCACAGTATACCTTGTCCACTACTGAGAACTAATGGGCTATTGACACAGGTCATGGCATTTGAATTATGTGTAAAATGCAGCCTGTTCCTTTAAACATTATGCATATAATTCATTAAATGTCATTGCTTTAAGATGATTCTGTACTTGCAGTCAAGAATTATAGAGCACTTTCCAGAAAGCAGTTCTGTTCTTGATGCTGGGCCAAAGAATCAAGGCTCTTCATGAACTTCAGCTTGATTTATAAACTATTTGGAAATACTCAAGCTAAGTAGCTCTACAGAACAGTTGTTAATAAAGGTGACAGATATTTGTTTTCTTTAGAAATTTCGATTTCTAAGGAATATAAGATTCTCAATTTATCTAACCTTTTCTACCTACCAGCAGTCCTCAAAGAGGTAATCAAATATGTAAAATTCTGACAGTGGGGAAGAACCAAATCTGTCATGTTCTGTGATGGGAGGAAAAGAAACACGTCAGGCAGGCTAGTAGAGGGATGAGAATTTACTTGGATGTGTTTTTATCTTTTTTACTCCTTTGCTGTAAAAGCTTCTGAATTATTAATACAATAATAAAGTCTATTCGATATGAATAGACTCCTAATCACTAAAGAAATTACTTGTAGGATCAGAATCATTAGAGTGGGAGCTGGCTGACTGGCCCCCAATTAAATTATATCCAATGAAGCAACAAACTGTAAGATAAACCAGTATTTTTTTCCCCCAATAATTATTTGATGAGTTTTCTTCTTCCTCTGTGCAATTTTATATAGAAGATTTGCTATTTTAGTCTGATGGCAGGTAGAAGGCAATGAAAAACATCTCAAAACCCCCCCTGGCTTTGCTCCTGGATTTCAAATTAGTTTCACGGGGTGGGGGCCAGCACAAAGTATATGTGAAATATAACAAATAATACGGACTTTGGGGATTTTTTTTTTTTAAATTTGCTTTATCCTCTTACAGATGGAAAAATTAATTTCACCCTACTTCTTTTCTGTTACAATTTTTCTGCTTCAGTGTGCCTATTTTGAAGACGAGCAGGCGGATGAGACTGGGCTTACGTAGGCTGAGGTAATTGCGGCGAGGTATAAATACTTCATGATTTATTTGACCTTTGAGCAGAAATTCCTTTCTGGTGGAATTAATCTGCAAATAGCTGAGGTGTGCTACCACTTAAGTTATGATTGATCATGCAATATAACAAAACTCTATTGGCATCAGGTTTAGGACTGATGTACATATAAATATATTGCAGATAAAGCTGCCAGATGCTGTGACTGACTGGTGGGTTCAAGGTATTCTTGGCAATAAGACAGCCTTGACTCTTCAGCTACTAAAATGTGCATATTGGACGGCTGGTCTTAATGTTCTTTAATAAAATGCAGTTGAATGACAGCTGGGAAGAAGTTTAAGCAAAGTCTAGTCAGTGATCACCAATGCACACAAATTACTAACTGACTTTTGGAAATTTAGAGGTTAATCTTGGTATTTTAAATGAGCTAATCCATGTGGACTAGTATCCACTTAAGGCAATCATATTAATTACTTGGGGGAGATCAGATGTTTATTTGCAAAATTTTGCTATCCTCTGAGCTTTCAGTTGGGGCTGAGGATCAGGTGTTTCACCTGAGTCAGAGGGCAGCCAGAATGTCTAACTCTAGAGCTGGTAGCACAGCACCTTTTTGGTTTTATCTCTCCATAAGGGCCAAAGACCAAAGAAAAGATCAAAACCATTTGTTCATTCTGTTCAATAACGTGTTTGTTTCTTGAAGCTGACACATTCACTAACACACGTACTTTGTTACTGTTTATCCCCTGAAGTAAGCCAAAGAAAAACAAGAGCAATTGAAAAAAAATGGCAGAGAAAAGCACATGGTTTCTGGATCCTTGATGATAGGAAAGGAGGGTAGGCCATAGATGTTTAATTCTACCTTCTGTTGTGACTTCTGTTACAAGAAATGTGCTAAACTTCCTTTATATTATTACTTTTTTTTTCATGTTAATGTTTTTCATGATTATGTTCTACTTTTGTCAGACTATTGTTTGGCAGTTCCTATCACTAAAGTACTTTTGTCCTTTCACTATGTTGTTTCTCACATATCAATCATTAGTTAAATGCTCTATCATAAAATCATATTCTGGTGACGCCATCTAAAGAAGTCTGCCATCACACAATAAGCCTTCCATTATGAGTATTCTGGCCAAAACTGTGGTTTTGCCCTGAAAAAATTCTGACATTTCAGATTTTTCCAGAAATCTCTTTCCCACTGATACTTCTTTTCTTGCCCACCAAATATCTGGAAGCAGCTAATGCAGCTGCAGTTTGTAGAGGTTTTAATTGGGTGGATTTGTAGGAATAGCATCTCCTTTCATGGTGAAATTTAAAAATATCTTCCTCATGTTAAGCTCACCCTTTGCCAAGAAGACCTGTGCTTCAGAGAATTATGATGCTTTTACTGATAGTACATCTGATCAGTGGAATTAACAAGGTTATTTTGTGTGTGTGGAACACTGAAGTTGGACGAATTGAAAGTTCCTAAGTGTCTGTTCCTGCTTTTTTTTCCTAAATATTATTTTTCTTTGGCTTTTGATGTTTTCCTCTGAGGTGGTAGTGCACTTGCACAACAAGTGTTTGTGGCATAGAGGTAATATTTCAGGTAGTTATATTGCTACAGACAGTCACATTTTGTTTTTCAATAAATAGCCATAAAACCGAGCAAATAAATATGTTTGCACTTCATGCAATGCCAAATACTGTGTTATCAAAAAATGTCCCCTTGAAACTGTACCTATATAGGAGTCTTTTCCAGTTACTAATAAAACAAAATATTTGTTGTGGGAGAGTGGGGCTTAATCTTATGTCTAAACATCAAATGTAAAGTAGCAATAAACATTTTTATGTGGAGGCCTTGTAATGGTGTAATGCAGTGAGCTGGGGAAAGAGGAATGGAAAGAAGGGAAGTCAGACCCTGAAGAGGAGCTGAAATTTTGGTGGTGTGACATTCAACAAGTTAAGTCCAAGAAAAAAACCCAAATCACACTGCTACGAATTTTCCTTTCTGAATAGAAGGACAGCGTAATCAAGTGGATCATAATACTTTTTTGGATGAGGAATGTTTATAGGATCTAATGACTTAGACTGCCATGAATACCAGTGAGGGGAGGCATTCAGACTGGTAGAGACCTGAAAGTTGTAGGTTTCTAAGAGAAATGCTGCTTGAGCCAAGCAAGTGTGGTAGTGAGGTGATCACCCTTTGTCACGTGGGACATATCAGGTCACTTATGCCTTCAGGTAGCTCAAGCAGAGGCTTATGAAGCCAATTTTCTGTGGCAGAGACAAAGAAGCAATAAATCAGGTCAGCTCCAAAGGTCTCTCAAGCTTCGTATATTGTCTCTGAAAACAGTGCTTAGAGTGGACTATAAACAAGGTAAGTTTGTAATAGTAATTCAGAGAATTTTCTTTGCCCTTTGTGTTTTATAATTTAGAGGCCTTCTAGTTTGGAGGTGTGTTCAGTAGCCCCGAATTATTCCTTCTTCCATCAGTTTGTACAGTGTTGCTTTAACTGATGCCCTTCCTCTGAGATTCCTCTGATGAGAAATCCAGCTTGAACACTGGATACTACTGGTAGCATTTTTCCCATGATGCTCATTGATTCTATGGAAACATTCTCCAGAGTGTGTTATCACTGGATCACCAAAAAACATTTTCTACTCTTTATCCCTGTAAGAATGTTATTTACTGATGACAAAATAAAAAAGTGAATAATGGATGAATGGCTCAGCAGAACATCCTGGCTACTTTTTTACATTTTTGGTACTTTTCTGTGCTTCTTTTTATCAAAAACTAAACAGGAATGATTAGTTGTACCATTTCAGCTTTGTAGCTATTGAAGTGTTGACAGTATATTGGAGAATGTTGTATTTCAATATTTTATTTTTTTTGTAAGAGGGAAGGAGATATCTATTTAACTGTACTCATGACTGTTCTAGGCTTGACTTCCAACATGTGTAAATGTACTGTCTTTCAAAAAGAGAAATTTTGGTAAGAGCGGATCAGAGATCTGATAGATGTCTGAGGGGAGAGGGGTTTAGGTATAAAGGACTTTCTCCATATGATGCCTTAAATGGCTACCTAAAAACACAGACTAAACGGGAATAAGGGGTATAAAGGAGGTATTTATTTGAAAGGCCTTCAAAGGTACACTCTGGAGTGTCCAGAGGCTGCTGCCTCAGTGGTTCCCAAGATGGACAACAGGTCACGAGTTCTTCACACTTTCATAAGTTTGGTCTGTTTGCATAACAGGGTTAATTCTCCAGTTAAAGCTTCAGTTAATTATGTAATTTTCCCAAGCTTGCCCCCCTATCCAAGATACTGGTTTACAATTTGAAGAGCAAGCCTGAAGAGGCTTTGTTATGTTTATCTTAGCATGAGAGAGCAGAAGTTAACAAGCTACAAAAAAACTCAGTTACACACTAGGCAGTAGAGGTTTTAAAAAATATAAAAGTGAAAACCCAAGGTATCACATAAGACAAATTGTAGCATTTTGTTTAAATGAGTAACAGGCAGAACTCACTTCTCTGCCAGTCAGGACAGTAACATGACTGAAATTATTAGTTTTTTATTAGATGTGTATATTCACCATGCATTTGACAAAACATGTATCTCTTAGTGCCCAAGATTGAGAGGAAGAGAAATAAGTGAGGATTTCTGCATTTTTTGTATAAAGCATCAAGTATTCCAAATGCCACTTTTGCTTAATGTTACTTGTACAGTGATTAGAAATGGAGCTGACAGTCCTGAGTTGGGGAAAACATTTGCTGGGCAAGGAGAGCAAATAGAATTGTGCGCTAGCTTGGGGTTTTTATCACCATCTAGAATGAAATTTTAGCGTATCAATCAGCTGCAACACCTGTGGGAGCAGCACAACAATTAAGCAGTGTTTGTGGAGCTATTGCCATGGCCCTGTGGACTGCTCAGAGGAACTAACCTGCTGCCACTCCGTCTCAGAAGAGCTGCCTGTCATTAGTGGGTACAGGTATGCCAGTTCACTTCTGCAGCTTAGAGAAACTGAGCAGCTGGCAGCAGCTGAGGGTGTTCTACCCGTGAAACCACTGCCTGAACTTCAGCAGACAAAAATTCAATTTTCTTGTCTTAGTCGACAATTAATGGGGAAAGTGGCTGTGCTTTCAAGTGCTCACTGTTGAATGATTTTTCTCAGCTGAGAGGGATGCATGAATGGAAAAATAACTTTACTAATTTTAAGCAATTTAGCTCTAACGACTTTTTAAAAGCCCCAAAAGCTAGGTGGTCCAAAGAAAAGCTCTACGAGAAGTTATGTAAACACTAAATAGATGCAATTATCTACATTTGCTTTCATGAAAAAAATCACTTATTTTCCTGGCAAGAGTTTATGGTTGAAAAAAATGAAAGATTAAATAGTAAAGACATTTTAAATAATTTTGTAAGGCAATGGGGTTTTTTTACATCCCAGAAGAATAATGATTAAATAGCTTAAAATTGAGTTAATTTGAAAACCTTCAGAATGATTTTTAGTGGAAAGTATAATCTTTTCAAAGTAGAAACTAAATATAAATGAAAAACAGAGGCACTTTCTTGTTTACTTCAAAGAAAAAATAAATAAAAATAAAAATTTATTTAATATCTGAGTTTGCTTTTTAGGGGCCTTTTTGCTTCAAAGAAGTATATGATATATAGCTTAAGTACAGTGTCCTGTTAAGAATGGAAAAAGACCAGAATGTCGGACATTTCTTCAGAAGAGTAATTGAGGTTTCTACTAGCTGTAACAAAGGATCCTTAAAGTCATGCTGATATATTGGAGATGCATTATAGATTACTGAGAAGGCAAATGATAATGTATCACTTAATTTATTTGACAAATGTACTTTCTTTAATTAGCTACAGTGCTTCATAGACTATTAGCAAATATTTTGCAGTCTGTCCTTTAAAGAATGATTTCTCATAAAGAGACCTTGCAACATCAATCAATTAAGCCTTGATTTGAGATGAAGCGTCCTCAGAATTTTGTGAGCAAAGTCTGCCTGCGCAGTTTCTTGAAGCATGCGTTGGAGAGTTTGATGTTGAAATCAGTTTTTTCCATCCATTATTAAACCTTTGAGGGTTTTATTTTAATTCTACTAAGTTATATTTTCTGATAGAAACTGTACTGTCTTTTGTTGGAACTGTTAGATAGAGGTCACATTCCATTTTAATTCAATTCCTGAAAGTTAGAAAAAGACAGCATTCTGTCACAGATTAAATAATCTCCAAAGAAGATCTAATCAAACGTGTTAAAGTTTTCCAAAAACAATATAAGCCATCTCACTCTGTTATTCCTTTCTTTTGTGCATTTGTTGTTTGGAGGAACCTCGTGTTTATAGCTAAATACATCCTTCTTCAAGAGTAAACTTTCTAGGAGGAAGAAGTCATCAAGAAGTCTAGTTTTGGTCACCATCCAGTTAGGAGATGCAATAATTTCAGGTTGCTGAATCTCTGCCAAAGAAGTTCAGATATTTTGTTCATTTAAAAACACAAGTGTAGCTGCTGCCTAAACACATGGCAACTGCTTTGAGGATGATTTCTAGCCTGATGGTTCCCATCAGCCTGTCCTAGTGGGCATATTCTGAAACAGTAAAGGCTCACTGTTGAATGTAAAACACCATTTGAGAAGATACAGAGCATCATGCCTTCCCTATGAGCAGTGCAGACGGATATGGGGAGAAAGTGACATCTGCACTTGTTCTCAGGGATATGGTGACAAGAAATAGATGGGACTGCAGGTTTATGCACGCTTCACACTTTTTTGCCTGACAGTAGAAATGCCAGTATGAATTTGACTCCTCTCTTGCTTAACTTGCAAAATGTCAGTCAGTAGCTGCAGTGGTTTATGGAAATGAGGGTAATGTCAACTTACTTCAGTGTAATGCTTTTCATGCTTTAAGCAAATAAGACCACTTCCATAGCTCACTTTTAGGCTGAAAAGTTTGAGGTATTTTGGATTTGAGCAATAACTCATTGTAACATATTTCCCATGTGATATTGGGCAGGATGTGGTGGTTGCCACCAAGATACTTTTGATGAATGCTTTTAGCCCTGGACTACAGAATTCCAAAGTGAGTGACTTTGGATGATCAAATAAATAGTTCTGTGGTGGATGGTACTCCTCTTCCTGTTCAGGTACTTGCTGTTACTCCTACAGATCCTATGAAATTAAAAAAAAAAAAAAAATGGACCTTTGCTGTACTATTTTAGCCTTGAACACTAGTAGATTATGGTTATGGAGTCATTTGACCCTGAATTTAATTGCAGAAGATCAAGATCTTCCATGCCCTGTAAAACCATGGTGGTGATACATGAATAAGGGAGAAGATTTGTGTTGGTCTAAGGGAATTTATGTAAAGCTTTGTAAATTATGTATGGAGATTCATCAAAGAAGATGTAAAAATATTTCAATTCGCAGTTTGCATCTTAAGCCTAGGGATGTGAATTGTGAAATACAAGAGAAAAAAAGAAGACAAGATGTGTAGGAGGGAGTTGGAAGAGAAATGTTGGGGTTGGTAGGCTGATGTTCCTGACCAGTGTGGTTAGTGGAGAGGCGATGCATCCTTTTTGCCCTTCAAGACAACTTCAGTTCTCAGTCTTTACTGTGGTGTAGTGTCAGTGGGGTTGGTCTCACACACTGGTTTGGATTTTGGTTGGGGCAGAGAGCTCATAATATTTATTGTTTGGAGCATGGGCAGACTGGGAGGAACAGGAAAGTTTGTCTGGATGAAGCTGAAAATCAGTGGTGAGCAGGCAGGTTCAGGCACAGGTGTGTGACTGGTTTCAACTGGTTTTTCTTCTTCTTCTTTTTTTTTTTTTTTTTTTTTTTTTTTGGATGGTTATAATATTCTTTTCTGACCCTCTTGTGTGGAGTCACAGTCTTTCCACAGGCTTAAGAGAAAGTCTAGAAAGAGGCTGGTTTCCACTGCCTAAAATTAGCCTCGAGAATACCCCTTAGAGGTACTACAGTTACTGTTCTCTCCCTATAAACTTTTTAAAGAGTGTGTGAAGGAAATCTAGCCAAGAATAGAAAGGGGTTTCATATTGCTAGGCTATATAAAACTGCAAAGGTTTGCCAGGTTCTCCCGAGGTTCTTGAGCTTAGTTAACTCTCTGCACGTTGTGTAGTTCTGTCCTGGTGTAACCCCAGACAGAAACCTAACACCACACAGCTCACTCCACCCCACAGCAGGATGGGGGAGGGAATCAGAAGAGCAGAAGGGAGAGAACTTGAGGGTTGAGAAAAAGACCCTTAATGGGACAGAAAAGGAAGTAAATAATGATGATAAAGGAAATAGAATATGCAGAACAAGTGATGCACAGTGCAATTGCTCACCCCTCCTCTGAGCGATGCCCAGATAGTTCCCATGGAGTGGCCCCCAGCCAGCTTTCCCCTTGGTTTATGACTGAGCATGACACCATATGGTTTGGAATATTCCTTTGGCTCAGTGTCCTGGCTGCGTCTCCTATCCCCTTTTGCCCCTCCAGCGTTCTTGCTGTCAGAGCACGAGAAGCTAAAAACTCCTTGCCTTAGTATAAATACTTAGCAACAACTGAAAACACCAGTGTTTTTACAACATCATTCTCATACTAAATCAAAAACACAGCACTGTACCAGTCTCTAGGAAGAAAGTTAACTCAATCCTAGCGGAAACCAAGGCAAGTTCTAGCTAACATTTTAAGATCCTTTTGAAAGACCAGTTTGGGTGCTGATCAACAAAGTGCAAATACTGCTCTGTGAATATAGGAGAAAAATAATGGAAAAAAGACCTGCCACATAAAATGCTGCAAGGAGAAGGGTTATGTGGTGTGTTGCACCCTCTTTCAGCCATTATACATTGAGGAAGTTTCTGTTTCATGGAGGGAGATGGCTTTTACTTTACATGTGATATGCTTACCTAGTAACCAGGAAATTCAGAGATTTATGGCATCGAACTCTTCTGCCTCCCTTCCTGTGGGACAAGGGGTGATCTCTTATTCAAAGTTCTAGATATGGTGGAAAATAACACGTTCTGTCTGAGTTTACCAATGATTTCTTAAGAAATCTTCAATAATACAGAAAACTTATGCCCTAGTTCCCTGTCTACAAAGCAGAGGTGATGCTAGGTCCTACTTTGCAGATTTCTTCTGGTATTATTAGAAATGCTAAAAGAGATGTAGCATTTCAGGTTCAATGGAAGCTTGTATAATGTTTGGTGTGCTTTGAGACCCTTCCTTACAAAGGCAAGAGATCATTCCTCACAGAAGGATGAAGTTCTCTTTATTCCTTTTCTTCCTAGTAGCTCTGAAAAGTTGTGTCATTATGAATTTAATCCCGAGACAGAATTTTACCACTCCTCAAGATTTATGCTCTTCTTTCATTTCTTACAAAATTCTTTTAAGCAATTAATTTATATTATCAAAATGTATTGTCTAGTCAGATAAAAGGATTTCTTGTAAATGACTGACAGTGGTCACTGCATTCAGGCTCAGAAGATCTGGTTGCAAAGCAGACAGGTGGTGTGTAAAATCTAAACTATAAAAATACTTCCTGATTTATCCTAGTTTAAGATCTATCACTAATCAGTATGTCAGTATGAGTATTTAGTTTACTGCATGTAGAAGCTCTTCACTGTCTCCAGTTTTCTGGGTTTGTGTGTTTGTTTATATTTGGCTTAATAAAGCAAAATTAAAAAATAAAAAACAACACTCTCAACGAATATTGATTTAAAATATTAAGTAATATTGAATATTTAATTAATAGATTAAACATTGAACAAAAAAATCTAATAAATTCAAAATTTATAGACTTTCAATAAATATTATGTCAATATCTGTAAGGCACTTGTATATAACTTGAATATTCACATATTCAAGAGCCAAAAGAAGTGGAAAAATGCAATTTACAGTTCACTAACCATTTAAGCTGGACATATACACAAAGGTTACAGTCTTGTATTTCAGCATCCATTCCCCCCAAAGATGTGGTGGAAGATGTTCCAGCGCTGTTTATATTGAAGGTATTAATGCTGGTCACAGTGGTCTGACCAAGAGTTGTTTCATAACCCTGATGTATTCTTCTTTACATATCATAGATCTGTATTGTTTGTTTACCTCTCAGGGTTAATGCTAATATTTAAACGTTTTGTATCTGGTATATTAAGATTCCTCACAGAGGGTGAATCTTTCTGCATGTAAGTTTTTGCCATGTTATATTTCCCTTTTTGTTGTCTCTCATTATCAAAAGGAAAGTAGATGCAATTTTGATGGGAATTTTTTGAGACTCATATAAAGATTTATGGATTTTTTCATGTTTTCTACATACTTGAGCTATAAACTGCTCAATTGTATGAAAGATTGTTCTAAAGAGTGGAGTAAAGACAGTGGAAAATGCAGTGTGAGAGATGGTAATTTGTGTTAACATCAATTTGACATGACTACAGATAGTTGTTATTATCAAGGAAATACCATCCCAAGACAAAAATGTTAAATTTTCTGTGCAATATCCAAACTACTACCCATAATTCTTTGAGTATTCTTTTTTATCTGAGCTTGACAGATTCACTGTTTCTCTTTGTTCTCACATTTCTCTTGCAATCCCTCAGACAGAATGTTCTTTTCATAGAATTTTAATTCCAACAGCTATATATAATAAGGTATATTAAAGCAGGAGATGGAAAATATTGAGAACCAATAGGCACATATAAATAAAGGAGAGCAAGTTAGCTTAAACACATTAACTTCCTTTGCTTTTCTTATCTGCACCCAAGAGCCTCAAACTACCTCCTTTTTAGAGGTAATGTTGTAATGATTTATTGCTAGGATGTTCTTTTGTACCAAAAAGACTTAAAAAGTGAATGACTACAATATAAGATAAAGTAAAAAAGGAGTCCAGTTATACCAACAATGAGAGTGGGGGAAAAAAATTATGTTCTTATTAGTGGTCAAAGATACAAAGCATGGCTCTCTGTATGTATCCTTTTGCACTGTCCGAAGTAATGTCATCATAAAGCCCTGGTTTGTTGCACAGGACAGCTAATTCTGTCATTAAATTAAAGATAAATGGTATTTGGCCTCTGAAGCTGATTTCCTATTGCTAGTTCTGTATCATTACCTTGGTGATGTAAGGGGAAAGGTCTTCAGGGCTTCTGGTTTCTTGCTAGCTGAAAATAGGCATTTTGATGCCCACTGTCATTGGCACTGAAGTTCAGAAAATCTGTACCTAGAAACCATTGCCAGAATAAATTTACTTGTTAAGTTACAGAGCATGAAATAATACTGAAGATTTACACACACAGACCTTAATTAGAAGTAGAGTGGGGGTTTACTTTGCATATTTTTCGACCTCTTTCTAATACCAGCCATTTGGTGTCAGCCCGAGGTACCTCAGAGACATACAGCTTTTTTATGGTTTTGAAAGCCTCCAGTGTCCTCAGAAATGGGCAGCAGCACAGAAGGGTGCTCCATCTCATGGGGAAAAAAATGGAGATTCTATTTCTACAAACCCATCTATTTTGCTTGTTCGTTGAAACCTCAGTAGTTTGGCATTTACTGCAGGTAATCTCCATACTTCTCATTTTGGAAAGAAAGGTGGTGAGAGATGGACAGGGTCACTGAATGGAACAATGTGTCAAAGATATTGGATGTGTTGGTTCTACAGTGGGAAATAGAAATAGTTGTATTAATTCAGAAAATGGGCAAACAAGAAGAAGATTTAATTCTGAGTAGGAGGAAAAACTGTTTCAAACGTGAGAAAGCAAAAATAGCTGTGCCATTGGGGATTTTTTCCTCTTACATTTGGTAGTGGGTTTTTTAAATATACATATATATATATATATACTGTTGTTTTTTACACTCTTTCTTGTCCCTTTGACCTGGATATGCACTAGGATATCAGGGTACTGTGAAGAAAAAATATCTTTTTGCTAGTAGGCGAGAGATGGAAAACTTTTTTCCAACTTTCTGACTTTTCTTTCCAGATCAGCTTGGGTTTAGCACAAAATATTCATGGTTTATTTTCTCTGCTCTAGTGCATCCATAACTTAAAACTGCTCAGTGATTTCTTTTATTTTTACTATTTTCATGTACAAGTGGGGATAGTTCATTATCTTGTCATGCTTACTGAAGGAAAGTGTTCATTCCTTATCAAGCATTAGATAGCTTCAGCCATGTTTTTAACTTCTTATAAAAAAAAAAGTAGAATTAGTGAAGTATTGCAAGTGATGTAAGAGTTAGAGGCTGGCAGACAGAAGTGTGCTTTGTTCCTTTTGGCTAGTAATTGCAGGGTTTGTTCTCCCACACCCTTGCTTTATGTATGGAGCCTGCAGAACTGAATGTAAGATATTAAAAGATTTAACTTCTGGTAGTTTAATGGTTGGTTGCCTAACATGAAAAAACAGAGTACGCTTTGCTCATAGGTGCTATAGAAATAATGAAGTGTAAAGTATTTTTGTGACTCCTTATAAAACCAAAGAGCAGAAAATGGGGATGGAGTTATCTGCAGATGCTTTTTTATATTGTACTGCATTCTCCATGTGTTACCAAGCTTCTCTGTAACTTCATTGGAGCATAAATGTGAGGGTATATAGAAACAAAGCAATTACTCTTTATTCTTGCTCTTTTTGTGTCTCCAAACATAAATAATTTCTCCATTCAATACTAAGGCATCTTAAAAATATGTAATTTGGGTAAAACTTCTTAGTAATGAGTCAGGCTTTCCAAGACACTTGAGATCTAAATCATCTTAAAAATCATACCCACGTTTAAAAGAAACCTGAGAAGCAAAAGACAACAAAGTTCATGTTTGCCTATACATGGACATAAAGTTTTTAGGTTGCTAAATTCGAAACTGGATGTTGAAACCTCAGAATACAAGGTCTTCCCCTTTCTCTCCTTCAGAAGATGGCAGCACAGCCCTTTCCCTCTTTGGGGAACAGCTAAGCCATTGTATAAAAAGTGGATTTCTTAATGTTCTCCTGATTGTTTTTCTTGTTTTATTGTTATTCCTCCATACCTGTTACAATGTCTTCAACAGTCTATAGGGGACTAGCTATGCTGGAAAGTTTCCTTCTAATTTATATATACCATTTTTTTAGAGTGGTATTTTTGCGGTACTTTATTTTCCAGAGTTGGTTTTTCTAAATTTCTGTGTTTTTTTCTATAGTAGCAGTGGAAACTCTCAGCTCGGAAATTTCTGAAGAACACTATAGAGGCTTGTTGATAACACCTATTTACAACTGACATATTTGATTTTCAGCAGAGTTTTGAACATTACCTAAAGGCAGGTATCAGCAACATAGATCTTGACTCTTTAAATTTGCTTTAAAAAGTACTTTTACTCAGACTGAGTCCTATTTTTTTTTCACTTATTTTGTGCACAGATTGGTGGATGCTTTTATGGGAAAATTCCTAGAAAAGTTGAAAATCTTTGCTCTTTATGCATTTTTGTTACTATTAATGAATTATAGAATTGCTGCAGAGGAATACTGAAAAAAATGGCTGTGAATCTGAAAATGTATAGAGAGAAGGAAATAATCAGGAGAAAAATAGCACTGCAGCTATGACTAATAAGGTAGTCATCAGTGCTATTTTAATAAACATTTTGAAGATGTTTTGTCCATGCTGTGACTTTCATGTTTTGCAGTTAACAATAATTGAAACTAAAGTGTGTTTCAAAGCATGCCCTAAAACTTGTATACTTGTAGAGTACTGCAGAGATAAAAATCTTTTTTTCCTCTTTTTTTACTACATGGCAGAGTTCTGTAACAGCCCTCTGCCTGTTAATAACAAATATTTATGGGTTGGAATATAATCATCAGCTCAGACTGCAATTGTTCCGGTATGAACAGTTGTACATGGCCATCAGAGCTCAAATGCCATATCTCAAGGCCAGATCTCTTGAGCCAGTGGAACAGAGGTTGTTTGGATGGAAAATACAGAGGGATGCTGTCAGGTGGAACCGGAGTGGAATTCAAGCGGAAGGAGTTTTCCACATGAGGAGACATATTTCATGAGGGATGAAGATAACAAAGGTTGAGAAGGACAAACTATATTTTAGATAACTCATTTTCAATTAAAGGCAGAAGAAAAGAAACAGTTCTCAAACTTGGAGCATGCCAAGATACCTGAGTGTTGCTGTAAGATGGGCATGGACCGTAGCTCTGGAAAATACAGTGGTGGTATTAGCTAAAATCTTACTTCTGTTACACAAAACTGGGACTTCTTGAGATGCTGAGCTGCATGCACAGAGCTAGCAAGACAGGAGGTGTTGAGGCTCCTGTGCAACAAGGAAAGAGTGAAGGGAATAGATGTGAAGTGTACTATAGGATAAATGAGAATCTGTTAGACAAACCCTACCCACACGGAAGGGGCTTGTGTGTGAAGACTGAATGCAGTGTTACAGGAAGCATAATTATGTTTGCTTGGTTAAATGTTGCTCTTGGTTAAAGAGCAACTAAGGTGGAAAGATGTCTCCATGATGCCTGTGAAACAAAAGCTGTTCTTAGCACTTAGGAAAGAGCGAGTCATATTTTTAGCTGAACAGCAAAAAGTTGAATGTCAATTGTAAGATGAGAAGTGTGTCATGAAAATAAGGCATCATTACTGGTGTGGAGAACCTCAGTGCAGTAGGTGTTAGCACAAAATTGAGCCCTTGCAGGTAGGACATTAAACTGGAGAAGTGATCACTAAAACTGCATGCTCAGCACAGGGTTGTAAGCAGCTGCGTGTGGGAATAAAAAGGTCTGGTCATTAAAAATACGAGCAGTAGGGAGATTAGTCATTAATGCCATTAATAATTCATCTCATTAGATGAAATAGTAGGTGTGGCGTGTTTGGTTTCTTTAAGAACTACCTGCTCATTAGGAAATTAATTTCAGTTAGCTTTAAATCACTCTCACATACACTTGATTGAGGGATGTTTTTTGAGAAGCCCCTGGCCATAAATTGAGCAGCTCTGGAGGGATATAGAAGTTACCACAGCGTTCATGGGCTGCAGAAAACTCCATGTGACACTGCCTACAGCAGAGCTTCACTGGTGTGGCCCCCATGTAGGGCACTGAAGGATGAAAAGAAGTTATCTTCTGGCTGGGGAGGAGACTCTCCACTGCTTTCTCTCTATTGCATTTGGGGATGCTGAGGCTACAGCAAATGTATCCTTCACTGAAATCTGTCCTGCATGCTTTAGTTAGGGTGCCTTACATTAGGGTGCTACCCCACTGACAGTGCTGCTTCTTGACAAACTGATGTTTCTTGGTTCCACAGCACGTGTTCTTCAAAGTGCTCTTGTCATCTCAATCTCTGCCACCCTGATGTCTCATTGATGACACGGCTACTGCAATTGCGGGATAGCAAAAAACCTAAATTTGGGGAACAAGATAAAAAATCTGCATACAGAATCTCAGGGTTCCATTCTCCAAATTAGTAAATCCTTTCCAATAAAAGCTCTTTAGCTTTTCCCACACAGGAAGCGAGGTGCTACTGAAGTGAGGGGCAGCAGCCTCTAACTTAACATTGTAAAACTTAGTTTTTTCCTGGATCCAGGCTGGTTGCCCACTGCACCAGCAAGAATTATTCTTTGGCTTTTTAAAGATCAGCTGACCTGTCCGGTACATCTGGTGGGAAAAAGAGGGGCAGCAGTTCAGGAAAGGAAGTCCAGGCTAAAAGCCAAGGATATCAAGTAGTTTTCTCAAAGTGGAAGTGGAAACTCAAGAAAAGAGTATGAAATTAAATGGTAGGGCTGTTGTCTATGCAGTAAGATTTTCCCTCTGCTGTACAGAAGTATGGAACTTGTTCCTATTACAATAGTTGAGGGATCAGAACACATGGACAGGTATGTTTCCTATCATGAGTGTGGCAGCTGTGGTTGTCAGGCACCGCACAATTTTAAAATTATTTATTTCTTCAATTTTTTTTTCCTTCTGGTGAGATGTAATTGCCACAATGCATTTGTTGCCAACTTCAAAACTAAAAATATGTGGGTTATACATTCACAGCTATCCTTTTTAACTCTTACAAATGGGATATTAAGTTACACTTTTTCTTTAAAAAACTGTGATAAGCTAAAAATGGAGGCTTTTTCGTAATTGTACCTCATTTCAAGAGGGGATGTTTTGTTTTGGTCTTTTTTTTTAACTCCCCTTCCCAGCAGAAATCTGAAGTAAAATGGAAAAATAACTTGTGTAGCAATGTGGAGTTAGTACTGCTACAAAGCATTATTAAAGCAGAACTACCAAACCAGAATTCATAGTCTTGTAAACTTAAAGCAGTACCACACTCGTCCTAGGTGTTTTTTTCTCTCTGAAAAAGTGCTTGGTCTTCTAAATGAAGCTGAACCTTGTCTTTTCTAAATTAATTTTTTTTTTAAATGCTGGAGTGACAGAACAATTTATTTGTAAGATTTTAACCAAACTAGGTCTTCATTGAAGAAACAAGTATCTGGTACAACACTTACCATAAAAAACAGTGACAGAGGTACAGGTCTTCATCAGTATAACTTTTAATACAATGCCAGCAATGATATTTATATAAAAGTGTTTGATCCACAAAGCATTCTGAGGCTGGTAAGATCCACTTTTAAAACCAAATCTAACTTATTTTTTTTAATCTAGCTTGTGATACCTTTATAGAATTGCATAAAAAATAGTTTTTATATGGGGCATGTCACTTACATGATTTGTTTATATTTGTTTACTTTGGGCTGCAAAACTTATTTAATTGTAAGGATGCAAGGCACCAGATTGCTTGGAACTAGATATTTGGCACCTACCCTGTGCTCTAAATTACATTCACAAATAGTGACTTTCCTGTGTTGAAGATGCCTTGGGCTAGCTTCAAACCAGGTAATTTGTGTGTAAGTAGCAGCCTTGCTGCAGCATTAAATCATTCAGGGCTCCTGACTATTCTCTATTTCCCTAACTATGCAGTAGTCATGGTTCAACTTCAGTGTAATCTTTTACTTATGTCCAGGACATTGCCGGGTTTTGTTCACTGGGGTTCTGTTTACTCTTGAGAGCAGCTGCAGGCATGTTTTGGGCCTCTTCAATCATGAGTGGAAAAAATTTATTTGAAATTTATTATGAAAAATTTCTCAGTTAACTCTTGTCCTCATATTTTCTGCTTTCAAAGTTATGGCGTAATTGGTCCTGGATCTTATGATGATATCAGCAGCACTGGCTTTGTCAGCAGCATTGCCTGTTTGGCTTCATCTCATCCTTCTCATAGGAAAACACGACTGCAGTTAGGAATCTTAGACGAGAATTGGTGCTGGAAACCTACCTGCTGGCTTTTAGGTTTGTTTTGGACAACATTTTATTGTCTTTTTCCATAAAGAATAGACAGACTTGAATATTGATTGAAACAAAATCTTCTTAAGCTAACGAGTACATACTTCAAACCCCAATGCCATAGATCCAACTTCTAAAAAAATCTCTACTTATGGTCTTAAAAATCCAATGCTTAGTACTTCTGAAAATGCTGAATGCAAAACTTTCTATGCCTGTAATGTTAGTGCAGAAATGAAAGTTAATTGGAAATAAGGTTTTTAATAAAGGAAACTGAAAAATCACTTACTTTTCTACACTACAGCCATTTTTGTACTCTTTTTTTGCTGACATATCAATGCACTGCAGTAATGTCTTCCAGAAGTATTTTGCATCTATTTTTCACATGAAGAATCAGGAAGAGCATTGTTTGCAATTGTTACTTGGAAAGCACCAAGGTAGCAGGAGTTAAAAAAGGAGTCCAGTGTCACTGCTCGTCTCTGAAAAAAACCATTTTTTGTTTTCTTAGCTCTATAAAGGGTGAAGACTACTTTCATTATTGCACCCATGTGTGTTTCTGGTGATAACCAGTATCCAAGCCAGGAATCTGTATTGAAAACTCTGGAACACTGCTTACTGTCATTTTGTCAAAGTGCTGTGTTAGCTTGCAGATGAAAACTTCGGAAAAAGGCTTACTTTCCCCAGAAACAGAGATTTGCCAGTCTGTGCTGGTATTCAGAATTTTTTCATTTCAACATAATGGATGGATTTAGGAAGTTATGAAGGACCACTGTGCTGAGTGGGTGCTGCTTCTTATGTGTTTTTAAGGGCTACAACCAAATTTCCAAATGAATGTGTGCACCAGATATTGATACTCTCAACGTGGATGCTTTCTGTCTTCAGTAATGGAAAGGGATCCTACCGAGAATTAAGATGAGTATCAGTATTCCAAAATACTTGGAAAGTCATTCAAGCACACTTTTTTTTTTAGACAATCTGGAACAGAGTGGAATGGAAACAATTTGGACTGTCTTGCTTCAGTTCACTAACGTGATTGAAGCTGTAACATAGACACGGCCTTTTGCAAATTTTTAAATGAGGTAGCTGGTTGTACAGAGACGTTGAGAGAGTCAGAGAACTTCATCCTGCTGTCTCAGAGTAAAATTATACATGGCCTTGTCTTTGCTGAGATTTTGCTTCATGTTTTCCAATTCCACTGAATGACTGCTTCTCACTAGGTTAAAAGAGCCATTTAAGTCACATCCCACTCTTGTACTGCTCCATCTTTTTTTTGTTACACAGAACTTTGTAATGTGTAACTTAAGCCCATGTTTAGTCCTTGGTAACTCTTCCTAAGTGTGACAGATATGAATGGATATGAAACTGTATGCATTTGTATGAACCTTCACATAAGCTTATACTAAAAACCTTATAAATTATGTACTAATTTACATGGGCATTTACGGTATTTTTCTTTAAATCGTGTGTAATTCCTACCTTTATGTTCATTTCACTGAATATTAGATAATGCTCTCATTGCAGAATTTCTAATAAAGACATTGTAGTGTCTTTAAAGCCCTTTCAACAGCTATGAGGCTGAACACTAAACCTCTGTTTTAATTCTTACTGTGCATCAGTTATCGAAAAGGTTCATGTTAAAATGAAGCTCTACTATGCAAACTGTAGACTATACTTGGGGGTTTTTAATTATTTTTCTTGTTAATGTGTATTCTGTTATGAGAGCCTTGATTTTATTTTCTTTTTTAAACAGCTTCTGCAAGGTAGTTTTCTTGTCTCAGATCTGTGTGTTCCTCATGGCACTTTATAACAAAGAGAAACATTAAGCTTAAATGAACATCTCCAGGTAGCCTAGCAACAGGATATGATTAATAATACCTTTCACCTAACTGTATGCAGATAAATGTCTGAAAGTGAAAGCAAATTCAGAATTGGCTGGCCAGAGCCTGGCAGTGCAGTGAGAGAGAAAAGGTAATATGATAATATCTTGTGATCTTTGTTGAAAAAAGGAGAGAAAGTAAAAGACATATTTAATGGCTTGTGTCTGCCTTATGTAGTAAAATACAGGGCATAATGGATTTTTTTAATAACAATTGAATGGTGTACAAAGAAAAAGTATAAATGCCCTTGCTTCTCATTATTGGTTATCATCACTAATTCACCAGCCATGCTTTTTCATATGTGAGAGATCAGAAACAATCAGTAGTAATTACTGGGCCATCACAGCTAAAATGAAATGTAGTATAAATGAAATGTAGTATAATTTAATATAGAGTTAATGGCTTTATGGTACCATACCAAGGTTTTTAGGCCTGAAATGGACTTTTGTATTGAGTGCTGTACTTAAAAAATATACAAAACACTGGATATGGCATTAAGCTTATAATTACAGTTTTCTAGCAAAGAAAAGAAGAGGAAGTTCCTATGGACGTTTTGTCTCAAATGGCACTGCATTTTTTAGCTTTTCTTTAAAACTTCATGTGTGTATCTATACAAAAAGAAGAGGCATCTGAATTTTATCTATACATATTTGAATGTTATCTATTTATAAAATGTTGGAGACATTTACTTTTCAAGCACTCAAAAGGCTTTAGAATATGAGTTGACCACACAAGCTTAATTCTTTCACATTTTGTATTCACTCTGTATAAAGAAGAGGCACTGTGGGAGTAGGGTGAATATGAGATTCATTGTGTGCTCATTTTGTAATAGTGGGAAATTGCTGTTTGTATAGGAATAAAATGGAGTAATGTATTTGTGTGCTGAATGTAGAAGAACTAGTTATCTTGAGACAATCCCATGGACTGGCATAATATCATAAACATTTGCCTTGAGAGAAGAAATAACCTATTACAATGCAGAAGCACAGATTTCTGTCCGGTGCTTTGAAACCTGCCGAACCTGCTTTTTTTCTATTTTTGAATTACTTAATTGTACTGGTCATTCCCTGTGTTCCATGAGAAATCCGTAGAGAGGTTTATTGCAGCTCATCGGCAGGTATGTATTTATATTTGCTGCTCAGTGACAATGTGAACCTTTCAGTGTGTTCCAGTAGTTGTAGGGGAGAGGCTGTGGAAGGTTAGCTGCTCACTGTGCTCCTTGTAGCTGTCCTGATGCATTTTCATGGGCTAACATCCATCAGCCATCATTTCGGTTTTCACTTATTTTTTTCCTTTACACATTCGAATTCTTTAGTGCCTGGTAGTATTCCAGGTTTTGTTGCCAGAACAGAGAGGGCAGATTTTTGCATTTAATAGGCAATTCCCTGGTTTGTTCACAGTTGGTAGCCTACTGTTAAAGTGTGGTGGGTGTTCTGATTTAGCAAGCATGTCTATTTAAGTCCAGACTATTTTCAAAAGAAAGTTGCTGTTTTTTTTCTCTCTAACCACTGCCACCTGAACTTACCACACAAAGATCTTGGTGTAGGTGTGTTACAGCATTTTATGGTGTAGCAGGGGATCTCTGACTCATGCTTCTGAGGCTTGTCCCTCATTAGCTAAAATTCCCTCCTGCAACATATCAGGCTTCCGTATTTGGCTTTGGCTGGAGCTGATAGAGTTTTCTGCTGGAAAACTGCTTCTGTAAGGTTGTCCCTGCCTCCTTTGACCTCCAAGTCATCATCTGAGTCAGCACCACCTGCTACATCTCCTCTCAACCCCTAGTGAATATGTCGCTTACTGTGATGACACAGGCATAAAGGCATGCCTTTAGTTTTCTTTCTCTGCTTGAATAAACACCAAAGCCATCATTTTTGAGCAATTTCTCTAAGATGTCTCTCTAGTATTAGTAGAAAGAATTCCTGGTTAGGAAACAAATTTCATCCTTACTCTTGTAGTCCAAGACTCCTCTTTTTGAAATCACCATAAATTGTGCCACTGATTTAACCTGAGATCTACATGATGGTGCCCTTTATCTCTAGTTTTTCTGAATTAAATCTCTTCAGCTCTCAGCTTACAGCCTAGCCTAATTAACTGGTTATGCAAACACCTTTTGGTGCTTTTACTTCTTTAAAAGTGCATTCAGCAAAGGCAGTTCACAGAACTAGTTTGACTTGTATCTTGGGTAATTATTTATATTCTGAGAATTATAGCTTCTAATCAGTATAAGATATTCATGCAGCTGTTTCCCAGCTTTACTAACCTTCTAGCTTGAGTCAGCTATGTTTGCTTGGGTCTTTTGCCCTTTTTAGGTTTTTGGTTAAAAACCACCAAGCAAGAAAAGAATGAAAATAAAATACCCTTTTTTCCTGGTCTGCAGTTTTAGTGTAGCATTTATTTAGCCAATGAATCACATTTTCAGCTCAAATAAGTGAGACTTTCATAGTATGTTCTGCAAACTTAAATGAGTTCAGAAGTGCTTGTTTTCAGACAAACTTCATTTTCCAACCAGTCAATTTTAAGATGGAGTATAAGTAACAAAACAGCTGTGCACTGCAATTTTGCAAATGCATAACATTTTATTGTATAATGCAGCTCTGAAACACAGTATGTCTAAACAAGCAAAACAGTTCTGCAATTAAAAATGACTCTTGTTTAAAAAAAGATATATAACTACACATTGACTAAAGTCAGATTTGAAAAATTTTTTGAAAAGTCAAATAATTGTGTGGATCTTTTCCACAAGCCATTGTATTTGAAAAGGTGGGTGCAATAATCATCAATGAAAGTGCAATTAAATTCTATGCCCTCTAAATAATTAGTAATGGAATAGTGCTTACATGTTTATTACACATTACGTAGTCTAAATTTTCAGAAGTCAAGTGTGACCTGGAATGTCTCTGTCTTTTTCGTAATTCAGCTGAGAAAGTGCTGCAAATATTACTTGAATTTTGAGGCAGAGCGATGTGTGTGAAGCTGCATCCTTTCCACCTTTTTGTATGAATCGTAGTTCTGAGTCTTTTTCTCTTACTGAACTGAAAGGAGTAAGAAGACTTGTTTGCCTGGGAAGTGTAGAGGGAATTATGAGTGGGATTTCTTGCGTTATCAGTGCGTGCATGTGTGTTTGGCCCTCTCTGCCCTCTACCTCAGCTGCCAGAACACATCACAGCGTGTATCTCTGACTAGCACTGAAGTGCTCTGTACTTCCATGAGTGAAAGAGGTATCCCTGTGTTTCAATTAGCAACTGCTGTGTTGCAAAATGCCCTCAAGATCCCTATGCTGTTGAAGGAATTGCACCAGCCAGGTGATCCACTTCCTAAATTGCTTGTTATCTGTTAGCATGACCCCACACCCCATGTGTCTTAAGTAGCAGGAAAGAGAATTAGAGCTACTCCTCTCTTTAAAATCTGTTCAAGGGTTTCGTGTTCTGTTTAGTGGTGTAACACTCGTGATGCAATCATTAATCTTAATATTTTCATTCTTGTGGAGGTCAATGACATTCACAGAAGTCTGAGCAAATCCATTTTGTTCACTGAACCCTGTTCCACATATCCACAGTGTTCCTGGATGGCCTCAAAGGGTTTTCAGTTTCGCAGATGTCTGAAATGTTGAATGCTTTTTTTTTCCCCCTTGGAATAAGCAAAGTGGCTTATTTAATAAAACAAAAGGGAGGAAAAAAAAAAAGAGTAAACACAGTGATTCAAATTGCTTCTGCATCCAATTCAGGCTGAACACTGCTGTTCCTCTTTTGTCACTGCTTGTTCATCAGCATTTGCTTTAATATTCCCCAATTTCAGCTGTTCCTGCACTGTACTCCCTTTTATTTGGGTGCATTTTCTTCTGGAGCAGTCCCTATCATGTCTATTTTTAATATCAAGATTTTTTTAGTGTCTTATTATTAAGAATGACATCTCCTTTTATTTCTCCTCTTCACTCTTCTGTTTTCTTTTACCTCCCCTACTGTGTTCGCGCTTTTCTTTTGCTGAACACTTTCAGATATTTGCTGTTGTTGCTGAAAATCCAACTTTTGGTCATGGACTCTCTAACTGGCCTATGACAGGATCATCCTTCCACAACTGAGAGGAGAAGCTATTTTTTCATGTGAAACTGTATCAGCAGATGTTGTTACCCTTTCAGCTGCTAACAATTTATTTATTTTATTTATTTTTCCTTGACCTCTTGTGAAGCAGCAGCATAACATTGTAGTGCAGTAATGGTAGGTTGGTTTTGTCTTGAACTGTTGGAGTGGGTTTGGGAGTTTTAGCAAGGTTGGTTTTGTGTGTTTTTTCTGAGGTGGCTTGGGTTTTGCTGGCTTGAGGAAAATATACTTAAGGAAAAATGTTACAGGGACACTCAGTGTGTAATGGGACTTGAAAAATTAGATATAAAAAAATGCAGTTCTTACCTATCACACCCAAAGGGTCTGTGGACAAAACTGACATGCCTGTTTAAAAGAGAGGCCTCCAGTTCCTTTACTTTTGATTTTTTGGTGACTAAAGAACTTCTACTTCATCTGCAGTATACTGAGTAATGTCTCAAACCATTTTTTCAATTTGCTGATGCAGAGGGCAATTCTGTGCATGTCAACTTAGAAGCAAGGGAAGAGTATAATCTCTTATAAAAGGTCTTCCCAGGAAATGTCAGAAATAACGCTCAGGTACCAAACAGCAAATAATAAAGAGAATGAGGAATACAAATGATTGCTGATCAAGAGGCATAACAGAAAAAATCACAAGCACTGGCTTGTGCAAAGCCACGTTTGGAACTCAGAACCCCTCCGTGGCTCCAATATCCATTCCTTATATTCTTGCTTCCTCCATCTGCAGGATGTAGGCCCTCAGACCTAATAAATGAGGCTTGTGATTTACTGTGGTGGATTTTTTCCTTCTGTGAAGCTTGTGCTTAGCTTGTGACACTTGAGTAGACCCTGAAGTCAAGAGGGACTTTTCATGTGGTTAAAGCTAAGGGAGTGCTGAAGTGCTCTGACTGGCTGATTTGTAGTGCTTGCTGCAGAACTGAATTTCAGCTCACACAGTTTATTGTGGTCAGAAGAGGCAGATTTAGTAACAAAATTTGCTATACCTTGTGTTCTATTTCTGTTTCTAATTAATTTGTGTTTCTGCTTCTTTCCACAAACCTTATCCCCACTGTGCACATGTTTCTTTTTCCATGTCAGGGTCCATTTTTGAGAGTGTTTTGTGACTATAACTGGAAGAGCCAGTGAAATTAGAACCATAAAAAGCAGGCAAATGATAAATGCATTGCGTGGTTGAGTAAAGAAGATTATTTTCATCAGCTTTAATAATGGAACCATAAGCAATAAGACAAATAGGCTTAGAAAGAATAAATCTAGCCAGATTGCTTTACCTTTCTGATAAGATTACAAAATAAGCAGATGAAAGGCAAGTGGTGTAATACCTGCATTTTAGTAAACCTTTTGATACCATCTTGCCAAAGCATACACAAATAATAATACACGTTGGCTTGGGTAGAAACATGATCATACAGACTGTAGATGAGTTGAAGGACTATAAATAATAAGCAGTGATAAATGGTGATGAATTGAGACAGGGTGAATTGTACTAATGAGGCTCTGCAGGGGGCAGGATTTAAGCTCAAGTTTTTATTCTTTAACGTCTTTATTACAACATCTTTTTAGCCTACTGTTGATTTCCCCTTTGCCAAAAATGACAGTGAGGCACATAAGTAAAATGTTGACCCCTACTAGGATTAGTCTCAGACAGAATACAAAAAATTAGTATTTATTAGACATGCTTAGACCTTAGAAGTAGGGAAGCTAAAGAACACTTTTTTCAAAATTATTATTATTATTTCAAGAGAAAAGACTTAATTTGCAGTAGTGCTGATAACCATAGAAAGGCAAAGTGAAACTGGGTGACTGAAGGAGGAGCAGCAGTGTTCAGCTGGATTCCAGGAATCCTTAAATTAAAGGGAGTTTAGTCTTCTGTCAAAGATATGCTGCAAGCTATGGTAAGATTTTGACAAAGAAAGCTCCTCAAAGCTCTGCTGCTTGAGACGTCACATTCTGCACTGAGGAAAAAAGGCAACAAAACGTGCCTTCTGAAGAAAGATGATGTGAATAACTTCTGTCTCTGTAGTCTTTTTCTACAGGTCTAAATCCCAGATAGCTGGCCAAGAGTGTCCTATATGTACCAAACGCTACCCCACACCAGCTCCCACCCTCAAATGGTCCTGTCCTTCCTATGGATTCTGAGGCCACTGGGTGTGAAGCTCTATAGGAAAGCCAGGTATTTGGTGCTTGTTCCCTGGTGTTTACACCTTCTTTCTTGAAGACGTGGAAAGAAGCAGAAAATGGCAGCATGTAGTCAGTATTTCATACATGCTCTCTGCATCAGGGCAGAAGTGCTCAGCTGTGTTATGAAGAATGACCGGGAAGAAACATAGGCTGTGTAATCAGTTTTGGAGTGTTGTTGCTCAAAGATGTTGACAATAATATAGCAGAATGTCTAAAAAGTGAACCTGTACTAAACCTTCAAAGCAGCCAGGAATGGATTAGGCCTGCACCAAATTCCTTTGTCAGGTTATTTTCAGTGAAATTCACCTTTCTTGTAAAAGTCAGCATCGCTGGGGTTTTTTTTGACACCTCGCTGCCAAGCGTTGCAATAATGATTTCAGCTTTTCTGGAACTTGTTTGTATCTCCAAAATATCATAATACTTAACATAAGACGAAGACATAATGGTGTGTTACAAGTGGCCTAGATAAAAGTCTGTGTGAATCTGTCAATGGTACAATGCTCAATACGGTATTGGCATTTTTCACCTAAATCTGTCCCTCCCAGGTTGCAATGAGTGGTCATCAGTTGCATCTAAATAACTGTGTAAAACTGCAACTGATGTGTCAAGAAATAAGGAAAATTAAAATTGACAATAAAAGTTTTCATAAAGTTGTTGTATGGGATACTGTGGAAATATACCTTTTTAAATTTCTTCTCAGTTTCTGTGCCCAGAAACCAACTTGTTTAAAGTTTCCTCTGTGGATGAAATTGTGTATTTCAGCTAGTTCTGAAATGACTGTTTTACTTATGTGGGCATATAGACTATCTTCTCTGTGCATTGGGAATTAAATAAGAATATCAAAAGATATAACAATAGCAATATTTTATCCTGAATTTATAAGAAAAAAGGCAAACCAGTTGCTACAGAAATCAGAACTCATAAATGCAGGCTTTCAATTCCCTAAGCTTCTTGTGGAAATGCTATGTTTATTATTATGAAATTCATCAAACTAATTCAGTTATCCATTTCTTGTGGCAGTTGTGATATGTATATCAGCCTGAATAACAAATGCGAATTCTGTATGCAGGCAGTAAGCAATTAATAGCACTTCTGTACTAAAAGTTTGGGAAACATGGTTGATAACTTTTCTCTAATGATGAAATGTTGCAGGTTCTTTCTGCCACTTCTCATAATTAAGCCTGTATGAGATGTAATTAAGCCCTGTTATATGTGTCTCATGCTGCTGCTGCTAGTTGTCTTCTTATATCTAAATCTAAGCTAAAGGAAAAACAAAACTGTTTCCTCCACATTTTTTAGGTTCAGCTGGAGCAGACTTTACAGAAAAGATAATGAAATTAATCAGATGTGAAAATAAATCTTTAGTCTTGTGCATAGCTTGAATTTAGAAAAAGGAAAAAATACAACTAGTAAAAGATGTGAATTGCATACACATTGTGCATCACTGTAATGCCACAAGGAAACTAAATTATTAGTTTGAAAGACTGGCAGACAGTGGCAACTGGGTTGTATTCAAAGTTTATCTGGTAGTACCATATATTTCTACAATTTCAGTTGTGAAACAAATTATTTGTGTTGTGATAATTTGCATTGGCATCATCAGAAGCAGTTGTTGCTTGACTTTGTAATGCAAACAACTTGAGGTCTAATCCAATAAATTACCATGAACATTTTGCTTTCTTTTTCATGGATATTAAGCCAATTATCATCCACTGTCATACCAATGGCAGACAATAACTGATGTGGTCCTGTTGTGCACCTTGCCCTTGCATCCTTTGGAATTAGGAGAAAATTACTACCATTTCTACAAATTTGGTTCTGATGATGCTGTTCAGCAAAGGTAGTCCTGTATTTATAAATGAAGCATACAATAATGCACAGACTAGTTCTTTCTCTCTTTTAGGCTAGAGAGGCTTGTCAGTGAGATGCCATTCGAGATCAGCTGGAGTTGTGGAGTTGTACAATGGCTCATGGTCAATGTGCCTGTTTGCTTGAGGAAGCTTTTGGAAAAAGTCTTCCCAGTTTGGTGTTAAGTAAAAGGAACTGGCTGTGTTCACTTTGGTCTTGGCTCCAACAGCAGGAAAATCATATTTCTTGAACTAAATCTATGAGAGAGAATGTAGTATTTTTTTAATATTAGTGCAGGGCCAAATCTAGCTTTGAGCCAGAGCCCTAATAAGTGTCACAGTTCCAGTATACAGCTTTCACCTGATCTGGAAGGTGCCTTATTTCTTGGAAATCTTTGAAGTGTCCTTCTTTGCAGAACATGCTGTAGAGCCCTGGCCCGATGCAGCATGTCTCATTCAGCACCACAAGCTGTGCTCTCCCAGATAAATCTCAATGTCTTGTCCACCTAGATCATGTGGTGTTCAGTAACCATTTGCCTTTATTACATCATCTTCCCTTACATTCAGCCAGGTTTGGAAGTGACAAGTCTATTAGGTGAAAAGTAGACTTTTCTAAGGCAAAAAAGAGTTTATTCAGAAAAAAGGAAACATGTTATCTATAAGCAATCTACATGTATGCTTAGTTAAGAGTAGGTCACCTGTCTTCTGCAGCAGGAGAATTAATAAATGCATATTAAATAATGCATGACCTTGTTGGTAGACTGCTGAGGGTATGATACAGGACCTGCCTTTTCAGGTATCAGTATCCCCAACCCTCTCTGATCACTTGTCTGTCCCTGTGGTAACTCA